>JASPKZ010007353.1:0-600000 GCA_030220185.1 Diploptera punctata | reverse complement strand
CATAAAATTGATATGATTACAGTAAAGGACCTGCCCTCGGGCAGAATTACTATGAATGGATGTATGACCAAAATATACATTATTTCCACTAACAAAATTAAACATTTTTTAATAAAAAGAATGTTGAAACGTATAACTTGACTGAAAAAAATTACCAGAATCAAGATAATAATTATGACTATTTAACTCATGCCTCAAATGGGAGTCAATGACCAATCACGTTTCAATGGTTTCTGTTTTACAACCAATTAGAATCGTGTTTCACCAAATATTTATCAGTGTTATAATTACCATATTAAAGAAAGCTCCTCCTTACAATATTGCGTTCCTTTGGCAATAAATAGTATGATCTGGTTGCAGTGATAAACAAAAGAAGCAGTAGAAGCGTACCTATCGTTTCTCATTTGTTATCAAACATCGCCGTTTACATTAAATATATAAATATTTTAAAATAACTATAGTTAAATAATGATTTGTGAGTAAACAGCTTAATTTTATTCGTTAAATAGTCCTAACAAATGCCACTCTTGATTTCCAAATTCTCTAGATAAATTCACTCCTCACTTCGTGAGTCGTGAATTTATCGATAATTTGGAAATCACTCGTGGCATTACTTATGATAATTATTATAGATAATACATTGTTCATTAAAACTGGCAGAGATAAGGACATAACGCTTTATATGCATTTCAACGAGTGAAAAATTATTAGATACATAAAAAGTATATAATTAATAAAACAGAAATATTAAAACACAGTCATAAGCAAATATACGAGTAATTAGATTTCAGTATGAAAATTAAGATAATATAACTTAAAGACACATAATAGAAAAAAATTAACATGCTGAGAAACCAAATACAAAATTAAGAGATTTTATTTTATTTTGTCCACCGCTGTGGTTTCGAGGTAGCGCTGCGTGACAAGGCAGCGGACCCGGGTTCGATTCCCAGTCGGGACAGGCTTCCTGGGTGAGGTTTTTTTTCGGGTTTTTCCTCACTTGTAATAATAATAATAATAATAATAATAATAATAATAATAATAATAATAATAATACTTTATTTATTCTGGCAGAGTTAAGGCCATAAGGCCCTCTCTTCCACTCAACCAGCACAAATACAAATAAATATTCGACAAATATAGATATACACTATACTAATTATAAACAGTTAAAGATACAATAAATGTAGCAATGTAAATGTCATGTACAAACATTTTATAGGGTAATAACAATAATAATACGATAATAATAATAATAATAATAATAATAATAATAATAATAATAATAATAATAATAATATAAATATGATACATTATACGGGAAACACCAATTAATATATATATATATATATATATATATATATATATCTTACACTGGATAATAATGAAGTCGAGTTTAGAGCAAATATAAATTTAGATTTCTTTTAAAAGATGCCAATGTCCGGCAAAACGAATGTCAGGAAGCTTAGGACCCAAAAATTATCCGGCCATCATTATCAGTCGCCAGTGTGGAAAGCAATGGGAAGCTACCACGCCTATAATTCCCTAGTAAAGCTGCAAAGCATAGCAAGAAAATGCTATGATTGCAGTAAAAGACCCGCCCTCGGGCAGAATTACTATGGATGGATGGATATAAAATGCACAATTAATAAAACAGAATATAAAACCAACCGTAAGCAAATATAAACAGATTTTTGAAAATGAAACTGAAGTTGAAATAACTTAACCGTTAAATTGGCAAAACGCTTATTTCTCTTGTCAGTTATTTAAATGTGACGGACCGCAGTGAAAATGAAATAGTTGTAACTGTTATTATTAGGTAAATTCTGAAATTCTAAAAAAAAAATAGTAATCTCTTCTCGTTAGTTTTCATCTGTTTTTATTAAAATTATTAAATGAATGAAAGCAATTCATGTATCTTATAGGATACTTTTTTTTTTTTTAATTTAAGGGTTAAAGTAACATAACAGAAAAAAAAACCTGCCGAGAAACCAACTGTAAAATTAAGAGATTTTATTTTATTTTAAAATAAGTTAATGACCGAAATCTTCTAATCTATTGTAGCAGGAAGTTTAAGAATCTAACAGTGGATTCCATTACAGCATTAAAACAGTAGGAGGAAAGTTGATGCGGAGTATAAAGAAGCGATTCTGATACGATTGTGTATTCAAGTTATGATTGGAGGCTACATGATGGAAGCGAGAGGGTGGTGTATATATGTGTATAATTTTGAATAGCAAAGTAGGAGAAATTATTTTTCTCCTCATGGAAATGGAGCCACCATTGTTAGCGGATGGGTGCAGAGAGATAATTTTTGCAGATAACTGAATGCATATCTGATACACAAATTGTGAATATTTTGCAGTTTATATGCTAATTCGTCATTAAGGTCTGGCAATAATACGTCACAATAATCAAATTTCGATATAATCTTAAGTTTTCATTAGAATTATTTTGGGATCAGAAGGAATAACATTTCTGAATCTAGGTATATTTAAGGAATGCACTGTTGAAAATTAATTTTTGATATTTTCTTTATCTGAATGTACCAACTGAGATTGGGGTAAAGATAAAATAAAATCTTAAACTTAAAAAAAAAGATGAAGATGTAATGATATCATCTATCGTGATGGGCGGCAGTCTGATATGTATTATTAATGATGTGCAGGAGTCTTGAGTGTCCAGGGATTATTGTTGCAATCTTCTCTGAATTAAACATAAGTCAAAAGCATTTGCATCACAACGGCATCTGTATAAGATCAGTGTTAAATCTGACAATCATCATCATCATCATCATCATCATCTTCAAGCTATGGGCCTGTTAGCCCGTTCCGCTCCCCGGTGCACTATATGCTGCAGGTGCAGGTCGTCCTTCCAAAGTCGTTTTGGTCTTCCTAAATTTCTTCGGCGTAGAGGTTTATAATGAAGCAGCTGTTTTGATAAACGATTATTTGGCATTCTTTGTACATGTTCAAACCAAGTCTGACAATATTTTCGTTAATTTCGAAATGTCTATAGTTGATGCAAATTTGAATATCGCCAACATAAACACGATAGCTGAAATAACGTAATTTTGTTGACATCTCAATAACATGCACCAAGTACAGTAATGGAAGTAGTAGTAGTAGTGGTAGTAGTAGGACTTTATTAGACTAAAAGTAAGATATCCATCCATAGTAATTCTGCCCGAAGGCAGGTCCTTCACTACAATCATAGCATTTTCATGCTATGCTTGCAGCTTTACTAGGGAATTGTGTAGGTGTGGTAGCTTCCCGTTGCTTTCCACACCTGTGAAGGATGATGATGATGATGATGATAATGATAAGGGTGTTGATGATGATGGCCATATGATTTCGGGGACTGTTTGGGCCTTAAAGTTTTCCTTACAGGTGTTGTCTTGCAGGTGAGGAAAAACCCCGATAAAAACCTCGCCCAGAAAAACTGCCCCGACCGGGGATCGAACCCGGGCCCGCTGCGTGACAAGGCAGCACGCTACCTCGAGACCACAGCGGTGGACTAGTAAGATATATACAATGATATTTACAAATATGGGTTGCACAGGCAGCAAGCCGTACGTGCTTTTGACAGTCCGTTACAATAAAATAATGTCTAATAATAATATAAAGAAGAAAACAACATAATAGAAAACAATACAATTGTCTTATAAATTAATTAGGTTACGTAAAATTATTATTAGTATTAATTATGCTATACTATGTTTACATATTTATTTATTCATTCACGAATGAGTATTGTTCTTATTTTCCGCGTTTTGTCCAGAAATTTACCCAAGTTTATCCAATGTTCTGTATTTACCATTACTCGTAGCATGCAAATCTTTCACGATTTGTATTCGGAAATATTTCCGATAACAAATGACGCCTCCAATATTCTAAATCGTTATATTTTCCTAATATATGTATTTCGTCTTTAAAGCTCCCGCACATTGAATATATTCACATATCGTGATCGTAATTAATTTTTACAAATTTCCATGCCTCCAACCTAAACCAAGCAAGCCCTGATCTCTCTTTAAATCATAGATTTGATATATATGATTCATTTCCGCAGACTTATTTTAAGTATCTTTGTAAACATAGTGAACGTTTTCCCGTATATTCGGCGAACATACCTTGTTGGTGTATATCTAAGTACCTCCTACTCATTTTTCTCCCCACATCCTTGCGATTTTCAGTCCCTTTTTCCCATAAGGAACCCATTCTAATCTTTTGGAGTTGTCTCCTTACCTCGTCTGCCCAGTATTTCACACCTGTGATCCTAATTTGTTGGTCGAAGCAAATTGTGTATACTACCCTTGGAGTAGGCCTATTTCTGACCTCATGTATTACCAGGACAGGAAACGATTATGACTTTTCCTGATTGGTGGTAATCTTTGGGATATTAGTCAGCTTATCTCGATATTGAAAACGAACATTATATTACCTCGTAGTTTTCAATGTGAGGAGCCATTCCTCTGCCCTAGTCCGAGCCTAGTTGACCAATAGGACTTAAACCAGTCAAGACAGTTTACGAGAGACTATTTAACTCATGTCCCAAATGGGAGTCAATGACCAATCACATTTCAATTATTTCTTATTTACAACCAATCACAGTCGTGTTTCGCCTAGAATTTACCAACTAAAGTTTATCATAATGAAGAAAGCACCTCCTTTTTAACATTCTGAATAGGTCATAGCATTATTTTGCAGTGACTGACTCTCTCAAGAAATACGGCTAAACCAGATTGTAGATATAGTGCATAAACGTCAACACCTAAGCGCATGCGGGAATTAATCTAAACCCAGTTGAAGTCAATTGATTAATACCACACCAAAAAATAAACCACTGTTTGCATTTTCTTTTCTTAAATGTCTATATTTTTTTTTTTTTCCAGGTAATAGCATTCCAGAAAAATATAATTGTCATATTTACATCATAGGACAGAAATGATTTAATTAATATACAGTTTTGATGTGTTTCATTTTTTCTCTACTAGAGTGCATTCTCACCATATTGCGATCTTTTGGCAATAAATAATATGATCTGGCTGCAGTGCTGAAGAACAAAAGAAGCAAATGAGCCGCGCCAATCGTTTTCCTCATTTGTTTTCAAACATCGCCGTTTACATTAAATAATTACATATTTTAAAATACTCTATATTTAAATAATGATTTGTGAGTAATCAAGCTTAATTTGATTCGTTAAATAGATCCTAACAAATGCCACTCTTGATTTCCAAATTCTCTAGATAAATTCACTCCTCAATTCGTGAGTCGTAAATTTATCGATAATTTGGAAATCACTCGTGGCATTACTTATGATGAAGTGTTTTAGTTTGGCTAATAAATAGTCAAATATCAAAAGTTTTACTAACGTTAAACAGAAGTAGTAAGTGTTTAATTTCACTTGCCTCCAAAGCATCTCTAGTGTTCTCAACAATGTCAAGAAGTGAAGTGGTGTCCCCTTCTAAAATCTGATACTCGTCAAGTAAGTTATGTGTACAGAGGTAATAAGTTGTGTTGTGTATTATATGTTCCAGTGTTTTTGACAAATATTAAAGTATACTCATCAGCTTGAATTTCGAAACTCGAAAACAGAATGCATAATAATAACCTCTTAAAATATAGTTCCAGTGTATATGTATAATATACATAATGAATTTAAAATTTATCATCTCATATTTGATTTCCATTCACAAAGCTGGTCTCTGTTTTCTTTTTTATATTAAATTTTTATGGGCGACTGCGTTACAATCTAAAACTCCAATTAATAATAATAATAATAATAATAATAATAATAATAATAATAATAATAATAAATCTTAAATATTATCTTAAATACTTATTATTAGACTGCGTGGAAATAGTAGGCCTACTGAGATGTGAAATTACAACCAACCGAACTAGTTTGTTTACAAAGTGCGACCGACCGCTCAGGCAATGTCAAGACAAACGGCAAGTTAGTGATGCCTAACGCTCTGTGTACATGGTATAGTATGCTTACTATGGCAACTGGTACATACTGGCACTACAAACTTACATATTCACAACTGTATTAATTCACCTGTATTTCAGCACTGAAAAGAATAGTTACGTTGGATATGTTAACTGTAGATACTAAGATCGTGATTATCTCTTTTTCAATCTACAGGTAAATCGTACAGTACTTGTAAACATATAAACATACCATTTTAATACTATTTCCGCACAGTCTACTTATTATCAACAAAAAAACGACACAATTCCATATGGTTAGAACTTATTGGTATCCAGTATCTTTGTTACAATTTTATTACATTTTTAAGTTGTTTTAACATATGTCATTTCGCATTCATTTTATGTTAATACCAGAAGGCTCTGTATGTATATGGTATTTAGCCATGTGATTCACAAACTAGCTTATTTTAACATTTGTAAAATTATGTGATGAAATGATTCATGATTAACAATTAGACCTTTCATATATATATGACATGATAAGAAAAATAAATGCCTGAACGGGATTCGAACCCGGGTCGTACCCCAGCGTGTTATCCATTACACCACCAGGCGATTCCAATTCAAACACTTATTCTTCTTATATATACATTATACTCTCCATTATTACTAAATGTCGCGAGAACTCGGCCTTCACTGCCACCTAGTAGCTGACTATAACAAGTAAGTAAATTAAAGAGAATATTTTTACTTTATAGCAGTGACGCTTTATCGATGTTATAATTAAATTTTTGACATTGAGCAATGCAAGCTTAATATGACATAAGAAAAATAAATGCCTGAACGGGATTCGAACCCGGATCTCTGGGTATGAATATATATATATAATTCTCTTGTAAATGTGTTGTCATTCTACTCCTCCTAAACGACTGGACCTATTTTGATTAAATTTTTTGTGTGTGCCTGATTGGGTCCCTCGAGGTTTAGATTCACAATTAGACCCTCTAAAACCATTAGGTGTAGAAGTTGACACGAAGTGAAAATTTAAAATCACTCTAGGGGTCACATTTTTCGATGTTTTACAACGAAACTCAGTATATCGTATTAAAATAAACCAATGTAGGTATTATCCAAAAATGAGCGAAATCAGAAAATTGACGAATTGAATGGAATATGGGCATAACTTATGTTTTGTTCTTTTTCCGTTCAATGCATTTTTAGACTCTACATTTTGTAGTTGGTCAGCCTGAAAAGTTTCGTTTCGATATCTCGATTACAGCAGGTTCAGCAGCTGATTGTATCAATTAAAATAAACAACAATGTTATGCATTTAGTTATATATCAATTGCTAATATATCAAAACGTACATTTTTTAATTGTGTCTATATTCTTGAAATCCGAAAGTAAAAACTGCCTAAACGACTGGACCGATTGTGATGAAAATTGTTGTGTGTGTTTGAGTGAATTCCTGGATGGTTTAGATTCACAATTGTACCCGGTAAGTGGCTCTGCGAACGGGCTATAGGATTTTTTATGTCAGATGTGTAGTCGTCTGCATTACCGACATAGTCCGCGCAATAACAATGTGACATCATAATGCAGGCTTCTTGAGCCACGAATGGCAGTTTCCTTGCAAACATATTAATTAGTGAATTTTATGATAAAAATAAACTTATATTTTTATCGTCAGGCCGTGACACGAGAATTGAACGTTCGGGCAGGACAACGTCTGCCGGATCCGCTAGTTTATCTTATATTTTTATACATAAATATTAATTAATTTGGATAAGATATATCGTAACTTCCAAGACTTTTGATGTTATTGTTTGGTTACAGCTGCCTGCACTATTTCTGTGACCACAGAGAATAAATATAAAATCGCTATTTTTTCAGGAGAACGCTTTTTAAACAAACATGTACTATTCTTACCAAATACTTCAAACAAACCTTATAACTCAGAAATTAATGGAGTTCTAGGTCACTAAGGTCGCCAAGGATTAACTCATTTTGGCCACATTTCAATTTAATAACTTACTCCCTAATACCACATATACTTACTTACTCACTGGCACTATCGAACCCGTAGGTTCATGGCCGCGCGGACGTAAGCTCTCCATACATCCCTTTCCTCAGCCAATGTTTTCCAATAATTCCCTGTATAATCTACTTCCCTCAAATCATAGTTAATGTTGTTTTCCCACCTCATTCTTGGTCTACCAACTGGGCGTTTTCCCTCTGGCTTTCCTACAAGAAGCCTCCATGCAAGTCTTTCATTCCCCATACGTGCAACATGTCCTGCCCATCAGTCTACGAGACTTGACTGTTCTTATTATATCTGGCTTCCTATAAAGACCATGTAGTTCACTGTTATGTACTCTTCTCCATTCACCTGTCTGTTCATCTCTCTTTGGTCCAAACATTTTCCTAAGAATTTTATTCTCAAATACTTGTAATCTCCTTTCCTCCCTTAAAGTGAGAGTCCATGTTTCGCACCCATATAATATAACTGGCAGAATAATAGTTTTATATATTTTCAGTTTAACGTTTTTTGAAAGGTGGTTATATAATACTCCGTAATATTGCAATAACTTCTAAATACAATAAATAGTATATTACGATGCGAGGTTGGGAAGTGGTTTTACAGAATTGAGGAAAAGGTTTTACATTTCCGAGATTCTGTAAAACACTTCACAAACGTGTGTTGTACATTTTTTTTTTTGCGCGATGGTGTTTTCAAAATAATAAATAATAGTAAAATAATAACATCATTGTTGGAAATATTTGGTTCATTATAAACAATTGACTAACGTTAACAGTGTGGGCAATGTTTATTGTTGAAATAGCAGGAGGCCGTGAGACTAATTTAGTGATAAAATGGCGGCAAGTACGTATTTATTGTTTTATATTGTTTCAAATAAAGTTCAGTTCATTTAAAATGCAGTAATTTGTTTCGTATAGGCCTAATGTATATTAACACTACCTTTTGGATATAGTTTTGTATATACATTGTATATAGTATACATAGAGGACAGTGGTTTTACTTCCCTCAAGGCTGTTTGTAATATGTAACATTACAGTATAGTTATTTAGGTTGGCAACCCCAAAATGTAGGAAGTTTAACTTTCAATCAGGTCGCCATTACTGTAAGTACGATAAAACGCACTATCGCGCAAAATAGGATATTGTTTAAATAATTTTTTTATAACTTTAAGTCCTCTTGTTTAAATTGCGAATTTTAATTGCTCTTAAATTATTTCTATATGAGGAGAATTAATAAAAAAGTACGTACCGGTAACTCTTTTTTTTTAATTTTAAGAGTGAGACCCCCAATAAGATACATTTTAAAAAATAGCTAGGGGCCTATTGCTCGAATTCTTATCAAAGTTTGCAACTAAGTATAAGGAATTGTGTATTAATTTTGAACTAAAACACAAATCAAAATTGGATTTGAAGTTTTATATTCTAAGGTCCAATTTCTAAGTTCAGTGTTACACTTCGTTGTACGGGGTGAATCATAAATATGACTATGCGTTTGATCGCGTTGTGTGATGAAAATATTACCATTACAGGAAATATGAAATTACCGTTGGAAAGGCAATTATTCAAATTACAACAATGGAATAAAACAAAACAGTGTAGAACTTACGCCATTAGTCAAAATGGCGTTGAATATGCAACAGCAAATTACAATTGCTGCATGGGCAATAATGTATGCTAATGATCGTGAGGCCGCAAGACGGGCAAGACATGAGTTTAACGTAGCATTGCAGCCGTCGACTGTGAGCAAGTGGAGAAAACGACTGCTGGAAACGGGAAGGATGCAGAAAATCAAACCTCCTGGAAGGCCTCGCATTAGCACGGATGCAGAAACAACGAAGAGGATTGTGGAGGCGTTCGACGCTAGCCCACAAAAATCAACCCGCCAAGCTGCACGTGATTAGTGATTTGTTTTGTTTTGTTCTATTGTTGTAATTTGAAGGATTCCCTTTCCAATGATAACATTATATTTCCTTTAATAATAATATTTTCGTCACAAAATGCGATCAAACGTATTAAAACGTATTAAACTTAAATACAGATTAACTTAGAATTAAACTGTAAAATTACAATTAAAGCCTGCAATAAAGTCTATTATTATCATTGTGCCATAATGTATCTGATTTAAATTTTGTACTTAATTTAGATATTACAACTTTTTCAAGAATTTAAAAAGTGTCAAATCCTCATTTAGTAGGTACCTATTAATATAAGAATAAAACTCCAGCCTACTATTCTATTTAATATTCTAATCTCCCCTAAAAGATTAATAGAAGGAGGGGCTGCCATATTACAAGATCTTAATAAAAATCATCATAAAGACATTCTCGGCATAAAATTGTTTTTAAAAATCGGCCAAAACTACACAAAGGAAAATATAATATCTCTGAAACATAGACACGACAAAGTATTATCAATGCATGTAGTATTTAGAGTATACAAAATATATTTTGGGAGACACTTTGCATTAGAACACGATCCATCTTGAAGGAAAACGTTTAGAAAATCTCTTTCTTACAAGTAGATTAACCTTTTAGCTGCTTTAGATGCTGATGGATTGATGGAGAGAAGATTTCTTGAGATAACTGTGATAAAGTGAACAGTAATTCCGACAAATAAAATAATTTGATGTTCTACTGAAGGAAACACAACAAAAAATTGAATGCGAGACATTTACTATACAAAGCTATAAGTTGTCCCACAATTCATGCATGTGCACGAGCAAAATAACATTTCATCTTACGAATATTTAATTGTGTAGGTTGGCAACTGTAGAGCGTTTTAAACAAATGAATGGATAAACAAATAATTTCGTAGTCCGTCAATTACCACAGGAATTTCTCCTTGGCCTTACATAAGTTGGTTCAGGATGATTCTTTCGCAAGGCGTTGGTCGTGTAAAGAGGCGAAGCAAATGTGAAAAAAAAAAGGAGCGATGAATTCAATAATAAGAAATTTTTATTGAATGCCACCACGTTGTCATTTCGACATTCTGGTATTCTCTCCTGGCATGGTGTTATTGTAACCCACTTCTGAGGTTGGGGCGCCTGGAAGGCGGAGTTACACTGTCCCGATTATATATGACACATGATGATGATGATGATGATGGTAATGATTCGCCAGGAGAGGCCTTAATCCTAAACTTAATAAATATGTTAATGATGACTATTTAACTCATGCCCCAAATGCAAGTCAATGACCAATCAATTTCAATGATTTTTTATTTACAACCGATCACAGTCGTGTTTCGCCAAAAATGTATCAACTAAAGTTTATCATAATAAAGAAAGCACCTCCTTTTTAACACTCTGAATAGGTCATAGCATTATTTTGCAGTGACTGACCCTCTAAGAAATACGGCTACCAGATTGTATATATGTAGTGAATGAATGTCAGCAGAAAGCGCATGCGATAATATAAAAACATTTGTAACAATTGATTATATTACACACAAAAAAAAAAAAGAAACCACTGTTTTCATTTTCTTAAACGAATTATTTTCCAGGAAATGACGTTGCAGAAAAATATAATTGACATATTTACATCATAGGACATCAGAAATTAATTAATACCTATAACGTTGGTTATAAATTTCCCCACTAGTGTGCATTCTTACAACATTGCGATCCTTTGGCAATAAATAATATTATGATCTGGTTGTAGTGATGAACAAAATAAGCAAATGAAGCGTACCAATCGTTTCTCATTTGTTTTCAAACATCGCCGTTTACATTAAATATATGCACAGTTTAAAAAACTAGGGTTAAATAATGATTTGCGAGTAAACACATTAATTTTATTCGTTAAATAGTCCTAACAAATGTGATTTCCAAATTCTCTAGATAAATTCACTCCTCACTTTGTGAGTCGTGAATTTATCGATAATTTGGAAATCACTCTTGGCATTACTTATGATAATGGCGGCCAGATTATGTTCGGGGACCGTTTGGGCCTTAATGTTTCCTGAAATTTGTCTTACAAGTGAGGAAAAACCCCGAAAAAAAAACAATCACCCAAGAATCTTGTCCCGACCGGGGATCGAACGCGGACCCGCTGCCTGGCAAAGCAGCACGCTACCTCGAGATCACAACGGTGGATATAATAAGGGATTTGTTTCATTTAAACGCATCATTACATTTAAATAAGATCAGCCTCATGGGCTAGTGGTAAGCGTTTCTGACTACAGTTCATGAGGTCCCGGGTTCGATTCCCGCTCAGACCATAGATGTTTTTCATTAAAGGGAATTATTCCTGTGGTTGCCTTTGCTCTGGAATTTAGGTTAAGTTTAGATTAAGAACTTTGCTGGCGCTTCATTAACATTTATCACCCATCTTAACATCGAGGTAATTCCGCCTTCCAGGTGCCCCAACCTAAGAAATGAATTACAATTCCGTCAATGCCAGGGGAGAAAGCTGGAAATGTCATAAAGACAACCTGATGGCAATGGACAAAAAAAAATATATTTTTTAACAATTCCCTAGTAAAGCTGCAAAGCATAGCATGAAAATGCTATATTGCAGTGAAAGACCTGCCCTCGGGCAGAATTACTATGGTTGGAACGTATTTTATTTCTTTGATATTGCTTTACTATTTTATTTAATGAAGGTCTTTAACAGATCATATCAGGGAGTGAAAGGGCCGATAAACTTCGCACAGAGGTTTATTTCAGGATTGAGGTTCTTTTATGCGCCGTAAATCTACGATAAGGGATACGGTTTTACTTATATTGCAAAGAAATGCATTACTCAGGACTTTTACACCCTTAAAAATCCACCGACGTCGGCCGGGTTTGAACCTGCGAACTTCGGAACCAGAATCGAACACTGTACCCACTAGACCACCGATTTGAAATTTCGGTTGAAGATATTATTTCTTGTATGAGACATCTAGCATTAATTGCAGTTTGAAGACCAAAGCTAATATTTAAATCTGGATTGTTCTTCTCTATATCTTCGGGTTTTTACAGCTGCTGCCGTTTCTCGTGCCAAACCTCCAAAGCCTACGCCCTCGGACATCTTCAATGCTTAGCCCTCTTGCTTGCATTATTATCTTCATGTTATCCTTCCATGTTAACTTTGGTCTCCCTCTTTTCTTCCATCTGGTCGGTTGCCATTGATATAGTTGCTTCGGCCATCGCTCATCTTCAATTCTTAAAACATGTCCTAACGACTTTAATTCCTTCTCTCAATTCTTTCAATTATGCTTTCTTCTGCTTCCATTATGTTTCTAATTACCTTATTTGTGACATGTTCTAATTTTGACTTTCTGGATTGTTCTTCTTATCATAATTCTAATTATCTACCAATATGGAAAGATAAATCACTTTCTTTAAGATAATTCTCAAATTAAGATAAATTTATTCATTTTAATAGAAGGTATAAATGTGATTTTTTTTGGAAAACCTCAACATTTGAAATTGAAAATTCTTAAAAGTTGTTACTAATTTAGTGTAATATATTATGATACAATGCATATACTACTGGGAGATCAAAATCTTCATTCACAGCTACATGGAACATTAATAATATTGCACATGAGAATGAAACTATCTAAATAGTCTAGAATTTCCTTCCCCCTAATCCGATGTCAATTTCCTGTCATTAACAACAAACGCGTTTTAATTTACATTTGCTATTACATGTTTTCGAACGTATAGAGTATTTGTATCACGTGATTCTGAAACCACAGATAATTAGATGTACAATTTTATTTATAAACGATTCACCTCAATGCACATAATAAACTCGAATCCCAAAATACCTATTTGTGACGGAGAAAATGGCATATTTTTGAGAAACATAATATTTATCTTATTATTATTATTATTATTATTATTATTATTATTATTATTATTATTATTATTATTATTATTATTAAACATAGGCTTAATTCTGGAAATGCGTGCTATTATGCATTTCAGAGACTCTTGATGTCCCAACACCTTTCAAAAAACGTTAAACTGAAAATATATAAAACTATTATTCTACCAGTTATATTATATGGGTGCGAAACATGGACTCTTACTTTAAGGGAGGAAAGGAGATTATAAGTATTTGAGAATAAAGTACTTAGGAAGATTTTTGGACCAAAGAGAGATGAACAGACATGTGAATGGAGAAGACTACATAAAAATGAACTACATGGTCTTTATAGGAAGCCAGATATAATAAGAACAGTTAAGTCTCGGAGACTGCGATGGAGAGGACATGTTGCAGGTATGGGGAATGAAAGACGTGCTTGGAAGCTTCTTGTAGGAAAGCCAGAGGGAAAACGTCCAGTTGGTAGACCAAGAATGAGGTGGGAGAATAACATTAACTATGATTTGAGGGAAGTAGATTATACAGGGAATGATTGGAAAGCATTAGCTCAGGATAGGGATGTATGGAGAGCTTATGTCCGCGCGGCCATGAACCTACGAGTTCGATAGTGCCAGTGAGTAAGTAATTATTATTATTATTATTATTATTATTATTATTATTATTATTATTATATTATTCTTTATTTGTAGGATTTGCATCCTGTTTATTTTCCAAGGAAGACGTATTGGATGTGCATCCACTGTCTATCCATCTCTTGGCTGCTCTTCTTCTTGCTCTTCTCCCATCCATTGGTCTATCATCTTTAACTCTTTTTGCAAGTCTGTTGTCTTATATTCTTTCTATGTGGTCTTTCCAAAATTTTCGTCTGTCTATAATAAATTTGGTTATGTCTTGAATTTGACATTTGTCTCTAATTTCTGTATCGTGTATCCTATCAAATAATGTTTCCCCTTAACAGTTACATAACATTAATAATAATAATAATAATAATAATAATGATAATAATAATGATAATGATAATGATAATAATAATAATAATAATAATAATAATAATAATAATAATGTGATAGCTTTATTTACTTATTTATTCTCCAAGATTTGGAGTCCTATTTTACAAATGTATGTTAGGGCAGTGGTTAAAATATCAAAGAAATACTGAAGATAGACTACACATAATACAAGTTTTAAATGAAACAAAAATAACAAATAAACGAAACAATAATTAATAAAATTGAGACTTATAAAGTAAGTACAGTAGTAATAAAGATGAATTACAATGTGCTGAAAACAGCGTTTAAAAATGTTTTAAATGCTACGTAACAACATTTCCGTTTTGAAATACCAATTATTGTATTACTAATACTTGATTACATTCAGTTAAATGGACATCTAGAATGTATCGCTTAAATCCATGAGATGGACAGTCTAAAATAAGGGGTTCATCAGTTTGTTCATCATTACCACGGAGCAGATATATCCATTTTCAGATGGAATATGAAACCTTTTTTAGATAAGATTTAAACTTTCCATGTCCAGACATAAATTGTGTTAATTCAAAAGTGGATTCATAATGTTTCACTGATTATTTAACTCATGCCCCAAATGGAAGTCAATCACCAATCACATTTCAATGATTTTTTATTTACAACCAGTCACAGTCGTGTTTCGCCTAGAATTTATCAACTAAAGTTTATCATAATAAAGAAAGCACCTCCTTTTTAACATTCTGAATAGGTTATAGCATTATTTTGCAGTGACTGACTCTTTAAGAAATTCGGCCACCAGAGTGTATATATAGTGCATGAATATCAACACATAGCGCATGCGGGAGTTAATATAAAAACATTTGTAGCAATTGATTATACCACCAAAAAAAACCACTGTTTGCACTTTCTTAAATGTATTTTTTCCACATTCCAGAAAAATATAATTGTCATATTTACATCATAGGACATCAGAAATAAATTAATATACACTTTGATGTGTTTCATTTTTTTCCCACTAGAGTGCATTCTTACAATATTGCGTTCCTTTGGCAATAAATAGTATGATCTGGTTGCAGTGATGAACAAAAGAAGCAAATGAAAAATACCAATCGTTTCTCATTTGTTTTCAAACATCGCCGTTTACATTAAATATATAAATATTAAAATAATTATAGTTAAATAATGAATTGTGAGTAAACAGCTTAATCTTATTCGTTAAATAGTCCTAACAAATGCCACTCTTGATTTCCAAGTTCTCTAGAGAAATTCACTCCTTACTTCGTGAGTCGTGAATTTGTCGATAATTTTGAAATCACTCGTGGCATTACTTATGATAATCTGTCTTGAACTGTAGGAAAAATACACATTTCTTGTTACCGTATCATTGGCAGTAGTTGCCCAAAGAGCAAACCAAATATTTAACAGTTCAATTTTCAACTGTTTCTTCACGTAAGATAGATTTATTATAATAAATTATACTCTCTATCATTTATGTCATTAGCATCATGATTCAAAGCTGGGCGTGATAGTGTACGATATATTGGTATAAAGCTCTTATGTCATTATTTGATACGCAGCAAACTCACCAGTGTAGAGGGTAGTTTATGTTTTATTTGGAAATCTGTTCTACGTCTGTGTTTTTATCCAATGAGCATGTAAGTATCGAATTGGTGTATTTGTTAATAGTATTAATTGTGTATTCTAAGGTTTGTTTTTAATTTTCTCGAACCTGCTGTGTCTTTGACATACTTGTAATGTCTTTCTAGATCTTATTGAAATCCCAGACAGTTTTATAGGCGTTTCTCTCCTTGTCTGCTCTAAATGGAAAGCGATTTCCTTCTGAAAGGATCTAGCTACCGGATATATGTCCCACTTTCGTTAATGCTCAATTCCATCCTAATATCCCACGAAGATAATTGTGTGTTTCGGAGAAGTGTTAAATGTGTTTTTGATGAATAAAGATTTAGATATCCATATAGAACAAATGAGAGGTGTGTTTTCATATCATATGTCGTTTAGCATTTGTGAGAATGGGTTCATTGCAAAACAAAACCAAACAGGACTCAATGAATTTACCTTAATGTTTAGTTTTGTGTTTTAATATGACAGTATCGGCATTATATTCCAAGAATTTCATAAACAATATGAAGGAAAGTAGAGTGCAACTAAGAATGTATTGCTGAATAAAATGCTTTCTAATAATCAAAGTTGGATTTGTGTATATTTCTGGGGTCGTGTTTAGCTTGTCCTCTAATCGCTGATATAATAACGATTTTCCTCTTACAGCTTTGTGAATAATTACGACAAAAATAAATCAGGCCTTCTTTGAGGGTATGGCAATTTGTGTACTTTGTCTAACACACGATGTAATTTATATGTTGTTGGATAGCATGCATTCGATCTATACTTTGACGAGTTTTCAGTAACTTCTCCCCTAAGTATCAAACATGATACATTTTGATGCAAAATGCCTGGCGTGTCCAATGGATTGTGTTAAATGTGAGTGAAGAGCCATGCTACGTGTTTGTTGGTAAAGTGTTTGAACTTTGAATTTTTTAATTAGTTGTTTCCAATACTTTCCCAATTGTGTGAATGAGTTATTATTTCCAATGTTTTTTGTGTGTTATTTATATGTCTGACATAGAAATTACATGTTGCCTTATAGCTATTTTCCTAAACAGTGTGTTCTATCTCTTCCAATCAATAACACTGAGCAACAAAAAGAAACTTTTTTTTGTCTCAGAAAGAAAAATATGTGATTCTGATCGTATTTTTTCTCCTGAATTCAAATAAGATATAGGTTTTCTCCATCACGCAACTTTTCGAGACACAGGTTTTTATAATTTCAAACACTTTAATATTTTCTACATTCGTAACTACACAATATTTGAACATTCGGACTCACCTAGAAAGTAAGAAATGACGATTTTCTACTATATTTCGCCTGTGGAGCATCCCTCTTGATGGTCCAACAATAATCGGCCAGCATATTAGGATTCCATTTGCCTTGATATCTTTTTTCCATAACTGAAATCTCCTGATGAAAGTGATCCCCGTGCTCATCCCTTAATGGACAAATGCACGAAAAAACGTTTATTAAAAAAATAATTATTCAAATCCATTAATTGAAATTGAAATAAAAAAACTGTGGGTGATGGAGAAATTCCGAATAAATATTTGAAAACACGATAAAAAAACTGCATTAAGTACAACTATTGGTACACATGAGACAAAAATCATGTTGACCAGTGTAATTAAATAATGGTTCGGGAGAAGAACCTTATGTATCATGTATTTTACTGTTCATGAGCATTTTTAAAATGTTTATTATCCGTTATGAGTGTGACTTATTTCTATTTATTTACTCATTTGGCGTAAACTGATAGTTTCATGCGAGTGCATTCTTGTATTCAATATTTTTATTTTTTATCGTGAGTTATATTTATTTGTTGCTGTTTTATTATTTTATATACAGCTATCGCTGACTTCAATTGATGTTTGGAATTATCCGCTCTAAACCCTGCATGACGTTCTTTATTCGAGAATTTGGTCGTTTCATTTTGGCAGGTGCAAAAGTATTTATCTTTACGTGGATACATCCACAATGGGTGTTAAACCATATAATATAAATGGCTCAATAACATATAGTGTAATCTGCTGCAGTTTTGTATCATCGAAAATATAAATGTTTAATGCAAGCAACATTTTTAAGTGTGTTTTTTTCTATTCTGTTTCCGTATTATGAATCTTTGTGTCCGACGTTTGTGAACTCTATCAGAGGCATGTTAATGTGTAATTATGTAATGAGTGAACTCTGCATTTCATTTCTATTTGTATTTAATTGTGACGATATATGTTTTGATTCGTTTGTATCTTCTTGTTCTGTTCATAATTATTTGTGACATAACAGCGTTTTCTTCTGTCTAGTGTTTTATGATAGACTGATGGGCTATGTTATTGTTATTATTATGCCTGGAAGGAATGGTGCATGTAAAAGTACAAAGAGAGAGGTTAATTAACTAATTAATTTACCCATTGGTAATATCGAACTCGGAGGTTCATGGTCGAGCGGACATATGCTCTCCATATAACCCTATCCTGAGCTATGTTTTCTAATAATTCCCTGTACAATTCACCTTCCTCAAATCATGGCCAATGTTATTCTCCCACCTCATTCTTGGTCTACCAATTGGGCGCTTTTTCTCTGGTTTTCTTACAAGAAGTTTTCATGTCCTTCTTTCGTTTCCCATTCGTGTCACGTCCTGCCCAATGCAATCTATGAGACTTATTACAGGTTTCCCATAAATATGTCCACCGCTGTGGTCTCGAGGTAGCGTGCTGCCTTGTCACGCAGCGGGCCCAGATTCGATCCCCGGTCGGGGCAGTTTTTTCTGGGTGAGTTTTTTATCGGGGTTTTTCCTCACCTGCAAGACAAATGTCAGGAAAACTTAAGGCCCAAACGGTCCCCGAAATCATATGGCCATCTTCATCCTCACCCTTATCATTATCATCATCCTTCACCGGTGTGGAAAGCAACGGGAGGCTACCACACCTACAATTCCCTGGTAAAGCTGCAAGCATAGCATGAAAATGATATGATTGCAGTGAAGGACCTGCCCTCGGGCAGAATTACTATGGATGGACCATAAAGATAATGTAGCTAATTCTTATGTAAGTCTTCTCCTTTGACCTATATCTATTCATTCCACTTTGGTCTAAAATTTTCCATAAACACTTATTCCCAAATGGAGAGGTTATACTAAGAAAAAGAAAGAAAAATAAATATTATTATTATTATTATTAGTAGTAGTAGTAGTAGTAGTAGTAGTAGTATTGTTAGTAGTGGTAGCAATATTTATACACACTGTATAAAAGTATAGGCATAGAAATTATAGAATCCAATTAAGAAAATAGGGTAGGCTAATCAACGCTCTTATAAAAATTACTATATTTTTGTTTCTATCATTTATTTACATAACTTTCATAAGTCACACTATTTATTCACCCGATTGCTAGTACATAATGATTCAACATTTCACGAAAAAAGGAAATATAAACATAAAAATAGCAATATGCATTAAGTATATCTGACGAAACTCTCACTAGAATTATATTAAATAAATCCATATGAAGACATGGGGGGAAAATAATGAATGTCACTTTTTATCGAAATTCTACTTATACGTCTGTTAGATAGCGTGAAGTCCATACTTTCTTCAGGTATATTAGTTTGATCGAAAAGAAATGAGTGTCAGCAGTTACAAGCAAATTAAAAAAACATAGGAAGCGGGAAAAATTATGAGTGTCATGATGTTTTGCTGAAATAACGATGAGTGGTTTGCAACTCTTTGAATTTATATCACTTTCATATTGGTATTTTAATGTTAGTAACCCTGTATTTATTGTAAGCAAACCCATTTCAAGTAATTGAATATGACCAAACTCTTTTCAAAGAATGGACAACATTCTTTTCTCTTCAAGATGTGTATAAACCAAACTATCAGTACCTTCAAGACCACTGAAAGAAGTTAAGAGTTGAAGTTGAGCAGCCAAGCTTTCTATTTTTGAGATCAGGAAGCTACAATGGATCCTGGGAAAGTACAGTAATGACTGGGATGAGAACGAGAAGGGAGGTTACACTAGCTGATGGAGAATTCGTCTTACCTGGTCCAGCCTACATTGATATCATACCAGTTCTATTGTTATAATGGAAAGATCTGCAGGTGACTATTCTCAAATTAGTATCAACAGTATTTCACTAAGTCAGGTTCTTGTGTTCTATGATTAATTTTTTTGTTTCAGGAACTTTCAAAACTTCTCTCCAGTGAGACATCAAAAAACTATTATAAGAATCTACCTCATTGAGAAAGTAGAGTTAATATGCTGAAGTATAACAAAAGGGTTTCATTGTTTTAGATCTTAGAAACTTAAATTATGGTATTCTATTATTACCTTAACTTAGTTAACTCTTTAATATAATACTAAGTTGTGCTGTGCTTGTTAATTATTTCAACAACAATGAATCTTCATAGTTTTTTCCGCTTCCAAGTGTATGTCAAATAAAAGAAAAGTGTACATTATTGCTATTGTTAAAGGTCACTAATAGAACAAGTCAATATAATGTCTAATATACATACTCTATGTTAACCACAACTAAATTTTAAATAATAAACAAATGTTCCCACAAAAGGGTTTCAAAGTTTTGAAAATTGTTTTCCTCTGTGATGGTAAAAAGTGACATTCATCGTTTTCCCCCCCCCCATGTCTTCATATGATAACAACTACAATTATTTCCACCGCTGTGGTCTCGAGGTAGCTTCCTTGTCACTCAGCGGGCCCGGGTTCGATCCCGGGTCGGGACAGTTTTTCTGGGTGAGGATTCTATCGGAGATTTTCCTCACCTGTAAGACAAATGTCAGGACAACTTTAAGGCCCAAACGGTCCCCGAAATCATATGGCCATCGCAATCATCATCATCATCATCCATATTCATCTTAGATTAAGCTTAGGATTAGGGACTCTCCTGGCGCACCACTATCATCATCATCACCCATATCATCGGGGCAATGTAACCCCGCCTTCCAGGCGCCCCAACCTCAGAAGTGGGTTACAAGTATGCCATGCCAGGAGAGAACACCAGGAATGTCGAAAGACAACCTAGGGCATTTGCAAAAAAAAAAATACAATTATATATTATAATCAATTTTACATTTTGGTTACATGTAACTGCTTTAACTGTCACTGATTACGTCGGGTTTTTTTAATTACTTCCAATATTATCTTTATAAGAATACCTTTGGAATATATTCAGATTTTACAAGCTTAAAATTCACTGACCTACATACAATTATGTTTCTATTACATATACGAATGAAACCCTATAAACAAGGTTATCGAGCAGTCATAACTTTTATAGAAGACTCTAAATTTCCAATTTGCAACAAGAAGGTCATATTACATTTCATAACACAAATTTAATTATCGATTTATTTAAGGCGTTTCCGAATGAGTCAATATCTGGGATTTCTAAAAAAAACTAGAATTTATTCCGAGAATGCTTTAATTCTGAACTGGCAGGTTAGCGCTGCTATTATGCATATACTGTAATTAACTGTCATTTTCCCCCTATACCTTTCACATGCGAAATTATCGTGTTCATGCTTTTAACCCAAATTTATATTAATGGACATTTTTTTCAGACAACGCCCGAGTGCATAAGGTATGAGGTATTTTCTATGACGAGCAGATGAGTAGAAATATATTCTTCTATTTATTTAAATAACACTAATTCATAATTGAATAAATCCGTGGAATAACAGCTCCAATGAACCAAGACCTACTGAAGTGGTAGCTGTTACTATCAGATGACAATTTAGGAAACCATATATGACGTGTCACAACCATTAAATACAGTTCCAGTTTTCTTAACCGGATAACTAACTAACTCATTGGCACTATCGAACCCGTAGCTTCATGGCCGCGCGGATATAAGCTCTCCATATATCCCTATCCTGAGCTTATATTTTCCAATCATTCCCTGTATGGGTTCCCTGAAGTAGTCCCCGCCGGACAACCGAATGGGGGATATTTGATCATGATCATCATCATCATCAACAACAAGGATTAAGCCCAATGGCCTGTTCCGATCTCATTATAGGTAGAATTGGTCCTTCCATCTCTTCAATGGTCTTCCCAACATTCTTCTCCCTTTTGGTTTATAATTATACACTCTTCTTGGTATGCGCCGTTCATTCATTCGTAATACTTGGGGGACTATTTGATCTCCGGAAAATTTTATCGCAGTAGAACCCATGTCCGCATTTTTTGACGGTTGTATTTTTACGGTGAAAGATCGTCACTCTCGAGACCAAGGCACTTTTTTGGTCTGGCTTATCACCTTCGACCAGCCATGCATGGGTAACCCTATCGGCAGCAATGCTACCGCCAGCATAGCTCTTGGGATCATTTAAGCACGCAAGCCACTCCACCACGACAAGGTAAATATATCATGGAGGACTTTTTTAACCGGATATCATTTCTCAATTTAAATATATGTTCAAATGTCCTCACGAGACTGAGTGGATCCAGTTCCACACTCTAAATTTAAAGAAAAATCTATGTGTGTTGCTGTAATCGAACACAGGACTAATGCTATCTTAGACAGACATGCCCATCATTACTCCATAACGGCAGTTATTTACAATAATACGCTGACATGTAATAAAACATTTCTTTATTCATTAATCTAGAAAATTATTTTTCTTTTTCTCCACTGTAGTTTAACCTCTCATCTTATAGGCAATTTTATGAGTCCCACGGCACCCGAGCCTTACAGTGACGCTACCTGTTGGGAGAGGGATTTAAACTTTGGATCACACATGTACTCTCTGACCACATAAGGACATGGGGGGCCTTGTCGAATGGTGATCAGGTAAGTTCCACGGCCTCCTCCGAGACAACACAACGTAAGAAGAAACCCACTATTCACACACACATTTATACTATACATAGCGATAATGTCCACTGCTGTGATCTCGAGGTAGCGTGCTGTCTTGTCACGCAGCGGGCCCGGGTTCGATTTCCGGTCGGAACAGGTTCCTGGGTGAGTTTCTTTTTCCTCACGTGTAAGACAAATGCCAGGAAGCTTGGGGCCCAACGGTCCCCGAAAATAATCCGGCCATCATCATTATCAGCATCGCCCGTCACCGGTATGGAAAGCAACGGGAAGCTACCACACCTATAATTCCCTTGTAAAGCTGCAAATCATAACATGAAAATGCTATGATTGCAGTGAAAGACCTGCCCTCGGGCAGAATTACTATGGATGGATGGAGAGAGATAGATCACTTTTGCACTCAATTCTGTATTAAATTGTTAATAGTTAGTTATTAACATATTATTTTGCATTCAAATTGACTGTATATGATTCCAATAGGATGAGAGATTAAAATGTATATGATATAATAAAGGTAATGGTTTTAAAATGAACATTATACTTTTTTTTTTTCCAACAATTTGTAGTTCGTGGGTTAGATTTCTTTTCGCGGCGACTATTCAATCATAAAATCCCTAATGAATACAAAATAAAACACAATTACGCAAGAAAATAAATTAATTTAAAATCTACATGAACGAAACTTTGCGATGTTGTTTTAATATTAGCAAGTCTAATAGAAAAACTAACAAGCATTAGACAATCCATCATGTCACTAACCAACTTTATCTTACGCTCCGTATCACAAGTTGATTGCATCCACATAGCGGATCGCAAAAACATAAAATCTAGTGAAAATTAAATATTTAATCTCATACACGAATACTAATTTAAAAATCAGTACGTCCTTTTTATGCAATCACAGTGATTCCAATATATTAAAACTCCCAGAATTTATATGATTTGAGAGACTGCTGCGATAATATCAGTGAAAGTCCTGAAAACTGCTTTCCTACCCACACCTTATCTTTGCCATTTAGTCCATTCGAATAAGTCTAAGTTTTAGGAATATCGAATTTCAGCAGGAGCTATACAATTTCTTCCAATACGTCATCCTCTACGGAGTGGTTTTGGAAATAAACAGGATGAAAATCCTACAAATTATGATTAAGAAGAAGAACAAGCAGGAACTATACAATTTCTTCCAATACGTCATCCTCCGCGGAGTGGTTTTGGAAATAAACAGGATGAAAATCCTACAAATTATGATTAAGAAGAAGAACAAGCAGGAACTATACAATTTCTTCCAATACGTCATCCTCCGCGGAGTGGTTTTGGAAATAAACAGGATGAAAATCCTACAAATTATGATTAAGAAGAACAAGCAGGAACTATACAATTTCTTCCAATACGTCATCCTCCGCGGAGTGGTTTTGGAAATAAACAGGATGAAAATCCTACAAATTATGATTAAGAAGAAGAACAAGCAGGAACTATACAATTTCTTCCAATACGTCATCCTCCGCGGAGTGGTTTTGGAAATAAACAGGATGAAAATCCTACAAATTATGATTAAGAAGAAGAACAAGCAGGAACTACACAATTCTTCCAATACGTCATCCTCCGCGGAGTGGTTTTGGAAATAAACAGGATGAAAATCCTACAAATTATGATTAGAAGAAGAAGAACAAGCAGGAACTACACAATTTCTTCCAATACGTCATCCTCCGCGGAGTGGTTTTGGAAATAAACAGGATGAAAATCCTACAAATTATGATTAAGAAGAAGAACAAGCAGGAACTACACAATTTCTTCCAATACGTCATCCTCCGCGGAGTGGTTTTGGAAATAAACAGGATGAAAATCCTACAAATTATGATTAAGAAGAAGAACAAGCAGGAACTACACAATTTCTTCCAATACGTCATCCTCCGCGGAGTGGTTTTGGAAATAAACAGGATGAAAATCCTACAAATTATAATTAAGAAGAAGAACAAGCAGGAACTACACAATTTCTTCCAATACGTCATCCTCCGCGGAGTGGTTTTGGAAATAAACAGGATGAAAATCCTACAAATTATGATTAAGAAGAAGAACAAGCAGGAACTATACAATTTCTTCCTAATTTAATCGTACGCTTTTTTTGAAGGCTATATAACTAATTAACTAATTCACTGGCACTAACAACCCCGTAGGTTTATGGCAGCGCGGACATAAGCCATCCATATATCCCTATCTTGAGCTAATGTTTTCCAATCATTCCCTGTATAATCTACTTCCTTCAAATCTTGGTTAATGATTATTTTCCCACCTCATTCTTGGTCAACTAACTGGGCATTTTCCCTCTAGTTTTCCTACAAGAAACTTCCATGCACGTCTTCCATTCCCCATCCGTGCCACATGTCCTGCCCATCGAAGTCTACGAGACTTAACTGTTCTTATTATAGCTTCCTATAAAGACCATGTAGTTCACCGTTATGTAGTCTTCTCCATTCGCCCGTCTGTTCATCTCTTCGGCCCAAAAATTTTCCTAAGAACTTTATTCTCAAATACACGTAATCTCCTTTCCTCTCGTAAAGTAAAAGTCCATGTTTCGCATCCATATAACTGGTAGAATAACAGTTTGATATATTTTCAGTTTAACGGTTTTTGAAAGGCGTTGGGACGACGAAAGTCCCTGTAATGCGTAATAGCACGCATTTCCAAAATTGAGCCTATGATTAATTTCTTTGTGCATTTCATTCCTATTTGTGATTACTGTGCCTAGGTAGGGCCTATTTGAATCCTATATATATATATATATATATATATATATATATATATATATGTTATAATTAAATGTTTAACATTGAGCCATGCAAGCTTATATATATATATATATATATATATATATAGTAGATAGTACCAGTGTCATTATGTTCACATTTATTTCCTACAATCTGTCACAGATATTGAAATAGAGATAGACAAATTAAAAGATTTATAAAGTACATGGTTCAGATGGAATCCCGGCCGAACTCATATAATCAGGGAGAGAAAAACTGACGGACAAGGCACTCCTGTTAAAAAAACTCCAGGGTGCGAGAGGTCTAGAAGGCCCTTGACTACCATCCGACTGCTGACCTCACATCCACTTGTATTAACCATAGGGGTAAACGATCATCCAACCAGTGAAGGGGTGACATTTGGTCAGCGTGCTGGTCCCGAGCCGTTACAGCTGGTTTTTACAACCTAGATCCGCTACTCATTGTAGCTATCCAAATGCTTCTTGATGTTAGGTGGGCACCGGTCCCATACTGGCCGAAATTCAATTCAATGAGAAAATGTCTTCCCCCATGGGGATTCAAACCACCTCAAGTCCCGTAGATCTGCGACATGGCATCTTGCCTTAACCACTCGGCTACGGCATGGGACGACACACTAGTTGCTTAGTATGATTTGAGAAAAAAAAAAGGTTCTTCCAAATATATGGAAAGAATCTATTATCGTACCTATCTACAAGAAAACGGATAAAAACGACTGCAATAACCATAGGGATATTTCATTACTTTCAACTTCGTACAAAATTCTAACAAATGAATTTGTATCCAGGCTTATTCTTTATGTTGACGAGATAATAAGCGATAATCGATGTATATTTAGAGGATTATTTAATTCATTGCCCCAAATGGGGAGTCAATGACCAATCACGTTTCGATGATTTTTGCTTTACAACAAACAAAAAAAAACCCAATGACCAGTCGTGTTTTTCACCTCGCGCTTCTTTATCGACTCCTGCTTTTGTGATAAAGAAAGCTCCTACTTTTTAATATTCTCAACAGGTCAGAACATTATTTTTCTCCAATGAATACACTGAATATAGCACATAATGATAAGATTCCGTGATTTTACTCAGTTGTTTACTAAAAAAAAATGAATGGCCTTTAATGTTGATGATAATATATAGTTTGATGTGTTTCACTATTTCTCCACTAGAGTGCATTCTTACAATATTGCGATCCTATTTGGCAATAAATAATATGATCAATCTGTAGTGAATATACATAACCTCACATTTCTGATTTGTTTTAAAACCACCGTTTACATTAAATATATGCATATTTTAAAATACCGGTAAGTACATTTAAATAATGATTTTTGAGTAAACAGCTTAATTTTATTCGTTAAATACTCCTAAAAATGCCACTATTGATTTCCAAATCCTCTAGATAAATTCACTCGTCACTTCGTGAGTCGTGAATTTATCGATGGTTTGGAATTGACTCGTGACATTACTTATGAAGATGCCCTTCTTTGTTGAGGGAGAAACGTTTGGAAGAAACACCAGTTATGGACCACGGCCACATGGTCCGAAATCTTTTAACATTATGATTACCGGCTGTGAAAGCCTGCATTCACAGTCGAGCCTCCTCCACAGGTAAGGAAGAAACGTCTAGGGGAAACACCAGTTATAGGCCACGGCCGCATAGCCCGGAATCTCTTAATATTATGTTTATATAATATATTTGACCATTTTAATGAAGCAAGTCATAACGACAAACCCCCTCGTGGTAAATTAATTATTATGAATGATATTTATTTCTAATTTAGAATCATATGATGTTCACGTGGTAGAGACTTTTAAATGTATCTTGCTCATAAGACTCCAACGATGGATGTTATGTTCTCCGGTATCGCTAATTGCAATAAACCAGCATCAAACATTGTTTTTAATGCCATCAGCATTAGCAATTTTGATCATTAATTTTATATTGGTTACTAAATGATGTCTCATGGGATTCTTTATATGGTTGCGAGAATAATAATAATAGCGCTTTTAACGAGTTCCTAAAAATATATACGGTATACTTTTAATATTGCTTATCTCTAATTTCTACTAAATTCATAAACCAGTTAACTCTTGAATATAATAAGATGTTATAAATCATTGTAAACAACTGAAAATGCATTTTAAACTGAATATAATATATTTAACAATTAAATGTTCCATGAATGCTACCGTAGAAGGAAAGGTATTTATTAAAATAACTACTGTCCGTAGAATTTGTAGAGAAGCTGTTCGAAATAAGTCATCTACGCAGGAGGCGGACAAAAATGCACGGCCAACGAGGCCGCGGAAGGAAGTGCAGGACGGAGAACAGATCACGTGACATTACTCATTTCGCTCATGAGTTTCAGGCTCTCCAGAACGCAACATCGTGCCAGCTTTAATATTAGACATCGCTCTTAGGTTCCTCCCTGCCTCTTACTAAAACGATGCGCATATCTCTCTACACATGCCACGGACAGAGTGTAGTAAATTGTAAAGCGTAATTTTATTAAATTAGAAATCTTATTTTCATTTCTGATTAGCGCTATAGTAGTAAGATAGGGCCTTTATGAGATACTGCAAATTCTCAATGATATCGTAAATTCACTAATAGTATTAAGAAAATATGTCAATAATGTTATTAGCCAAGGATCCGAAAACCAACCAATCAAAAAACAAAACTGTGTTCTAGCGTTTATCTCCAAAAACGTTCTGAGTAGTTCTTTCTGAAGAACTCCGAATGTTCTCATGGGACAATGCGGAAATTAATGAATAGGAATTCTACCATCAGGATTCTTTCGTTTCCAGGCTATGAACCCAGTGCCACAGCTGAAAAAAAAAACACTCGGCACCAGTTTGTCTGTTACAAATTATGATTAGTAATTGAGAAACACATGTGATGACAAAATTATGAAAGTAATATTTTAAATAATGTCGGAGGCATTATGGCACGAAATACCAAATCGCATTATTATTTATATGCTCTACATTTTTACAGGTTTCACGTAATTTACAAAAAGTAACTATATTCAATGTAATGTAGGCCCATTTGACTTAAGGAACTTTTGAATTTTATGAATAACTGCTTGCGTAAATTTAAAACGGTAAGTTAGTTAGACTTATACGAATGTGTCTAAATGGCACAAAGAGTAGGGTGCGTGTAGGCAAACAGTTTTCGGATAATTTTGAAATCCACAAAGGGTTGAAGCAAGGAGATGCACTGTCTCCCCTACTATTTAATTTTGTACTAGAGCATGCCATCAAATCTTTAGAGGATGAAGGCCTACAACTCATGGTATTAATAAGTTGTTGGATTATGCTGATGATATAGTACTATTGGCCGATAGTGAGGAGATACTAAACGCCATCACGCACATACTACTGAGTAACACTAAGAAACTGGGACTGGAAGTAAATATCAATAAAACTAAATATATGGTCACACATAGAAATACATTATATAATGGAAATGGACAGCTAATGACAAATGAGGGAAATTTTGAGGAAGTGACTGAATTCAAATACCTAGGAACAATAATCACAAACAGGAATGAAATGCACAAGCAAATTAAACATAGACTCAATTCTGGAAATGCGTGCTATTGTGCATTACAAAGACTCTTGACTTCCCAACTCCTTTCAAAAAACGTTAAACTGAAAATATATAAAACTATTATTCTACCAGTTATATTATATGGTGTGAAACATGGAGTCTTACTTTAAAGGAGGAAAGGAGATTACGAGTATTTGAGAATAAAGTTCTTAGGAAATTTTTTGGACCAAAGAGAAATGAACAGACAGGTGAATGGAGAAGACTGCATAACAGTGAATCACATGGTATTTATAGGAAGCCAGATATAATGAGAATAGTTAAGTATCGTAGACTGCGATGGGCAGGACATGTGGCACGAATGGGAAATGAAAGACGTGCATGGAAGTTTCTTGTAGGAAAACCAGAGGGAGAACGCCCAGTTGGTAGACAAGAATGAGGTGGGAGAATGGCATTAATTATGATTTGAGGGAAGTACATTATACAGGGGATGATTGAAAAACATTGACTCAGGATAGGGATATATGGAGAGCTTATGTCCGCGCGGTCATGAACGTACGGGTTCGATAGTGCCAGTGAGTTAGTTAGTTATCAGGCATGATGCACTGAGAAAACGTGTGAAGTTAATGCTATAACTTACATAAGTACATATCTATATAAGTATATCTTGTATGTATAATTTTAGAAAGCAAAATATCAAAGAAACTTAAAAACGTATCCAAGTCAAGTTCTTCTTTAGGTATTTATTCAGCCTGGGAAAGCAGACTTCCTGAAAGATATCTGAGTTTAGACATGATCAAACCATCCTATCTATACTTTAACCCATAGACCGAATTTTGAATCTTAGCTTTTTGTTTTATTTTTAATTATTTGAATTTTTAAATCAAACGTCAGTATGGTTCTTTCGTTATGTCACAAAATATAATTTTGTTAGAAATAAAATCGTTTTATTTATAACCAAAATGTAAAAGAAAATATTTAAAAAGGTATGGAAAAAACAATTCAGGAATCTGTTGTTAATTACTACAACAGTTATAATGGAGACAGTATGTATTATTTTTCTCTCTTTAAACAAAAAGTAATTGGTCGGGTTCGAACGCACTACCTAATAAATACCACTGCACAACATTCTCACTAAGCTATAACACTAATATCAAGAACCCTTCCAATTTATTCATAGATATTAGTACACCTCAGACCGAGGTCCAACAATGTATAACATTGCCTTCTCCGAGCAGTAGCGAAAACTCTCGAAAGAACCTTAGTTTAGATGACAGTTGCCACTTTCATTTTTACCTAATGTACAGGAAATAAAGCTATAAAAACACCATCTGTCTACGGAGCAAAACAATAATGCAGCCCTTCCCTTCGTTCGACCTTCGTTTAAAATGCTGGCGCATCATTGGTTGCGTGGCACGTGTCTGGCGGGAAATCCCACGTTAGCATTAATCGCGATATTACAACACAAGTTCTTGTTTCCCCCCCCCCTCGGTATCAGTTCAGTGCTCAAGTACTGATGAAGCATTTTGTTCAATAAAATTAAATAAGTGCTACGTATTGAACCTACGGTAGTGAATGTGATAGCACATATTTAGCAGACGTGTGCTAGTGTTTTTTAATAAGTGCAGTATCCCTTTCTGAAAAGATGTCCGATAATTCTATGGCAAGTCCTTCCGGAATGTCTCCTGTGAAGAAACATGAACAGGGGAAAGAATTTCGTTTGGGAGAAAAGCAAACAATTATAATTGTTTATAAAACGCTATTGAAAGAGAACCCTCACACGAAGATTAGAGATATAGTGTCTAAAGTTGCGTCAACGATAGATGTTGCAAACCGCAATGTTCATAAAATTGTAAAGGAATGTCGAAGTACGAGTAAGTTAAAATCTCCGAAAAAACAGAAATCTTAACAAAAGACATAAACACAACCGACGACTTTACAAAATCTGCAATTAGAAAAAAAAATACATTAATTCTATTCGCGAAACGAATTACCGACATTGGACAAAATTATATCTGCAGTCAACGCAGATTCGAAGACAGCGACACAACTTCAGAAAGCGAATAAATACAGAACGATAAACTAAAGGAACGTTTCGTACTATTATTATTATTATTATTATTATTATTATTATTATTATTATTATTTTATTATTATTTTATTATTATTATTATTATTATTATTATTATTATTATTATTATCGGCCGCGGTGGACTAGTGGTTATGTTCCTTGCCGCTGGTCCCGAGGGTCACGGGTTCAAACCCGGCCGGGGTCGATGGATTTTTTAGGACGGAAAAATCCAAGGAGCAAGTCCTCCGGGAGGGACTTTAAGCCGTGGGTCTCGAGTCTGAAGATTTTCAGGCTCGTAAAAAATCCTTAAGTCTGAATGAAAAGGCCTCTAAGCAAAATTTACCGAATTTTCCCGTCCTAGTACTACTTGGTTTCCTAGATGTCAGTATGAGGCGGAACGCTGACCACGGACCACTCAAGTGACATCTATACGAAAACAAGTGTAACTAAATTAGTATGGTTCAAATTCTTCCCTGTAGGGGGAGAGCGCCTAAATCTCTGTAAAGGGAAAACATAGGCTTACAATACAAAAAATTATTATTATTTATTATTATTATTTACTTACTCACTGGCACTATCGAACCCGTAGGTTCATGGCCGCGCGGACATAAGCTCTCCATACATCCCTATCCCGAGCTAATGCTTGCCAATCATTCCCTGTATAATCTACTTTCCTCAAATCATAGTTAATGTTGTTCTCCCACCTCATTCTTGGTCTACCAACTGGCCGTTTTCCCTCTGGCTTTCCTACAAGAAGCTTCCATGCACGTCTTTCATTCCCCATACGCGCAACATGTCCTGCCCATCGCAGTCTACGAGACTTAACTGTTCTTATTATATCTGATTACTTATTATTATTATTAATTTTAATTATTATTGTCAGTATTGTATTTCGATGTTGTTAAATATGTTCAGAAACCGTAATTGCATGTGAATGTACCTGTAAGGAGAGCGCCTAAATCTATGTAAAGGGAAAACATAGGCTTACAATACAAAAAATTATTAATATTATTATTTATTATTATTGCTTATTATTATTATTAATTTTAATTATTATTGTCAGTATTGTATTTCGATGTTGTTAAATATGTTCAGAAACCGTAATTGCGTGTGAATGTACCTGTAAGGTTTATCCGCTTGTGAAGCGCGCTTTTTCCCCGTTACAACCACTGATTACATCTGCTCCATAGACATCTGGAACAGATTAAAGTAGAGAGTGTTGGGGAAAAAAATCACAAACCTAACCTCGCTAAAATTCCCAGATAGATATAATATTTGTAAACACTGTATATTCTATCATAATAGAATTTCCCATAATACCTGTGGACCGTATAAACTGACACTGCCAAAATGACATTACAATTTTAAATAAGAGAATAGTGTAATTGTTTTAAAATGTCATTTTAGCCTGCTCATTCATTTCAACCGAGTTAATTCAATTCAATGCATTGCACTCACATTATATGAAGTCGGTTGAAATGGGGAAGTAAGATAAAAAGGCTAAACCGATAGTGTCTTTTTTTTTTACTTTTTATGCACATCGTATCCGCTTTTCTATAAAACTGTGGAAGAAAGAAAAATGAAATAAGCAACTAAAAATTAATTCAGGAGAAAACACCATTAGCTCTCTCTTTTAAAATAAATGCGCCAGTCTTTATTTTCTTTTTATCGATACGATAAGAAATATAGAAATATTAACATATTGTTTATATTTTGTAACAGTAGCCTTTTTATTCAAAATCTACAATATGAGAAGTTATATCTGCACATTCTATAAATACCCTAACTTATTACTGTAATCAGAAACATAGATTACGCATAAATATAACATTTATTATACATCCATCCATAGTAATTCTGCCCGATGGCAGGTCCTTCACTGCAATCATAGCATTTTCATGTTAGGCTTGCAGCTTTACTAGGGAATTGTAGGTGTTGTAGCTTCCCGTTGCTTTCCACATCGGTGAAGGATGATGATGATGATGATAATGATAAGGATGATGATGATGGTCATATGATTTCGGGGACCGTTTGGGCCTTAAAGTTTTCCTGACATTTGTCTTACAGGTGAGGAAAAAACCCAATAAAAACCTCACCCAGAAAAACTGCCCCGACCGGGGATCGAACCCTGGCCCGCTGCGAGACAAGGCAGCACGCTACCTCGAGACCACAGCGGTGGACTATTTATTATACAGGTTGAGTCTAAATTCCCCTTACAGAGTTTTAGAACTTGTAGTAGGGGCCAAAACAATTAAGTTTAGCATAGAAACTCGTGTCCGGAAACGTGCCTATTTTCCGCTACACGCAAAATCACCATCATACTCATTTTCAGTGGCACTCACTCGGATATTCCTGACTAGGATAGTTCATACGTCATTCCCCGCTCAACTGATGTTCCATGTCCACTGCAAGTTTGATACGTGTTGTTCGGTTGAGTTTGTGATCCGCCCAGAGACTGCAAGTTTGATACGTGCTGTTCAGTTGAGTTTGTGATCCGCCCAGAGACTGCAAGTTTGATACGTGCTATTCAGTTGAGTTTGTGATCCGCCCAGAGACGTGTGTACCTGCACAGTACAGTAGTAATCCTTCACGACAGTACAAGTTTTACGTACATCATTGGTACTATACTGCTGTTATCCATGACATACACATTTGCAGAAACGCAGGCATGATGTTATTGTACGGCGAAGTTCGGTGCAATGACAGGACTGTTCGTCAGCTGTATGAAGACCGTACACCTTCACACTCACTGTTTGCTATTGTGTACCAGCAGGCAATTGAGACTGATTCATTCACCGCCAACAGGACCGACTGTGGTGCTTCAGGGCGGTGCCGCAATCCCGAGTTTGAAGAGGAAGTACTCCATTTAGTGGAAGAAGACGCGACGACGAATACCAGATACATAGCAAGTACACTCAATGTGGATCAGTAAACTGTCTGGCGAGTTCTACATGAGTAGCAGCTACAATCGTACCACTCCCAAAAGGCACAGACGATGCAGACTGAGGATTTTGGACCACGAGCGAACTTCTGCAGATGGTTCTTACACCGTTGCGTGGATGAGTCCGACTTTCCACGGAGGATTCTTTTCACCGATGAAGCCCAGTTCACTAGGGAAGGAGTTTTCAATTATCACAACAGTCACGTGTGGGCTGACGAAAACCCGCATTCTGCGCGCCCCCATGGGTTTCAATACCGAGACGGTCTGAACATGCGTGATGGGCGTGTAATTGGGCCATGCCTTCTTCCACAAAAGCTCACGGGTCACGTGTAGTTGCGATTCCTTGATGGGTTCTTGGAGGATGTACCACTGCATGTGCGTCAAAATTTGTGGTTTTAGCATGACGGCGCACCAACCCATTTTGAACGTGCGGTCAGAGGCAATCTAAACCGACGATTTGGGCAACAGTGGCTGTCCGATTGCTAGGCCTTCACATTCTCCCGACTTGACCCCGCTAGACAACTATCTGTGGAGTCACATAAAAACCTTAATTTATGAGACCCCTGTAGAATCCGAGGAAGTCCTTCTAGCACGAGTTATGGCTGCGGCGGATGTTGGAGGACGAGGGATTGGTGATCGTGTGTATGAAAACACATCTGTATTGAAGTCGGTGCGTCACATCGAGCCCTTCTTGTAAGTGGTTCCAGACGACAGGCAGCAGGAGTCGGAGAGAGCAACATGTGTTGTACTGGTATTCTGTGTGTAACGGAAAAGGGTATGATTCCGGACATGAGTTCCTATGTTAAATTTAATTTTCTTTGTCCCCTCTATAATCCCCCAAACTCTGTATGGGTAATTTGATTCACCCTATATCTAAGACTCGATTATTTGAGACACGTATTCAGAAGTCGCGTGTTGAAACACGGTTCCCTATATCTTGACTGAGGTTAGATCTTGCTTACCTCAGATGTCAAGGCAAATGCGGGTTGTAATTTCAATGTCAGGATCTATTTTACGATAAGATGCACAAATTCATAAGAGGTGTACAATTAAAATTACATCTATATCTACATGAAACACATTAAAACACAACAATATGCGTTCACACCCTAGTTGATACAAACGGAAATTGAAGACGCAAGATGGTCTTAGATATAAAAATATTATAAATAAGGATTACGAATTTATAAATATAACAAATTGAAGTTGCATATTTCCAAGCTACTTCAATGGTTAAACAGTTTGTTAATGAGAAGAACCTATTTTGAATCTCATTATGTCCCTTTGTCAACATAATAGCTCTACATGTTTTGCGGCCCTTTAAACAAAATCAAATCAACCATAATCAAAAGAACCTAAATGCATTTTGTTAATGAAGTCGTGAATCAAGTTAAACTTGCTATTATGTTCATCATTACTCTATATACTGCACGGCAGATCAAATACATTGGAGCTGGTAACATTAATTGCAGTGTTTATTGTATTAAGGATGGACCGTTAATTTTTACTCAATAATTCATATTTCGATTCTATATAAAATTATTATGTAATGACTGAAATATACTTTAAATTTAAAGCTAAAAGAGTGGAAAATATATTATATACATGTCATATAAACATGTAGTAAAAATGTTCATTGTCAATAACAAGGAATGAGTATAAAATAATACCAGCAGAATTTTAAAATGAATAATATTAAAATGCAAGTTTCGTCTACGCAGGATTATATAGTTTTATGATAAAATACATAACCCTACTTAATACTCTTATTTAACAAACCATAATTAATTTCTCTCCAGCTTTATTCGTAAAACAGGGCACGTTGTTTTCGATTAACATAGTATATGCATACATAAATAAATCAGGCAAAACTATATTTATAAAGGTCACAGTGTAATTTTAAACAATTTAAAACAGATTTCATACTTACATAAAAGAAACAATGCTTTGCAATTGTATTGCGTAATTTGTAATGATGTAATAATTGCTTATCGCAACTATTGCCAGTTTTACATCCGTGAGCTTGACAGCATAGTTGATAACGCAATACGCAACAATCCGAAGTCACGGGTTCGTGTCACGGTGGGGACAGGATTGCTAAACTGGCCTGAACTTCTAATGATACCATATCCCTGGAGACAACACACCCCCTAACGGAGATGAATAGTAGATTATGTTCTAGGAATTTGAACGGTCGAGATGCAGGGCTCACAACCCTTCTGGCATTTCGAGACTGTTGTCGAGATAGGTAAGAGCATAACCTTCTCTACTGCAATGACCTCTTAAGGTCTGAAGAGAAATCACTTTATCTATCAGATTTTTACAATATGAAACTTTCAACCAATAGATAGTTATTTAGATAGCTAGTTACAAAAGCAGAGGCTTAGTAACGAGATGCTCAAGTTAGAAGACGACCGAAGGGAGTGTTCTAAGAACAGCGAGTTACTAAACCCAATTTTGTATTATAGCCTCACTCTGATGGTTAACGGTTTGTATAAAAGCGGGTGCCGCGCGGCAATGCTTGACATGCGGTGTTGTCACGTTTGTCATAGCGCTGTGGACGTTTATTACACAAGGACAGAAGACATTGATTATTTATGCTATTATTTAATTTTTTATGTTATTATTTGGTATTGTTTAAGTTTTAAAATTAAAACTATATACGTATTTATTAAATAATTTAATTCTAACATTATATAGCTTGTAGTTCTACATAAATTTAATATCCATACAAAATCATGCTGAAAATATTATTATTATTATTATTATTATTATTATTATTATTATTATTATTATTATTATTATTATTAACTGTTCAGTCTGAAATATTTTCTCATGGCCGCCACATGTTGAAATCACTTATGTATTAAACTAATATTAATATGTAGATATTGTATTATTATTATTATTATTATTTTAGCTACTTATCACAATAAATCACTGATAATTATAACAATTAATTACAATATACAATTTTAAAACTGGATTGACTGCTCCACGTTCCAAGTTTTAATTCAAACTGAGGGAAGAATAGCAATGTGGCAACATCGTGGTATTCGCGGCAGTGAAGATCTTTGTATTTTAATAACATATAACAGCTGCGGGGAAACAAAGCGAGCCGCTTGTTAAGCATCATAGTGAGGCGATAATAACGTGTTGTCTACAATATTTTATCTACGTTCCGGGAATTTTAGCGTATTTAATTAAATTTATTTATTGTGGAAACGATGTATTTAGAGAAAGAGTAATGTGGGCTTTGGAGAGAGAAAAATAACACGATCAATTAGCAAACATTGTTTTTTTTTTACTCTACAATTTTCTGTGCTAGTATCATATGTGAATTTAAGGTAAAAAATGAGCGGAGAAGGTGATTTTCACGGTTCATAAGGAAACATTTTAAAAGCAGTTTAAGATGAAACTGTTGACATACTTCCAGAAAAGTCAAGGAAAGTTTATTTATATAGTTACACGAAATCATCATTAAAATGTATCTTACGTTTTGTTAAACCTGTATTTTATTTTTCTGACAGCGTGTTTTGTGCTTTGTTAGAATATAAAATATGCCCACCGCTGTGGTCTCGAGATAGCGTGCTGCCTTGTCACGCAGCGGGCACGGGTTCGATCCCCGGTCGGGACAGTTTTTCTGGGTGAGGTTTTCATCGCTGTTTTTCTTCACCTGTAAGACAAATGTCAGGAAAACTTTAAGGCCCAAACGGTCCCCGAAATCATATGGCCATCGCAATCATCATCATTTATATTCATCTTAGATTAAGCTTAGGATTAAGGATTCTCCTGGCGCACCACTATCATCACCATCACTCATCATATCATCGGGGCAACGTAGCCCCGCCATCTAGGCGCCCCAACCTCATAAGTGGGTTACAAGTACGCCATGCCAGGAGAGAACACCAGGAATGTTGAAAGACAACCTGGGGCATTTGCAAAAAAAAAAAAAGAATATAAAATATAGTTTTTGTTACCTTAGTAACTATGAACTGAAGTGTCACTGATTGTTATGGTTGTTGATAAATATTGTACTGTTTTTGTCTAATGCCAGCAGGTTGTCTTTTATGACATAACTGGCTTTCTCTCCTGGCATTGGCGGAATTGTAATCCATTTCTTAGGTTGGTACACCTGGAAGGCGGAGTTACGTTACCCCGATGATATGATGGGTGATAAATGATAATGAAGCGCCAGGGGAGTTCTTAACCTAAATTTCAGACCATGGGCAACCACAAGAATAATTTCCTGGTCAAATAATGTAATTTAGGCCTAACGATTCAGATAACAGTACATTCATACACAAAACACACTACACAAAGAGAAGCAGTCGCGACAAAAACTGTCTACGAAATCAGCACAATAACCAAACCCTCACTAAAAACTGCCGTGACCCTTTATGAGGCCAAAATCGTCCCTATTCTAACATACGGAATTGAGATAACCTGGGAAAAGCTAAGCTATAGAGACCTCCTCCACATGGAAAACGTCAAAGCCCGCTTCCTGAAAGCCGCCCTCGGAGTATCCAAGTACACAGGGTCAAGACTAGCCTATTGAACTCGTAGTAGAACCATTTTTAATAGAGAACCTGAGATGGAAATTCAACCTGCCTTCCACAGACAGCTGAAAGAAGTTGTTGCAGGACAGGGAGAAGAAAATAAAAGAGATCTGGTAGGATTTTTACTAGACAGAGGGTATGATGAACAGATCATGGACCGGTACAAACCAGGAGCTGCGTCACTTCGTTAATTCGATGCCGGTTTATGATTACCATCATAAAATACTTACTACGACCCGGCATCAGGCTGTATATGTGAACTCTGTGAACAGCATTGTGACCGGGCTAGTGGAGCAACTGTGGGGTCGCAACTGGATGTACTAAAATCTCACATTGCAGGGCTTGGTGGGTCAAGTCTAACCGGTCTCACAACGGCTGCAGGATGCGTCCCTGGAGGTAGGTGGATCTGCGGTGATTCCACGCAAAGCAGTCCTCCCGGCTAAGCTCGAGGAGCTCGTGGATCAACTGTGGGGTTGTCATGGGTGAGCGACCTGACATACTATGTATCTCAATCATTCTACCAGAATGGTCACTTCAAATTTACACAATTTCGACGAGTTTGGTTTTAGTTTTGTCCATTTTTAATGCCCAACCCAGAAATGAACTTTATCAAGTCCAGGGTGAAATTCCATTGAGGTGTTAGACACAATATTCAAATTATAATATGAAATGATTTACCTTGTATATTCAGTTTCCACAATTGGTAAAAAATTTACAATATTGTAAATATTTTGGGATCAGTCCGATTTATATTATGTAATCAAATTGTTTATTTTATTTTGAACAATGTTTTCCACATATATTATTATAGGTCTACTAATAAAATATTTTTTTGAGAGTCGTTTATATCTACAGAATAAAGAGTAAAATTTGTAAATTTAAATTATATTTGTTTCTGGAACACGCATTCATTAAATAGAGAACTTTATGTTTCCCTATGAAGACCTTACCTAGATCCATTTATCGAGTTACAGATAGTAAAGAGCCTCTTATCAACATTTCTTCGCAATTTCCTTTTCATTGCAAGAATACTTATACTTTTAAGCATATAAAATGTATTTGTCTAAAATAATAATGAAAGATTATTAATGACTTACAGACACACTGAAGATTGCGTCATGAGAAAATGAAGAAGACGTAAGTACTCACCTGAAACAAAGAAAGCGAATATTACTTATCTATCCGTATAAATGTAATAAGTGAGTGAGAATGAGCGAATGAGTTGAACTTTATGTGTTAACTATAATAGTAATTAATATTTTTATTATATACAACTTCCCTCATTTGAGGATTGCTTCAAGGACAAAGTGATATAGACAATTAATTTTCCAAATTGATGAAATACATTTTGTAAATAGGCCTACATTTAAAAATTTCAAATTTTAATTGAAGTATACATACTATAAAGTAGAAATTTTGTAAATATGGTTTCTTAAAATTGAAATTGATCCTCTAATGGCAGCGGTGGCAATTTTAGATACACCCTGTCCAAATCTAAGGAATTCCAAAATTTAGCTAAGAATCCTGTTATAGTACCTCTTGTCCCAATCAGTTATACTATCTAATTGGTATTTATCTTTGTAATAGTCAATTGTTGGCTCATATATGGCTTTCTTTTCACAGTCAACTTCCTCAGGTTGGCCAGTATGAGTATCAAAACGGATGGTGAGATCTAATAACAAAACAATTTTAGAAGATGGTCTAAATGCAATAATATATATTCGTCTGTTACTTCCATTAGTGGCCACTACCATGAACTTCCTCATAAACTGTGTATCCATAATCTCGCAAGGCTTCTGCTATCATATTTGGTATAGTGTGGTGCCGAATGTTTCTCAGTGATTCTCCAAACGGACAAGCCCCAAGGAAGTGTGCATTAAGTACATCATGAATGAGTAAAACGCGTATGCACATATGTTTATCCCCTATGTCTAAACTGTGTGAATTGAATGATTTTACAAGAGTTATAAAATATTATAAAACGCGTGATGTCCACCGCTGTGGTCTCGAGGTAGCGTGCTGCCTTGTCACGCAGCGGGCCCGGGTTCGATTCCCGGTCGGGGCAGTTTTTCTTGGTGAGGTTTTTATCGGGGTTTTTCCTCACCTGTAAGACAAATGTCAGGAAAACTTTAAGGCCCAAACGGTCCCCGAAATCATATGGCCATAATCATCATCATCCTTCACCGGTATGGAAAGCAACGGGAAGCTACCACACCTACAATTCCCTAGTAAAGCTGCAAAGCATAGCATGAAAATGCTATGATTGCAGTGAAAGACTTGCCCTCGGGAAGAATTACTATGGATGGATAAAACGTGTATTATTTTATAACAAATTCATTAATAACATTCAATAATTTAAGAATAAATTCACTAATATGCTGAAATAATGTGTGTACTCAAAACCAATATTGAATCTAAGCTTTGGTACAAACGTTCGTTTGTCATGCAATATAAATGCATTACAAAGTAAATTCAAAGATATACGGAGTATACATAAAATTAGTAACATTTGAAAGTCTCACGCCGTAGTCGAGTGGTTAAAGTAAGATACCTTGGAGTAGAGCTACGGGACTTGGTCCGCGCCGGTTCGAGTCTCCATGGGGGAACAAATTTTCTCATGCAATTTCCGCCAGTATGGGACCGGTGATAATAAGTTTTTTTTTTACAGATTTTCAATATCTTACACACCTTTTTTACACACCTTTCTATGAATAAATTGTTTATTTCCTTCTCCATTCGTCCCCATCCATCCATTCAATGCTCTCCAGTCCTCTTGTTTTCATTCAAGTTCGTATTTCTTGCATCCATGAGTTTAGAGGTCTCCTTTTCTTTCTTCTTCCAGGTGGACATCATTCCAATGCTTTTCTGGGTAACCTTTTTTGACTTGCATTCGTCGTACATGTCCATACGAATTTAATTGCTTATGTCTTACATACCTTGCTTATGTCTTACATAATCTATTACTGAATAATATTTTTTTTTTCGTATGTTAAACATGGACTCTTACTTTAAGGGAGGAAAGGAGATTACGAGTATTTGAGAATAAAGTACTTAGGAAAACTTTTGGACTAAAGAGAGATGAACAGACAGGTGAATGGAGAAAGAAGACTACATAACAACGAACTACATGGTTCTTTATAGGAAGCCAGATATGATAAGAAACAGTTAAGTCTCGTAGACTGCGATGGGCAGGACATGTGGCACGTATGGAGAATGAAAGACGTGCATGGAAGCTTCTTGTAGGAAAACCAGAGGGAAAACGCCCAGTTGGTAGACCAAGAATTATGTGGGAGAATACCATTAAGTAGGATTTGAGGGAAGTAGATTATACAGAGGTCATGAGTTGGAAAACATTAGCTCAGGAAATGGGATCTTATTCAGAGATTATGTCCGCGCGGGGGGGGCATGAACCTACGGGTTCGATAGTGCCAAGTGAGTAGGTAAATAATAATAATAATAATAATAATAATAATAATAATGGAGAAGTTTCCTGGGTGATAGCTTTTTTCGGGGCTTTTTGTAACCTGTAAGATAATAATGTCCACCACTGTGATCTCGAGGCAGCGTGCTGCCTTGTCACGCAGTGGGCCCGGGTTCGATTTCCGGTCGGGACAGGCTCCTGGGTGAGGTTTTTTCGGGTTTTTTTCTCACCTGGAAGACACATGTCAAGAAGTTTAGGGTCCAAGGTTCCCGAAAATCATCCAGCCATCATCATTATCATCATTTTCACCGGTGTGGAGAACAGCGGGAAGCTACTACACCTATAATTCCCTAGTAAAGCTGCAAAGCATAGCATGAAAATGCTATGATTGCAGTGAAAGACCTGCCCTCGGGCAGAAATGCTATGGATGGAAGATGATGATGATAATATAATATAATAATAATAACAACAACAATAATAATAATAATAATAATAATAATAATAATAATAATAATAATAATAATAATAATAATAATAATGGACAAGTTTCCTGGATGACGGTTTTTTGGGGCTTTTTGTCATCTGTAAGAGAAATGTCAGGAAATAATCAACATTATGATTACCGGCCGTGAAAACCTACATTCAACAAATGTCAGGAAACTTTAAAGCCCAAACGGTCCTGGAACCTCAACCGGCCATCATTATCATTTGCATTAAGTTTAGGATTAAGGCCCCTCCTGGTGCATCATTACCATTATCATCATCTATCATATATTACCGGAGCAGCGTAACTCCGCCTTCCAGGCGCCCCTACCTCAGAAGTGGGTTACAATAACGCCATGCCAGGAGAGAATACCAGAATGTCGAAATAACAACGTAGTGGCATTGAATAAATAATAATAACGATGGTGATGATAATAACAACAATAATAATAATAATAATAATAATAATAATAATAATAATAATGGGGGTAAAGGCGGCCGTCACGCAGGGCTGACAACCCGGCTGACATAAAGGGTCGAATGTCTAGAAAAAGTGGGAGCCTTAACCTCCTACTACCCCAAGGGCCTCCGGGCCTGTTGTGGGATCACTTTACTTTACTTATAATAATAATAATAATAATAATAATAATAATAATAATAATAATAATAATAATAATAATATAAATAATAATAATAATAATAATAATAATAATAATAATAATAATAATAATAATAATAATAATAATAATAATAATAAATGTTTTTTGACAGTATTACAGTCCTTTTTTCTTTCCACAAAACATTTTTTCGACATCTTTCAGATACACAAATTATCCTTGTTTGATAGTTCGCATATTTTGTACACACAAATTGAAAATATTGTTTACGGCCTGTTGTAAAAAAAATAAAAAATATATTTAACTTTTTTTTTTTAATCACGAGGGAGAGTTGTTGATTTTTGCAATTTGTTTTCAAACTTCAATTGAACATTTCGATTCCCAGAGATAAATGACCTACAGCTGACGTTTGTTCCCTGCGATACCTATCTCACACGTTGATCACACACTATCAATTATACAGCGTGTCTTGTTTAACTAGACTATGTAAATGTTTAAGAGATTATCATAGTACCCACCTGATCTCTTTACCATAACGCCTTAGGGGTGTAAAATCTAATAGGTTCTATGTAACTTGACGCAATGCTTGCTTGTAGTTTGAGAGCCATGATTTATGAAAGAGTTCACCAACTCAGCTTATAAGATGAACAGTAAGCAAGTATCTCGATTTTTGTTTATGCTACTAGGCCTATGTAAGTTTATACACAATACTAGCTAATACCTGGCGTGCGCTGCTACACCTAAATAAATTAAATATTGAGGGTTAATTAATTATATGACAACACAACAATCTGCCAGAAGACAAGCTGCTGAAATGAAATTCCTCAGACCAATAGCAGGATATCAAAGAACAGACAAAAAATACAACACAGAAATAAGACAACAACTAAAAGTAGAGGAATTAAACACAACAATAGTGAAATACAGAACAAACTGGAAAGAAAACTTGGCAAGGATGACTGAGAATATAATACCAAAAGCAGCATACAGCTATTCACCACGAGGAAGAAGAAGTTTGGAATACCAAAAAAAGATGGAAACAGCAGGAATTTGGAGCCGGAACAGGCTAGTAAATAAGCCTAAACCGTGATGAAAAAGAAGAAGAAGATTAATTATATATTATATACAGTGCGACGAACCAAACATGGAGGTTGCTAAGGTAAGTTTTTAATTTTAAATGTCAGGTAAACCCCCACTTCTGACGGTCGGATCTCGCTGATTTTTGACAATACACACCTAGGTTTATTTTAATACGATATTCCGAGTTTTGTTGTGAAACAGCGAAAATTGCGACAGCTAGAGCGATTTTTAAATTTTTGTTTCAGGTGAACTCCTACACCTAATGATTTTAGAACATAATAGATAACGGCTAAATACTCGCCGCGTCTGAAACTCTGTATATACAAATTTTCACGAAGATCGGTTAAACGGTTTAGAAGTCTATAAAGGACAGACAGACAGAACACACAAATTCTTATATATATATATATATATATATATTTAGATGTTATAACTATATTTTTGACATTTGGCAATGAAGGCAAATATGATATGATGTATGAAAAGAAAAATGAATGCTTGAGTCGGGATTTGAACCCGAGACTCTAAAGTCTGTACGTTAAGCGCTCTAATGACTTGAGCTAACCAAGTATTCCAACACAAACGTATGTTTGTGTTGGAATACTTGGGTAGCTCAGGTCGTTAGAGCGCTAAAAGTTTAAATACTTGGGTAGCTCAGGTCGTTAGAGCGCTAAACGAGTTTAGAAACTAGGGTTCAAATCCCGACTCAGGCATTCATTTTTCTTTTCATATATATATATATATAAACATTAATTATAACTGTATACATTTTTACACATTTAAAAATCGCCTCACATTTATCTATCATATAAAATTGAACTAACTCATTGGCGCTATGGATTCCGTAAGTTTATGTCTGCGCGGATATAAGTTCTTCATACATCCTTATTCTCCATCAGGCTAAATAAATATGCTAATGTTTTCAAACATCCCATTTATAATCCACTTCCTTCAAATCTTCGCCTCCCTATTGGGCGCCTCCCTTCTGGTTTCCCTATAAAGAGTTTTCAAGCCCTCTTACATTTCCCATTCGTGCCACATGTCCTGCCCATCGCTGTCTACGAAACTTAACTGTTCTTATTATATCTGGTTTCCCTTAGAGATCAAGTAGTTCACTGTTATGTAGTCTTCTCCATTCGACTCTCTGCTCATCTCTCTTTGTCAAAACACATTAATGAGAACTTTATTCTCAAATAATCGTGTTAATTTCTCCATGTTTCGCATCCTTATAATATAAATGAGAGAATAACAGTTTTATATATTTTCAGTTTAATTCTTTTTTAGAGAAATTGGAACAAGTTTTTCTGTAATGCACAATAGTATATAAAAATAATCACTATTTGTTTGTGAAATACTCCATAATACCCCTCTTGAAGTTCTTAATGCGATCAGCTTTTCTACCAATTTACTTATCAATGCGGTAAATAAAAATGTTATAAAAAAATATGTAAGTTATTTCATCTTACGATGAAAGTTAAAAATTAAATTGTACCTGTTGGTAGGTGCCGTCGTCCTCAACATAGTTAAAATATTGTATATAAAATTAACTGGAGCGCTTTCGGAAGTTATCTTCCATCTTCTGCACGTTGAGTTTCCGCTACTTGTTGTTGTATACGGTGATGTATACTCCAAATGTTTGTAGCAGCAACTGACTTGTTTTTGACGAAAGCGCTCCAGTTAATTTTATATACAATATTTTAACAAAGTTGAGGACGACGGCACCTACCAACAGTTGGAGTATACATCACCGTATACAACAACAACAAGTAGAGGAAACTCAACCTGCAGAAGATGGAAGATAACTTCCGAAAGCGCTCCAGTTAATTTTATATACAATATTTTAACAAAGTTAAGGACGACGGCACCTACCAACAGGTACATTTTAATTTTTAACTTTCATCATATGACTTCACCTCAACGGAATTTGATATGTATTTTACTAGTATTTATTTCATCTTAATTCTTTTCATTTATCCAGTTTAAGTTCGGAATAAGTGAGGAATACGGTATCAGTGATATGTGCTGAAGTTTTCTTAAAATTTAATTAAAAATCAATATTGTATATGTGTAGTATACACTGTGTATTACACGTTTACACATTTAAATACACGCTACATATTTATCTATCATATAAAATAATGAGTTTTTTCTGTGAAATTCTTGCATAATATTCCTTCAGAAGTTGTTAATATGGTCAGCTTCTGTAATAATTTCAGTTATCAATGTGGTAAATATGCAAAGCCACAAAGACTTCAAAGGTACCACAGATCCTTTATATTTGGTCGTATTCAATATCAAAGATTCGTCTTCCTTTAATCATTATAAAATACAGAACTTGATAATGAACAGATAATATATATCCTACGTTAGCAAGTGATATCTTTGAGGAATTCAATTGAGGTTTTCGTCCGCACAACATTATCTACAGGTATCGTAACTCTGGGAATTGAGTTCGACTGGGGAATACAACATAATGAATGTCTGGGTTACCAGATTGGCAAGCTTAGCCACCTAGAACACCAGGGCTATCGTGACATTCAGTGGAATAGTCACTTTTTTCTGGAAAAAAACAAATACTTCTGAGAACAAATTACAATTACAAGGGATACAAAGCGATACAACGAAAGAGCGAAAATAAAATTCCCTATTGGATTCATGCCTGAATAGACCTCCCGTTCACAGAAATAATTGAAATATGCAAAAACAACTTTGAATTAAATTCAATTGAAATTTTATGAATAAGTAAAAATAAAATGTAACAGTATTATTAAGAAAATTAAAAATAATTGCAATAAAAATATTAAGAAGCCTATTATTTTTGGACAAATTTCGTCAAACGAAGGTACTGTAGTTCTTCATTCTCCTTAACCGATCATTGCATCCTCCAATAGAATGTAATTATTTCCCTGACTTTTTTTGATGTCTATTAAAAGAGGAAATTATGGTAACTTGAGAATAGTTTCTAGTTTCCAGAAGCGTTTCTATTTTTTAAAAAGTCATATAGAAATATTTTCAGCTATCATTATTCCGAACTGGAACTTAAGTTCATGTAATAAAGAACTAGCAGATTCAAAAGCAATTTTCTACATACTACATATTAATTGACCAAAAAAAAGTTTTTTTTAATAAGTGTTTTTAATTTTTTCATTTCTAGTATTTCTCTTGGCGACTCCGTGGCGCAAGCGGTTAGACGCTCGCCTCTAATCTCCTGAGGTCCCGAAATCGAGTCTCGGTCACTCCGTGTGGGTTTCGTGATGGACAAAATGAGCTTGGGCAGGTTTTTTTCGAGGTTTTCTCCCGCTTTCCCCCGCCACAATTTCATTCCACCATTTCTCCATTCTCATCCATTTCGTTTCACAGGGTACGTCAGGCGTGGCCGGCCGGCACCCTTGTCATTCACACACCTCTATAGAAGGAGCTCCATCTCATCTCAACCCTCGACCCGATCCAGAGTTGGACACGAATTGAGGATTTTATTATATTATACTATTTTTCGTATAGATATTTTAATGTAAGGTCGAAAAATCTCCGAATTCCGAATACAAATTCTGCCCAGGTTTGTTATAGAATGGAGCTTCTCCAGTTACTCCTGCAACTATCACATTCTAGCCCAAACGTCCGCCTTTTTAAAGAAAACTGTTATATATTCTAACTAACTCACTGGCACTATTGAACCCATAGGTTCATCGCCGCGCTCTCCATACATCCCTATTCTGGGCCAATGTTTTCCAATTATCCCCTGTATAATATAGTTCCCTCAAATCATACCAACTGGGCGTTTTCCCTCTGGTTTTCCTACAAGAAGCTACCATGCACGTCTTTCATTCCCCATTCGTATCACATGTCCTGCCCACCGCAGTTTACGAGACTTAACTGTTCTCATTATATCTGCCTTCCTATAAAAAAACATACAATTCACTGTTATGCAGTCTTCTCCATTCACCTGTCTGTTCATCTCTCTTTGGTCCAAAAAGTTTCCTAAGAACTTTATTCTCAGATACTCGTAATCTCCTTTCCTTCCTTAAAGTAAGAGTCATGTTTTCTAGTTAACAATATAAGTTGAGTATGTAAGAATGTTAGAGAATATTTTACGTTATCGTGCGGAAAGACTTATTTGCTGCTACTGCTACCACTACCACCACCACAACCACCACTACTATAAGCCGCTTTGGCCTACTAGCCGGCTGATATCACAGAGATGGACGATCACCCAGCCAGTATAGTTGGTTTTCTCAACCTGGAGTCGCTACTTACTGTAGCTACCCAAATTCTTCATGATGCTGGGCGGACAATAGTCCCGTACTGACCAAATTCCATGAGAAAATGTACTTCCATGGGGATTTGAACTAGCGCGTCACGTAGCTCAGCAGTAAAGCATGATGCCTAAAAACTGTTCCGCTACGTCGTGGGATTTTATACCAGTACTGCTAATAATAATAATAATAATAATAATAATAATAATAATAATAATAATAATAATAATAATAATAACAAAACAATAACAAGAACAAGAACAACAATAATAATAATAATAATAATAATAATAATAACAAAACAATAACAAGAATAACAATAACAATAATAAATAATAATAATAATAATAATAACTGAGGTCCAGTTCACGAACCATTCTTTTATATATTTTGCCCATCATGATGAAATTTTTCTCGGTTTGATGACAATTGTAGACCATTACTTTAAAGGGTCTTCTTAAAAATAATCACTGTTCGCCAGAAAACCGACGATTTTTTATTTAGACGTTACTTTCTCGGTATGCTAATAGTGTATGAGGGTGTCTATAGAACAAATGTCTGCTACTCATCCCATTTAAATATAGAGAACAACTCCAATTTTCAAACTGGTACCTTGCGCATTTACGGAGAAAACTGATCTTGTCCGAAGTTATATGTGAAAACATCTCTTCATTTTTTTAACACAAGCAGGGAAAACGCAAAAAGTCATTGCATCCTTACTCAGGCCGACCTCGAAGCCTTTTGCTTAAAAAAAAGTAATCAGGAGACAAGGCTTCAATTTGATATTTAAATTCCAACATATTATATTATTATTGTTATTATTATTATTATTATTATTAGTAGTAGTAGTAGTAGTAGTAGTAGTAGTAGTAGTAGTAGTATCCGAAAGCAAAGAAGGTAAGGTTTCTTGTTCATTCGTGTCCACGCGGTGGCTCTGTGGCCCATCTAGCCTCATAAAACGAACAGAGGGAATTTTGGTGATAGTAAAGCAACCTTAGCTTAAAACAAGCCATTCTCTCCTTTTTCCACCGTGGCCACAAATCATGAACTATTCCGTATCTCTCGTTTATGCCCCTTTGTCCTATTTTACACGCTTCATATTAGCTTGACCTGTATCTATTTATGTAACGGGATCTTTCAACACGATTTTCACCCACTTAAAAACATTGGATCGACTTGAAACTTTGTATACTTGTAAAGGACCAATGACAATATAATAATTTAATAAATAATATATGATATATAATAGGTTGCGGACTTATCGATTTTTTAGTCCATCGTTGTAAGAAATTAATATTATATACTCTGGTAGCTCAGTTGGTAGGGTGGTGGACTGTAGTGGTATATAATTTCAGTAATCCATAGGTCGCTGATTCAAATCCGGCCCGGAGGATTTTTTAAGAAGAGTATTACTTTTAGCTCATATTACAATAGTATCGAATTTAAAGATATTTACATTTTTAGAAAACCAAACTAAAAAATTAAAAAATAAATTATAGATTAAAAAACTAAAACAACACGCTTTATTAGAAAACCGAACTAAAAAATGAAAAATATTTTGAATTTCCAACACGCTTGGGATGAAATTAAAGTGGTCAACAAAAAAATCGTCTCCAACACATCTAGAATAAAACTAGAGTTATCTACAAAACAAATAATTTTACCATCAAAAAAGTTGGGTGCTCTATATCAAATAATGTATTTTGATAATAAACAGATATTGGTAAAAGTAAATAAAGTCTCTAAGAATAAAACGTAAAAATCATAAAAAGCACTCCACGCTTTTGATGATAAGATTATTTTTTTGTAGATAACACTAGTTTTATTCTAGGTGTGTTGGAGATGATTTTTTGTTGACCATTTTAATTTTATCCCAAGCGTGTTGGAAATTAAAATTATTTTTCATTTTTTAGTTCAGTTTTCTAATAAAGCGTATTGTTTTAGTTTTTTTAACTATTATTTATTTAGCCTGTTATTGAAGAACATTATAGTATTATGGTTTATTTCTTAACGTCTCTTTTTATTAAAAGAAAAAGAAAGAGATACTTTACCATCCCTTCCGCAATTTTAAAGCGTTTCTAATCTTCTGAACTCGTTATGTGGGTTTCTGTCACCATGGAATAGCCCCTGTTCTGATTGCGGATAGGGGATAAGGCCATCAGGTTTGGAGGACAGCTGTAAATATGTTAATTGAGCAGTCGTGGATAACCGACTAGAAGTGCTCATCCAGCTTGAGAATTAGGCGTGAGGGCAATAACCTGATGCTGTAAAAAGATGCAAAAGCATTCATTAAGGTATCGGAATTGGATGGTTATATTGGCTCGGGAACTTCAAAGGAAAATGGATATTAGACCTGGCATTCGGAATACAAAGGAGTCTGTAGTCTATACGATGGGGACGTTAATATCGGTAACTAGCAAATTACAAATATTTAAATTAGTTCTGATAGGTGTTCAGAAAGTTATAAGAACAGGGCAATTATACGTTATTATATGGACCAGGAAATGATAAATTAGGTACATATTATTTTATTAAAAGTTTCTATCAACTCGATTTTTGTCTAAGAACATATGGTTAAATCTATGATATTTTAGTTTACTGGGATGGCAAAAAATTTAATTCGAATGGGTGGCAATAGAAATGTAGTATTTTTTTTTATTGGAAATACCATTGGGAAGGTCTAAGCATAGGAGAAAACAATGGGTTTCATTACCCAAAGAGTTAAACCCTCTCAACCGGTTTGTTCATTATCCACCCATGAACCGGATTTACTGTTTTTGAGCTAATATACACTAAAGAGGATATTTAGGATAAAGTTTCCATTAAATGCAGTGAGAATTTTTTTGGCACATGCGCCAAAAAACGCGAAGCGGTTTACACTATGGAATCAGGCGATGCAGCCAACATATGCATGATATTTAATAAACCTAAAAGCTACCTAACGCAATATAAGTACTCTAACCTGTGAAAGACAACCTAGAAGCTAACCTAACGCAATTTAAGTACTCTAACCTGTGAAAGACCAACCTAAAAGCTAACCTAACGCTATTTAAGCACTCTTAGTCTGTGAAAGACCAACATAAAAGCTAACCTAACGCAATTTAAGCACTCTAATCTGTGAAGGACCAACCTAAAAGATAACCTAACGCAATTTAAGCACTCTAATCTGTGAAAGAATGCAACCCAAAAATAAATAGTAAGTTCTGAAATTCTGAAGTACATACTCTGTCGGCTGCACTGGAACATGTGCTGTTGTTGTATAGAATATTCGTTAAAATCAATATGGATGCCACGTTTCCATGTTACGTATGAGGTTAAATATCATAAAAACATATATTGAAGTAATCGTTAGAAAAAATGTAAAATTCATTGTAAATGTTTGGAAATAATTTGAAAATAAAACTCTTTTGGCACATGCACGTGGTGTCTGCCTGGGACTTAGAAATATTCCTCACTGCGCTTAATGAAAACTTCTGCCGGATATTTATGAAAACAAAATGGAACATTTCGAAAAACTAAAATAGAAAATTTAAATTTAGAGAATACAGTTTAACATTCGAATAGAATCAATGAGTAGAGTATATGTTTCAGGTTGAAAAAAAAAGTTATAACGGCTGGGGAACCCGACATGCTGACCAGATATTACCCCACACTGGCTGGATGATCGTCTATCTCTGTGATTATCACATACGGGTGTGAGGCCAGCACCCGACTGTTAGGCCGAGGGCCTTCTAGGCATGTCGCGCCATGGAGTTGGGAGGATATTCTATATGTTTGTTAGAATTTTGTAAATAAAAAGATGATAAAATATAACTGACCATGAAGACAAGATTGTTTAAGTAATTGATATGCATTCTACAAACTACGGTAGTCATGCCGTCGGGAATCTGTAATATGCAAATGAGCATTTGGAAATGTTTCCTAAAGGTCCAACATAACACTAACTTCTAGTCATCTTATTCCCCAAGTGCCATTTGTAATGTATTCAGTACGTGTTTAGACAGACTGGCATCATCAATTTTAGTGCTGTCTGTTGAAATTGTTATGGCACACATATAATCTCAAAACAATTTGATAAAATTGTAAAAAATCTATGTACAGTTTTCTCCAAATAAAATGAGCTCATATTCACCATATTAATAAAGCATTATTATTGTTATTGTTGTTATTGCTGTTGTTATTGTTGTTATTATTTTTATTGTTATTATTAATATTATTAATAATAATAATATTATCACTATTATTATCATTATTATTAATAATATTATTATTATCATTATTATTATTATCATTAAATTATTATTATTATTATTATCATTATTATTATAATAGTATTATTATTGTTATTATCATTATTATTATAATAGTATTATTATTATTGTTATTATTATTATTTGACAACGAGTTACATGATGATAAAAAACGCGCAGAGAGAGAGAGAGAGAGAGAGAGAGAGAGAGAGAGAGAGAGAGAGAGAGAGAGAGAGAGAGAGAGAGAGAGAGAGAGAGATAGATAGATGCCTTTACTGATTTCAAGCATATCAATAACAGATTTTATCATCAAAGGTTAAGATTTTAATCTAGATCATGTATAGTCAAGCCCAGAAACGGTACAATTACATTATTGTTCATCTGATGATCACGGTGTGACATCCTTTATTACATTTAAGAGAACTGTTAGGAAATATTTGGTAATGAACATACTTCATAATGTGGATAAATTGCATGACAGACCTATTAATTTCAGCGATGTTACACATTTATATGTATTTAACAGATATAACTTTACGTATATCGTCCTACCCACCCAACCATATGCCCACTACCTACCCTTCTATCACCTCACCAACTCAAGCATCCAACCTCCCACTCAACTATCTACCTACCTCCTAACTCCAAGACGGGAAAGGTCTATAATATCCTTGGCCTACCGGCGCCTGCTGATCTCAGGGTGATATGTGGTCAGCATATCGGGTCTCCCAGCCGTTATAGCTGGTTTTCTCAACCTGGAGCATCTATTCATTGCAACTGCCCAAATACTAGGTAGCTGGGCGAGCACCTATCCCTTACTGGCCGAAATTACATCAGAAAATGTATTCCCCAATGAAAACTCGAACCAGCTCAAGTCCCGTAACTCTCTGCAGCAAGACATCTTGCTTTAACCACTTGGCTACGACGCGGGACACCTACCTACCTCCTGAACCTACCGATTTATCCTAAGGTCTATATCAGAACCTCCAGGATTATACTTAATATGCTTTACCTTTCGCATTTCTAGATTAATCTGTGACTATATTAATTTCGTCCACATCTTTGATTACATAACAAACAGGTATCAGGTTAGATTCCTGATTTTGGACTAAATACATATTTTTTTCTCGAAATAAGGTTATCCGCATAGCATTAATCTGCTGGTATCCAAAACTATATAAAACACTCTATGCACTCACAGAAAAGCCTATGTCGGAATAAAAAAATGTTGCATTATAAAATTAAATGCATATATATATATATATATATATATCAATAGTAAATCTGCCCGAAGGCAGCTCCTTCACTGTAATCACAGCATTTTCATGCTATGCTTGCAGCTTTACTAGGGAATTGTAGGTGTGGTAGCTTCCCATTGTTTCCACACCGGTGAATGATGATGATGATAATGATAAGGATGATGATGGTCATATGATTTCGGGGACCGTTTGGGCCTTAATTTTCCTGACATTTGTCTTACAGGTGAGGAAAAACCCCGATAAAAACTCACCCAGAAAAACTGCCCCGACTGGGGATCGAACCCTGGCCCGCTGCGTGACAAGGCAGCACGCTACCTCGAGATCACAGCGGTGGACATATATATGTCATAAAATAGTTCTTCATACATTTCTTCAGTTAAAATATAACTTCTTCGCTCAAAAGATATGTAAAACATAGATTAAATACAGTGAGATCAAGCTGATTTCATACACAATTTTCTCCTTGAAAATTCAATAATAATGCCAATTAAAATACTAAACTATGGAAAAATTGAGATTGCAATGAATATGATAAATATGAGATTAATCCAGTTTAATATAAGTTGGTAGGTACATTATTTTTTTCCATTTGTAAAATCCAAGCATCAAACGTATCAAATTTACTTTTCAAACCCCCCTCCCGGTCTACCATAAAATAAATAATATATCATTTTGGATAGTCGGTACATGTAAATTAGGATAAAACTATATTATGACGCGAAAATTAATTATATTTGAAGAACATAAAATAAGACTACATGGCGCGACAGGCCTAAAAGGCCCTTAGGCTACCATCCGACTGCTGACATCACATTAACATATGTTAATCACAGATGTAGACGATCACCCAGCCAGTATAGGGTTGCAATGTAGTTAGCATATCGGGTCCTCAGCCGTTATAGCTGATTTTCTCAATCTGGAGCCGCTACTTATCGTAGCTATCCAAATGTCTACAATACTTGGTGGGCACCGGTCCCATACTGGCCGAAATTCCATGAGACAATTTCTTCCACCATGAAAACTCGAATCAGCTCTGCGTCAAGGCTTCTTGTCTTAACCACTCGGCTACAGCGCGGGACCTATCAGCAAATAAGGTAACTAAAAAAATAACTTGGTCTAGTAACTCCTTGTATTAATAATAATAATAATAATAATAATAATAATAATAATAATAATAATAAATAATAATAATACTATAATAATAATAATAATAATAATAATAATAGTAGTAATAATAATAATAATAATAATAATAATAATAATAATAATAATAATAATAATATAATGCTTTATTTTAGCTGGCAGAGGAGAAACTATGGCTCAACAATGGGCTATGCCAATATAAATAGATAGATAGATAGATAGATATAGAGCCGCTATTTATGTAGCTACCCAAATGCTTCACGATGCTTGGTGGGTACCGGTCCTATACTTGCCATGAAATTCCATGAGAAATTTCTTCCTTCATGAAAACCCCAAACAGCGCAAGTTCCGTAGCTCTGCGCCATGGCATCCTGCCTTAACCTCTTGACTACGGCGTGGATCAGAATATAAAATAGTAATTATAAATATAATAGAGTGGAACTTGGGTTGTAATTTTAGTATAAACACAATTACTGAAAGAGACGTAAATGTGAAACAGTCAAGATTTCAAATGATATGTGGAACTATACACAGAATATTAAAGAACAAAACAAGAAGAGATACTAGACTGAGGTTTCATAAAATATTGGCAGTTTCTGCATTACTTTATGGGAGTGAAACTTGGGTAATGACCAAAAAATTACAAAGTAGAATACAAAGCATAGAAATGAATCCTTAGACGAACAAACGGCTGCATAAGAATGGATCGGTTAAAGGATGAAGATAAGAACAGAGTTATATATATATATATATATATATATATCCATAGTAATTCTGCCCGAAGGCAGGTCCTTCACTGCAATCATAGCATTTTCATGCTATGCTTGTAGCTTTACTAGGGAATTATGTAGGTGTGGTAGCTTCCCGTTGCTTTCCACACCGGTGAAGGATGATCGTGATGATGATGATAAGGATGATTATGATGATGATGGCCATATGATTTCGGCGACCGTTTGGGCCTTAAAGTTTTCCTGACATTTGCCTTACAGGTGAGGAAAAGCCCCGATAAAAACCTCACCCAGAAAAACTGCCCCGACCGGGGATCGAACCCGGGCCCGCTGCGTGACAAGGCAGCACGCTACCTCGAGACCATATATATATATCCATTAAATTATAAAATCAAAGAATAGAGAAAAATGGTTTAGACATGTAGAAAAAATGAACGTAAAAAGATTACCAAAAGCAGCATTTAACTACAAGCCAAGAGATTCAAGGAATGTAGGAAGTCCAGTGAAAAGATGGACAGAACAACTATCAGGTGGAACAGGCTGCCCGTGAAGTGGACAAGAAGAAGGAGAGTGAAAAATAATTTTATCGAATTATTTAGAATATACAGTAGTATTGAAGAACAGTTAAGTCTCGTAGACTACTATGGGCAGGACATGTGGCACGAATGGGAATGAAAGACGTGCGTGTAAGCTTCTTATAAGAAGACCAGAGGGAGAATGCCCAGTTGGTAGACCAAGAATGGGGTGGGAGAATAACATTAACTATGATTTGTGGAAAGTAGATTATACAGATAATGATTGGAAAATCTTAGCTCAGGATAGGGATGTATGGAGAACATATGTCCACGCGGCCATAACCTATGGGTTCGATAGTGCCAGTGAGTTAGTTATACAGTAGTATGAACTAAACATTTATTAATAATGGTTCACAAAGGTGAAATCTATGAAAGCACTACTTCACATTGGGACTAGAAAGTAAATGTCACCGGTAAGATTAATGGTGTTTATATAGTTAGCAGACTGAAGAGCGTAAAACACTCGGAGGATATGCTCACATCCATTAACATCCCTTTCTATAATTATCTGTAGAATTTATTTGAATTTCCATTTGAGTCTGCAGTTATTTTTAAGTATTTTAGCCTTGATGAAAAAATGTATTCATAAGCACGGATGTCTAAATGTAGAGTTTACCGAAGAAATTTCGCATATTTCATCTAAGACTTTTAACACGTACAATCTCAGAATACTCGCTACCTGCTATTTCATTTCGCTATTGTAAGACAATGATATTTTAAGATAAGCATTAATAAGTTATACTAACTGAACCCGTTATACTATTGAACCCGTATGTTCATGGTCGCGTCGACATAAGCTCTTCATACAACCCTATCCTTATCTTCACTATATAATCTACTTCTCTCCTGTTAATACTGTTCTCCCACCTCATTCTTGGCTTCCATGCATAACTTTCATTCCCCATTCGTGCCACATGTCCTGTCCATCGCAGTCTTCGAGACTTAACTGTTCTTCCTATAAAGACCATGTAGCTCCATTCACCTGTCTGTTCATCTCTCTTTGGTCAAAAAAACTTTTTTAAGAACTTTATCTCAAATACAAAATGTATTCCCTTAAAGAAAGAGTCCATGTTTCGCATCCATATAATATAACTGGGAAAATAACAGTTTTATATATTTTCAGTCTAACGTTTTTTGAAAGAGTTGCATGATAGCTTGTATTTCCAGAATTGAGCCTATAGGATACACTAGCAGGCTGTACATTTCTACTGTATTCTGTAATGTGTTTCATACAAGCTCATTTTAATTCCAAATTAATTATAAAACTATATGTAATTACTGGTTAAAGAGATAGTGATAATGATGATCAAATCCAGAATTTGCCTTGATGACTGAGGAAAATTCATTAAAATAATCTCAATTTAACTGATCGACTCTGGAATTTAACACTGGAACCTCTACATTATGAGTCTCAAGGTCTGCAGTCTGATCAAATTTTATCAATATTTATCTGACGTTTTCCTTAAATACGAAGAGAGGAAATAAATACAACTTCCCATTCAATAAAGTAAACTAATTAATTTATAATAAAATAAATACTAAAAAAAACTAGTGTAATTCTTGATATTGCTAAACAAATAAATCTTAAACAATAAATCGATATAAACTTCACAATCTATGATAATTATTTTAAATCTCTAACACCACAATTTACATTTTTTAATTCTTCTTCTTCTTCTTCTTCCTTCCAAGTATTAGGCCAAGGCCTGTTACGATCCTATAGAAAATTTTCCCTTATGGGAAATTCTCGTATAAGACTTGAAAGCATAATAATAGTCCCTTCGATTGGTTGCTGGCCAAAGGAAGGCAAGACCAGTGATGGGGCTGCCATCTTATAGCCTCTGGTCAGGCTTTTCTAACAATAAATCGATATAAACTTCACAATCTATGATAATTATTTTAAATCTCTAACATCACAATTTAGATTTTTTAATTCTTCTTCTTCTTCTTCTTCCTTCCAAGTATTAGGCCAAGGCCTGTTACGATCCTATAGGAAATTTTCCCTTATGGGAAATTCTCGTATAAGACTTGAAAGCATAATAATAGTCCCTTCGATTGGTTGCTGGCCAAAGAAAGGCAAGACCAGTGATGGGGCTGCCATCTTATAGCCTCTGGTCAGGCCTGCAGTCTGATCAAATTTTATCAATATTTATCTGACGTTTTCCTTAAATACGAAGAGAGGAAATAAATACAACTTCCCATTCAATAAAGTAAACTAATTAATTTATAATAAAATAAATACTAAAAAAAACTAGTGTAATTCTTGATATTGCTAAACAAATAAATCTTAAACAATAAATCGATATAAACTTCACAATCTATGATAATTATTTTAAATCTCTAACACCACAATTTAGATTTTTTAATTTTTACTACCTAAATATAGCCATAATGATGTTATCATCAACAAATTTAACGAAAATTAATGTAAGTATAATAATAAATATTCACGAGTATACTCTAAAAAATGAATAAAGATCAGAAAAAATCTGACCATGTTGTCTATAAGAAAATTTGTACAAAGTACCGTACTTTGACATATTTTCGAAGGTTGTTAAGGTCTAACTCGTATGATTTATGCCGAAAAAATTGAATGTATGATTTATTGTACCAATTGAACCTTAGACTACAAATCTGTTTTGGCCATGTGCTGGGGCTACTTTGCCCATCACATTTGTTTTCACTATAATTCAAAGTAGACCCACTGCAGGTACTACTTTGACACCAATTTATCTTTTTATAAACATTTTTATTGTAAACAACCTTACTACAAATGTTTTTATAACTGTAATTTGACAAAATAAACTTAAACTTCTTTATCAATTCTGACACGCAACAGAACACAAAAATTATATAATTATTGTAGTTAGACAATCAGGAATGAATTAGAAAACATGAATTTTTGAAACAAGAGTAGAAAAAAAACAGATTTTCACATCTCATCTTCACAAAGTTCACATTCACATTGAGAATTGTTCGATCCTCTGTTACACATACCACAGACCCAGAGCTTGCATCTTACACAACAAATCCAATCCTTAACCCCGTAAAACCGAAAATCACAATTTTATCCTTGCTGGGAATTCATTGTTGTTGAAAGTGATACAGATGTGTCTCCAACAATTAACATCCTCTTTTAAAACAACTTAATTATTCGTGCGCCTTCAAGGAAATGTCTACACCATTGAATTGTTATCAAAATAGCCCAAAACATGCAAGAAATTTAAAATGTCAAAGAATTCTGTCAAAGTTGCCCCTCGAGTCAAAGTAACCCCGTTTTACGGTATAAACTGCTCTAAAAATAGTATCATTATAAGGAAAAAAGTTTCATCCAATAATTCTATTTAATGGGTATATTAATAATAAATCGATATCGATTATATAAATTAAGTAAATGGAATGAACAAAAAAAACTTAAAATTATATCAATGGTTTCAGTAGCATCTGTACCAGCAATATTTTACGGTATGAAGGCCTAAGGAAATTTAATAAACTTGCCAAGGATGAGAAATAGCTTTTATTGGTTTAATATCGCGCCTGTTTGAACTGTTGGATGATAGTGTGGATTAATTGCACTTAGGTGGCTCAGCATGACAACTACACTGCACTAGCCATAAATTTAGTTCCTCAGACAGTTCAAACAATTGAATAGTTGCCCCGGAAAGAGATCTAACCTACAAAAATTCTAAAGTTGAGTTTTCAGTAGATTAGTGATCTACGTGGAGAGTATCACGGCATGGTGCATGTTAAATTGTCCCCACTCTCTTTCAGACCTGTTTTATCACACTGTATATTATTCATTATCTTTTACGGTCTCACTTACCAAAACATGGAATTCCCTTCCGCCCTATGTCAGAGACTATCAAACTATAACATCCTTCAAAAACAAATTAAAGAATTATTTAATAACAAACTAACTTATACACCTCACTGATAGTATTCTTTTAACAATTAATAAATTTAATTATCTATGAAAATAATATTCAGATTAACAAATATTTTCTTTTGTTTTGTTTTAAATATTGTACAAACGTAAAATTAGTTTTCTATATCTCATTATTTTTCTTTGTTTTATATATATATACATTAGACGGGGACAATTTAATATGTCTTGATTGTATACATTTTATTATTAGTTTTAGTCTTAATTTTAACTAACATTAACTAGTTGCATTACAGATCGTAATATAATAGATATTATCTTTTTGATCAAATTTGTATTTAGTATTTAATATTAGAGTTCATTGTGATTGTTAAATTCTGATGTAATATATGTTTGCCCTGGTGAGTAGAAGAGAAGGCCACATGGCCTTAACTCCACCAGGCTAAATAAATAAATCTAAAATAAAATCTAATCTATTTAATTTTAAAAGTTGGCGTTCAAGTAAATAGTGATCTACATGTAACAAAATGGCAGAAGCAGTTAGTCAAGCCATTAATAGCAGTGCAGAAAAACAATTATTGCACATGTGTAAATTCATTCCATCACAGTTTCGTAAATTCTAATCAGAATCCTAGAGAAATCGAGTGAAGATTAGAAAGACACAGAGAATGTAACGAAATAACATTAAATGGAAAATAAATACTGAAAACTGATTAAGTTAGACATTTTTCTATCTGTATCAGAGTTTAATATGTATTTTCTATTTCTTATTATAGAATTTTTAGTTAAATGTATGTTAGATCATTTTTCTACTCTATAAAGATAGATCACTTTTGCACTCAATTCTGTACTAATTTGTTAATATTTAGTTATTAGCATATTATTTTGCATTCAAATTGTTTTTTTTTCCCAACAATTTGTGGTTTGTAGGTTATATATATATTCGGGGCAACTATTCAATTATAATATGTGATACGGATAATATAATAATCTGAAATAAATTATTTAATTTCATCATATTTTTCTCTGTTTTCAATATTTGAATTAAAATGTATTTAGTTGAAATGTAAGTTAAGAAACTGCTTTCAATAGGATATTGTAGTAAATGCAGTGTTACATTTATTCAATCAATATCAGATTTTTATCAGGTATAAATTATTTTTTTACTTAATTATCGGGGGGGGGTGAGGCACGCAGTAGTGTGGATAGTTAAGGTAATACTCTTAAAGCCGGAAGGTCGGGTGTTCGAGTCTCATAGATGTCAGGATTTTTAGACTAGTCTAAACCCTTCTGGCGGAACCATGACCCTGGGGTCGACTCAGTTTTTACCAGAAATAAGTACCTGACGCTTGTTCTTGTAGGAAAAGCTGCTGAAATCTCGTGCCGATTGTCTAAAGAGTGGGAGCTTAACCCCCTACTATCCTAGGGGCCTCCTAGGGCGCATAATGGGATTAGTACATTTACGTTTTATCATCTGTCTTTACTTAATCGTAAATTCGAGAATTTATTTAGAAACTTGATGCGCATGTGGATAAGAAAATTATTGTAATTATATTTTGGAATAGGAATGAAAAATGATTGCATAATTGTGAAATAAAATAATAGAATTAACTCATAAATACTTGAATCCTATATGCTTACATTTACCAATAAAACTTGATATTGAAATAACTGCACATGACGTTTATATTAAATTTCATAATTCAAATATTTAGTTAATTAAACTATGTTATTCTCATCACTATTTATAGTTTTACTGTAAATTGCAGAACTAGAATGTTTTAATAAAACAAAGATTATATTTTATAAACGCGAAATTAAAAAAATATAGTTACGATAATAATTAATAAAAATGTTCTATTATCCATCCATCCACAGTAATTCTGCCCGAGGGCAGGGTCTTTCACTGCAATCATAATATGTTCATGCTATGCTTTGCAGCTTTACTAGGGAATTGTAGGTGTGGTAGATTTCCGTTGCTTTCCACACCGGTGAAGGATGATGATCATGATAATGATGGCCATATGATTTCGGGGACCGATTGGGCCTTAAAGTTTTCCTGACATTTGTCTGAGTCCGACAGGTAGGAAAAACCAAACCCCCGATAAAATCTCACACCCAGAAAAACTGTCCCGACAGGGGATCGAACCCGGGCCCGCTGCGTGACAAGGCAGCACGATACCTCGAGACCACAGCGGTGGACACTTCTATTATAATAGATAATTATTATCAGTTGGACAGTGAGGATAAACTATGCATCTGGTAGTACTGGGAATAGGGTGTTGTAGAGGAGCCAGTAGTAGCAGTAGTTGTGGTTCTGACATTGATGTTTGTAGTAGTAGTGTATAGTTGATTGAACTACTGAAGGCCCTCAATTTTAGTCTTCTTCTTCTTCTTCTTCACTTCACGGGCTAAGCAAAATGTCTGTTCCGCCTCACAGTTGTTCTTCCATCTTTTCACTGGCTTTCCTACATTTCTTTAACCTCTTGGCTTGTAGTTAAATGCTGTTTTTGGTAATCTTGTTACGTTCATTCTTCCTACACGTCTAAACCATTTTTCTCTATATTCTTTGATTTTATCATTCAATGGATTTATATTTAACTCTGTTCTTATATCTTCATTCTTCATCTGATCCATTCTTGTGCAGCCTTTTGTTTTTCTAAGGAAGTTCATTTCTACGCTTTGTGTTCTACTTTGTAATGTTTTGGTCATTATCCAAGTTTCACTCCCATAAAGTAATGCAGGAACTGCCAATGTTTTATAAAACTTCAATCTAGTATCATCAATTTTTAGTTTTACCCAGAAATAATGATATTTTAATGTATTGAACTGCATACAATCACCAGAACCCAAACCCATATCTTATATTTCGGCTAAAAGACACATAAATTAAAAAAAATAAAGAAGGACATTAACAATGACAGACTTTAATCGTCTACAAAATACAATAAATGGAAATGCCTCCTTCACAATACCACTACATACCAGAACTTCCACCGAAGACAGCAGTTGCGCAATTCAGATTAACTATATGTCACGACTGCCTCGCTAAACACTTACACGAGATCAATATAATGTCTACACCAAAATGCATTCTATGCAACCACCCAGAGGAAGAAATGGATGACGAACGCCTCAACAATTGTACAGCTGTTAAACAGGAAACTTCCAAAATTTTCAAAATACTGCAGAGCAAGAATGCTAATGATTTTAGCGTTAGATGCAGCACGTTAGATACCAACCAACTAACCAACCAACCAATACGTTATTTTGAAATTAATTAATTATTTTTATTTAAATTCCGCATTAGAAACATTTAAAATTATTAAGAACTAAATGACCTTATAGCATTTTTGAACGATAGTGCGTTCTGTCGTACTTAGAGTAATGGCGACCATGCTTGAAAGTTCAATTTCCTAAATTTCGGTGATGCCAACCTATAAATAATTATATAACTATGCTCTAATATTACAAATTACCTACCTAGTGCTGGAAGTAAAACCACTGTCCATTATGTATTCTCTGTACAATTTATATAAAAAAACATCCAAAAGTTAGTTTTAATGTACCAATATATTAAACAAATCACTGCATTTTAAATTAACTGAATTTTATTTGAAACAATATAAAAGAATACATTCGTACTTGGCGCCATTTTATTCCTGATTGGTGCCATGGCCTGCTGCAGTCTCAACTACATTATTTTCGAGTTGTTTTCGTATAAACAATGGCCAGAATGTTAACATTAGTCAGTTGTTTTTAATGAACGCAAATATTTCCAACAAATATGTTATTATTTTACTATTATTTATTATTTTCAAAACAGCATCGTCCAAAAAATAATGTACAACGCACGTTTCCGAAGTGTTTTACATAATCTCAGAAATTAAAAACATCGTTATCGCTCGGGTTTTAATCATTTCCTCGCTTTTGTAAAAACAATTTCCGAACCTCGCATTGTAATAAACTATTAAAAGGATCAGCTACCATATTGTGATTGTCTTAAAGGCCCATCGAATATATATACACATGTTTTTGAATTGCAGGATATCACATTTACTGCGTGGAAACAACTCAAAATATAATGATCTTGATGAAGATTTTCGGGCTGTATGCCGTGGTCGTGAGGCTTGTAGTTCCCCGACGTTTCGCCAAAGACTGCGTCTGGCTTCCTCAAGGGTTGTCGCAGTCTTTGGCGAAACGTCGGGGAACTACAAGCCTCACGACCACGGCCTACAGCCCGAAAATCTTCATCAAGATCATCATAGCAACTCCGGCCGTGAAAGTCTACGTGAATACACAACTCAAAATATACTTTTTTAAGATATGAGATTTTACAGTCTTAAGTATGATATGTATATGTGTATAAATATAATCATTAATAAGTAGCTTACATTGTTATTTGAAATACATTTCGTTTAGGAGTTAAATCATAATAGAAAGAAATCCAGAACCTATAGAATGAGTTAACACTTACAAATACAAGTATTTTCTATTTTCGTTAACTTTTTAGACCCCGTCATAGATTATTTTAAAAGCAGATGACGATGTAACAGGTATTACTAAACTATAAAAAATCGTACTTTTGTGTACATTACCGTCATCAAACACATGGCCACTTTTTGCTCTGTTGTAAAAGAATTTTAATAGTTTGCTATTTCTACATAAAATTCAAACTAAATCAATTTTAAAATAAATATCTTGATGGTATTGTACACAATAAAAAAAGTCAAAGCATCTGGAAAACATGAAATAGTGGATCAACTTTTTAAACACGTAACACAAGAGTAAACAAACACATGTCAAATTAAAATTGTTGTAAAGTTTACAGTACATACTCTATGCAAGTAATAAAAGTCATAAATATGTAAGTCTATTATAATATACAAATGCATGCAACCTTAGGCGCGAGATAATTATTGTATTCTGACTTTTATAGCCTTGTAGCGCTTGAAGATTTAGAAATTGCATAAGGTACTGTTTCACAAGCACATATTTGTCATTCCATCCATACTAATTCTGCCCGAAGGCAGGTCCTTCACTGCAATCATACCATTTTCATGCTAGCTTGCAGCTTTACTAGGGAATAGTAGGTGTGTTAGTTTCCTATTGCTTTCCACACCGGTGATGATGATAATAATGATAAGGATGATGATGATGGCTATATGATTTCGGGGATCGATTGGGCGTTAAAATTTTCCTGACATTTCTCTTACAGGTGAGGAAAAACCCCGATAAAAACCCCACCCAGAAAAACTGTCCCGGTGGACTATTTGTCATTGTATTTTATAATTTAAGAAAATAATAAAAAATAACTATCTGGGAAATATTATCCTATATAAATTTGCTGCATTTAAAACAGAAGATACAGTATGTACTGGCTCCATAAATTTCTCCAATCAGGTTCTATAATGACATTATAGAAGAAGTTTACTAACAATCATAAAGATTTAAGCATTTTATCATAAGTAATGCCACGAGTGATTTCCAAATTATCGATAAATTCACGACACGCGAAGTGAGGAGTGAATTTATCTAGAGAATTTGGAAATCAAGTGTGGCATTTGTTAGGACTATTAAACGAATAAAATTAAGCTGTTTACTAACAAATCATTATTTAACTATTCATCCATCCATAGTAATTCTGCCCGAGGGCAGGTCTTTCACTGCAATCATAGCATTTTCATGCTATGCTTTGCAGCTTTACTAGGAAATTTGTAGGTGTGGTAGCTTCTCGTTGCTTTCCACACCGGTGAAGGATGATGATGATGATGAAAATGATAAGGGTGATGATGATGGCCATATGATTTCGGGGACCGTTTGGGCCTTAAATTTTTCCTGACATGTCATACAGGTGATTAAAAACCCCGACAAAAACCTTACCCAGAAAAACTGCCCCGACAGGGGATCGAACCCGGGCCCGCGGCGTGACAAGGCAGCACGCTACCTCGAGACCACAGCGGTGGACTATTTAACTATAGTTATTTTAAAATATGTACGCCGTGCCGTAGTGGTTAAGGCAGTGCGCTACAAACCGGAAGGTTGAGGGTTCAAGTCCCGGTAGGGGTCAGGATTTTTAAACTGACCCAAGCCATCTGGTGGCACCATGGCCCTGGGGTCGACTCAGCCTCTAACGTAAATGAGTACCGGACGCTTGTTCTAGGGGTAAAGGCGGCCGTCAAACAGGGCTGACATCAAGTGCCAATTGTCTAGAAAGAGTGGGAGCCTTAACCTCCTACTACCCCAAGGGTCTCCTATGACCTGTAGTGGGATCACTTTACTTTATATATTTAATGTAAACGGCGACGTTTGAAAACAATTGCGAAACGATTTTTACGCTCAATTTGTTCATCATTGCAACCAGATCATATTATTTATTGCCAAAGGATCGCAATATTGTAAGAATGCACCCTAGTGGAGAAATTTATAACCAACATTATAGCTATTAATTAATTTCTGATGTCCTATGATGTAAATATGTCAATTATATTTTTCTGCAACGTTATTTCCTGGGAAATAATTCGTTTAAGAAATTGCAAACAGTGTTTTTTTTGTGGTATAATCAATTGCTACAAATGTTTTTATATTATAACCCGCAAGCACTATGTGTTTACATTCGTGCACTAGTAGACAGATGCGGTCACTGCAAAATAGTGCTATGACCTATTCAGAATGTAAAAAGGATGAGCTTGATTTTAAAGTGATAAAATTAAACTGATAAAATCGAGGTGAAAAAGACTGTGATTGGTTGTTAATAAAAAATCATTGAAATGTGATTGGTCATTGACTCCCATTTGGGGTATGAGTTAAATAATCCCTTTAAAAATAGGCTATATACAGTGATCTAGCGGTAGAGTTATTGTCTCAGACGAAGTGAGCCCGGATTCAATATCCGGTCGAAACATGATATATATAAATGGAAGACAGGAAAATATATGTAACATGATTATAAATAGGAAGAACCTAAAACATTGATATATGTCTATTGAAGTACCAAGAACGAATACAGAGCAGTAGAAAGCGCATTTAAAAAATGTGTATGAAAATACTGAAGATAAATACGAGTAATACAATGATGACATAGAAGAAAACTTTGCTGGGTGAAGTTTTCCCCCCCCCCCTCATCTATAAGACAAATGCCAGAAAATTTTCATAAGTAATGCCACGAGTGACTTCCAAATTATCATAAGTAATGCCACGAGTGACTTCCAAATTATCATAAGTAATGCCACGAGTGACTTCCAAATTATCATAAGTAATGCCACGAGTGACTTCCAAATTTTCATAAGTAATGCCACGAGTGATTTCCAAATTATCATAAGTAATGCCACGAGTGACTTCCAAATTATCATAAGTAATGCCACGAGTGACTTCCAAATTATCATAAGTAATGCCACGAGTGACTCCAAATTTTCATAAGTAATGCCACGAGTGATTTCCAAATTTTCATAAGTAATGCCACGAGTGACTTCCAAATTATCATAAGTAATGCCACGAGTGACTTCCAAATTATCATAAGTAATGCCACGAGTGACTTCCAAATTATCATAAGTAATGCCACGAGTGACTTCCAAATTTTCATAAGTAATGCCACGAGTGATTTCCAAATTATCATAAGTAATGCCACGAGTGACTTCCAATTATCATAAGTAATGCCACGAGTGACTTCCAAATTATCATAAGTAATGCCACGAGTGACTTCCAAATTTTCATAAGTAATGCCACGAGTGATTTCCAAATTTCATAAGTAATGCCACGAGTGACTTCCAAATTATCATAAGTAATGCCACGAGTGACTTCCAAATTATCATAAGTAATGCCACGAGTGACTTCCAAATTATCATAAGTAATCCACGAGTGACTTCCAAATTTTCATAAGTAATGCCACGAGTGATTTCCAAATTATCATAAGTAATGCCACGAGTGACTTCCAAATTATCATAAGTAATGCCACGAGTGACTTCCAAATTATCATAAGTAATGCCACGAGTGACTTCCAAATTATCATAAGTAATGCCACGAGTGACTTCCAAATTATCATAAGTAATGCCACGAGTGACTTCCCAATTATCATAAGTAATGCCACGAGTGACTTCCAAATTATCATAAGTAATGCCACGAGTGACTTCCAAATTATCATAAGTAATGCCACGAGTGACTTCCAAATTATCATAAGTAATGCCACGAGTGACTTCCAAATTTTCATAAGTAATGCCACGAGTGATTTCCAAATTATCATAAGTAATGCCACGAGTGATTTCCAAATTATCATAAGTAATGCCACGAGTGACTTCCAAATTATCATAAGTAATGCCACGAGTGACTTCCAAATTTTCATAAGTAATGCCACGAGTGATTTCCAAATTATCGATAAATTCACGACTCACGAAGTGAGGAGTGAATTTATCTAGAGAATTTGGAAATCAAGAGTGGCATTTGTTAGGACTATTTAACGAATAAAATAAAGCTGTTTACTCACAAATCATTATTTAACTACAGTTATTTAAAAATATTTTTATATTTAAAGTAAACGGTGATGTTTGAAAACTAATGAGAAACGATAGGTAGCCTACGCTTCTACTGCTTCTTTTGTTTATCACTGCAACCAGATCATACTATTTATTGCCAAAGGAACGCAATATTGTAAGAATGCTCTCTAGTGGAGAAAAAATGAAACACATCAATCTGTATATTAATTCATTTTTGATGTCGTATACTTTAAGAAAGTGCAAACAGTGGGTTTCTTTTTTTGGTGGTATAATCAATTGCTACAAATGTTGACATGTAAGCACTATTATATACAATCTGGTAGCCGTATTTGTTATAGGCTCAGTCACTGCAAAATAACGGTCAGACCTGTTCAGAATATTAAAAAGGAGGAGCTTTGCTTAATATATGATAATCCTAACGTTGATAATTATTTCGTGAAACACGTCTCTGATTGGTTGTAATACAGAAATCATTGAAACGTGATTGGTCATTGACTCCCATTTGGGGCATGAGTTAAATAGTCTATCTAAACAGTCATTCGACATCATCTGGCCATCATAATTATCCATCTCTTCTTCTTCACGGTTTAGGCTTATTTACTAGCCTGTTCCGGCTCCAAATTGCTGCTGTTTCCATCTTTTCTTTGGTCTTTCCAAACGTCTTTTTCCTCGTGGTGAAAAATTGCATGTTGCTTTTGGTATTATATTCTCAATCATCCTTGCTAAGTGTTCTTTCCAGTTTGTTCTGTATTTCACTACTGTTGTGTTTAATTCCTCTACTTTTAGTTGTCTTATTTCTGTTTTATGTTTTTGTCAGTTCTTTGATATCCTGCTATTGGTCTGAGGAACTTCATTTCAGCAGCTTGTAGTATTGTCACTGTCCTTGTTTCGCATCCATAAGTAATAATAGGAACTGCCATTGTCTTGTATAATTTCATTATAGAGTCTTTCCTGGCTTTATTTTTCAAAGTTCTTTTTGTGTTCCTGTTATATAATTAAACATATTTAGTTTGTTATTTATATCTGTTTCCGCTGTGTATGGTATTTTTCAACATAGGAAGTGATATCTTACCACTTGTTCTATTGGTTTATTTTCTAATATTATCTTTGTCCGAACTGGATGAGCGCCCTTGAAAGCCATTGTTTTTTTATTTTCTGATGATATTTCCATGTTGTATTTTTTTTTATTTCACTTAATTTATATAGCATTCTTTGTAGTTCGTGTTCTGTTTTTGCTATTAAAATCTGGTCATCTGCAAAGGCTACTGTTTTTATTACTATACTTCCTAAGTTAATTCCCCCAGTCGTCATTTGCTTCCATGATCTTATCATGTCGTCAAAATAAATGTTAAAAAGAGTGGTTGATAGTGCACAACCTTGTCTAACTTCTCCTGTTACATGTATTGGTTTCCTTTGAGTTATTTATTTTTTTGTTTTCTCATACATTTTCTTAATTACTGCTATCAAGTGTAGTGGAATTCCTTCTTCACTTAGTATGTTCCATAATTTTGGTCTAGACAGTTATCAAAGGCCTTCTTATAATCTATAAAGAGGATGTGCGTCTCTAAATTGATCATCCACATAATCCATATTCATCCTTTAATGTGTATCTATTAGCGAATGGAAAGTCTTGTCTTAAATGTTCATGTTGTTTCGTAGTTGGCTCTGATATTAGGCTGATCTCTCGTCCGTAGAACCCTCCATGTCCATGTGCGGTGAAAAAAGAAAGTATGCACGTCTATGTGATTCCGAGATTAAAATCCTGTCCCGATAGTTATGTCCATGTAAGACCCGGGTGACGGCAAGTAGATATACCTACAAAGGAGGACATTTAAAGAATAATAACTTATGATCAAGGCAGTAAAGAAGCAATTGGTAAAAAGTTAATAAATAGTAAAAAAGAAATTTAAACCTTGGATTACCAAAGAGTAAAACTACTCTATAGTATTTCATTTTCACCAGAGTTTTCAAGGTCAAGTCACTGTATCTCCCATCATATAACACAAACACTCACACTAAACTCCGTTTAGCTGCGCAGTCGTTCTCGTACATAAAAGTAACTCTGCAAGAGGACCGGCTTATCATGTGACTGTCAAGTGAGCAGTTTTATAAGGAGCGGGAGTTGGCCAGCGGAGAATATCGGACCTTTCATATGTCCTTGAAACTTCTGGCGAAAATGAAATCATTGTAACAGAAAACAATCGATATTTGATATACCGTAAATAAAACAAGAACACGTGAAAAATATAGCGAAACTCTTAACACATTTAATAGAAGAGTCAAGAAATAAAACGTGATTTGTGGGAGAGATTCTTAGTTATCATAGAACACCAAATATGTGGAGGACAGAAAAATATATGGAACATAATTAGAAACAGGAAGAAACTAATAAATATATTGAAGTACTAAAACATTCAGACAATGTAAAGCACATTTAAAAAATGTGTAAGAATATATAGAAAAAAAATGAAAACATTCATATACATATGTTATAACCATAGGAGTTATATGTGAAACATTGAAAAAAAATCCCATATCCTGAGTTAATATTAATTAATAATGAATTAGTACGGAGTGTGTAACTGGAAATTAGCCACGCTCTTGTAACGTAGTGATATGAAACCAATACTATCGTGATGTAGTTAGTTACCAATATATCTTAAAATCTTGGATATAGGTTGGTTATATTGAAACACAAATTTTTAATAAGTAGAATTCAAATATCATAGGATGTAAATTTAATATCAATGTAGATAAATGATTGGGAAGTTATAATTCAATTCCCACCAAGAAATAAAAGACAGGTTTTATTTATTTCTCGGGAATACAGCAGGTAAAATAAAGGTTGAACAATGCCACGACCGCACATGCAATAAGCTTATTATCTTATAGAAAGAGTTTCAAAACTTATACTCAATTGTCAATAATCCTACCAAAGAATTATGTACGACAATAGATTGTATTGGGTTTTTGATGGAGAAGAACTAAAACCTAGTATTGAATGCACTTATTTAGGAACACAATTAGACCATTCAGGCGATAACACAGTGGAAATTAAAAATAGAATTGCACACACAAAACAAGCAATAAATGGTTTAAACTCTGTTTGGTGGAGCAAAAATACTACAAAAAATAGAAAATTACAAATATATCAAACCATAATTCAGAGCATTTTTAACATATGGTGCTGAAGTCTGGCAAATTCCACCAGAGAAATGAAAAGACTTTTAAGTACAGAAATGGATGTTTTAAGATGATCAGCTGGAAAATATAGAATGGATAGAATACGAAATAAAGAAACAAGGAAAATTATGGGTGTATAAAAGGAACCGGACATCATAGACATTATAGAAAAGAAAAGAATGCCAGAGCAAAGATTGCCTAAAATTGTTATGGAATTGATCCCAATAGAAAGGAGAAAGGTAGGAAGACTGAAGAATACTTGGATAGAAGGGGTCATGCAGCTATGAATATCAGAGGATTGGAGGAAGATCAATGGATGGACAGAGAGGAATGGCGTTTGGTTTCCGGAACACGGGGGCAGCAGTCGTGATATCGGATGATAATGATGATGATGATGAATAGACATCCACTAAGATTTACAATCAGGAAACTCTTTCACATCCAAAGAAATATAAATCCGATAGATAAACCCCTTACAGATAAAAGCCGACACAAGGAGAAAATTATTAATTTAAACTCCGTCGGAAGGCTATGTCCCTGTCCCTAATCTTCGATATTTAACGCCCCTAAACCCCACCTAAGATACCCATATCTAATTAAAACTGCTGTTATGACACCTTGTAATGTCAGTAAGTAATGAACGCACTGTTCTAGAATCGAAACCGAGTCTTCATGATTTATGAAGGAACTTTGCGAAAGTTACTCAAGTCACCACCAAACTGTTAACATCAAAACTTGTCAAGTCGCCGCGGAACACTGAAATTCCAACTTTAAAGTTGCACTCAACGAGCATTTTCATCTGCAAAGTTAATAATGACAAAATATTTAGGACTTATTAGATTCTGAGTCAATTCCAATAAAAATAACGTAGTCGAACAACTGTATAAAATAACCAAAGTTTAACCCTGTGTTTTAACATGATATTTGGATAAAACAAGTGATTTACTGAATATCATCGTCGGAAATATAAGTACGTTTTCCGATTAAATATAAATTTTCATATTGAGTCTTAATTTAAAGGGCGGATAAGTTCATTTCTTGCCAGCAATTACTCAGTTGTAATACGTTTATTTATAAATAGTAACTACATTAAACAGAAGACGTTACTGGTAATTCGCCGCCATTAAATTCTTCTCCGTAAAACCGTGAGATAATTCTATCATCCTACCGAATCTAAAATTATTATCCTGAGCTACGATACCGGAGCAAACCACCAATAATTAATCCTACAATCTTATCACAAATGTCGCCGTAACGTGGGCCTTAATTCTGCAAAAATATATTTTGCAAATTTTATCACAAGGGGAAATTTCATAAATAAATTATCTTACTTACTTACTCACTGGCACTATCGAACCCGTAGGTTCATGGCTGTGCGGACATAAGCTCTCCATGCATCCCTATCCTGAGTTAATGATTTCCAATCATTCCCTGTATAATCTACTTCCCTCAAATCATAGTTAATGTTGTTCTCCCACCTCATTCTTGGTCTACCAACTGGGCGTTTTCCTTCTGGCTTTCCTACAAGAAGTTTCCATGCACGTCTTTCATTATCTTGAATATTAAAAAAAAAAAGTAATATTTTGAAGGAGATTATAACAATTCCAATTTTTAAAAAGGAATTTAAAATATTAAAAAATTACAGAGGAAAAGTCATATTAAGTACATGCAATAATTGCTAATGAAGATTTCTAGCTATGGAAATTGGAAGGAATGGTGTAAGTGAAAACAAGGTTTTCGTCAAAACTGATCTACGATAGATACTATATTTTATCGCTCGACAGATTGTGGAAAAGGCTTCAGAATTTAACAAAACTGCCTTCGTGTGCACCATAGATTTAATCCAAGCATTTGACAGAGTAAAGTTGATTGATGTGATAAGATTGTTGCAAAATAAATACATTTATCCAAAAATAATAAGATAACTATTATTACACAACTAAATATTAATAAGTAATAACCATACAGAATAAAAGTACACGTGGAACCAACATAAAAAGTTCCAATATCAGTAGATCTAATTCCAGTCCTATTCTGCAGCGCAAGTCAAAAGTCCCTCCGGGGTTTCATGGGTCTGTAGAATAGCAAGCATAAGACACATGGCGAAAACACTTGTATCAGAGGAAAGAGTATATTTCCATGTGTACATACTACCTTACAGATGTTACATATGCCCACCGTTGGTGACTCGGTAGACATCGATCTTATAATGCAGCTCCTGCCATATGCGTACCAACATTGCATAGTCAATATCAGCAACTGCATGCTTAATCTTTTGTCGCAGCTGCTAAATCGAGGGACATAGGGGGTACAAACACGTGATATTTAACATAATCCCATAAGAGAAAATAAAATGAGATTAAGTTAGGTGACCTTGGATGCCATGAAAGAATAGGAGAGCCATCTTGAGAAGCACGCCCAATTCAACGATGGGAAATTGTATCATTGGGGTACCCACGGACATCATGATGAAAATGAGGCGGCGCCCCGTCTTGTTGACAAATTAAGTCTCGACTGTCTTCCTATAATTGTGGCATCAGCCACTGCTGAAACATGTCCAGGCACACTGGTCTGGTAACAGTGTGTTCCGCAAAAACAAATGGACCATAAACTTTCGTTGACCATAAAGCACAAAACTCACTGACTTTAAGGGAATCACGAACATGTTCCACTGTGACTTGAGAATTCTCCGTGCCCCAAATTCTCATATTATGACGGTTCACCTTGCCTGCTACATGAAACGCGGCCTCGTACAGAAAATTAATTTCTCAGAGTATCCTCTAGCCCCTCTTAAAAATAAATGCAGAACTGACGACGAAGACTGTGAACCTTGCGAATCAATGCCTGCAGTAACTGTATGGTTTCAATTGAATGAGTAAACAGCTTAATACCAGCCACCTCCGAGACAGCATGAACATATAAGACAAGGAAACCCATTCTCTTCTCTCTTCTTCTCCTTCTTGCAAGGATTAAACCTTTTTAGTTCGTTCCGGCTCCAAGTATTATAGCTGCTGTGATTATCTCTTTCTTGGGCGTCTCCGATCTCTTTTTCCTCGTCTTAGTTGAAAAAACCATTCATTCACTGTTCTATACTAAACAAGAGGAATATGATATGCATTGCTGGGATGGCCTGATGATGTTCTGTGATTATTTGGGACTTAAAGTTTCCCGATATTTGTTTACAGATGAGGAAAATCCCAGAAAAAACTCGCCCAGAAAACTTGTCTTGACCAGGGATCGAACCCGGGGTCCGCTGCATATGAGGCAATGGGCCCTGAGACCACAGACCGCTGGTCAACAAATAATAATAATAATAATAATAATAATAATAATAATAATAATAATAATAATAATAATAATAATAATAATAAAATATTTTTAAAATTACTTACCGAATTTATTTTCTACAATAGTTTTTATATAACAATGAAAATAATTAAGAAGTATTAATGTTCTACTGTCCACCGCTGTGGTCTCGAGGTAGCGTGCTGCCTTGTCTCGCAGCGGGGCAGGGTTCCATCCCCGGTCGAGACTAGTTTCCTGGGTGAGGTTTTATTCGGGGTTTTTCCTCACCTGTAAGACAAATGTCAGGAAGCTTAGGGCCCAACGGTCCCCGAAAATCATCCGGCCATCATCATATCCTTATCATTATTATCATCATCCTTCACCGGTGTGGAAAGCAACGGGTCCACACCTATAATTCCCTAGTAAAGCTGCAAAGCAGAGCAGAAAATGCTATAATTGCAATGAAATACGTGCCCTTGGGCAGAATTACTATGGATGGATGGAATGTTCTTCTTTCGCATGCAGTGCAGGTTAATAAGTATTAAGTCCAGATTTACGAATGCTCCTTAATCAGTTCAGAAATCATCCATGCTAATCTAGAATGATTGATTATATACATTTACGTTTATATTGCGTACACCCTGCAGATATGAAATAGGCTTTTGTAAACAATACCTTACAGATAGTCTCTCCACAGATCTAATAGGATTAGAGAAATGAGGAACATGGAACATATTGACCCATCCAGCCAACATTTATAATCCCTGAAGTTCTTAAATGAAAAGTTATATCTTGTTCACATCCGATGCAAGGAACATGTTCTATCTAAAGATCTAGTTGTTACTTGCAACGTAAGAAATTTCACAGATATATTACTCAATCTGATCTTCAGTGAAGACTAGTAGCTCTAGAAATTGAGTCAATATTTCATTTCTTCTGCAATTATCGTTCCTAGATATTTGAATCCAGCCATTTCTTCAAAATTTCCCTTATTTCTCACTAACTATCTGTTTCCACTATATGCGATATTTCTGCGTGTGACCGTTTATTAATGTTATTGATGTTTAATTCCACCCCAGTTTCTTAATATAACTCAATATAGTGTGAATTATATGTATATGTATGTAATTTAAAGAGCACAAACAAAGTTTTTACAGTACCAGACAAAATACTACTTCTTTGCTACATGTTCCAAAATTTTATACAACTTCTGGATCTAAACATAGAAGATATCTAGGACCCAAATTATATAATGAATTAATTAGATCCAATCCGGAACTAAGTAAACTAAACACAGCCAGTTTTAAAAAACAATTAAATTAATTATTTTTAATTAATTAAATAAGTGAATAAAATTAATCATTTGAATACTTTAAAATAATAAATATAAAGCATCTATTTTTGCTTATATTATTGTAAATCAATATATTACTAATTACTTTCTTCTGTATTATTGGTTATAATCCATTACATTATATGGTTTATATTATTTTATGTAAATCATTCTCCATTCCATTAATTCTTTTGTTAGAATAAGTCTTATTCCCAATACATTATTAATTTTTATTTGTATGTGTCATAATTTATGTAAAAATGAAACTGGCCCCTAACTTTAAATGTATATATTCTGTTTGTATTATTCGTGCAACTGAACTGCATCCGAGCACGAGCACTTGCTCATTCGGGTGTCAATACTGTTTATAACATTTATTTGTAAATAAAATTTATTCTTATTCTTAAAAAAAACTAAGATAAAAACATAACATTTAGATTGTATCTTTTTGACATGCATGCTATTATGCATTACATGGACTCTTGTGACCTGACATAATCACAGTTTTGTATGTTAATTAAGGATACATTTGTTTAATATACGAGCACATATCTTACAGTATTCAGTCTAAACTATTTTATAAATAATTCCGGAAAAAATATCTACATCTGATACACCATTCTCAACAATTACTTGAAGTAGGGCTGTACAATTTTTGAGGTCACTTTACTCACTATTAGATAAAGCCCCTGTATCAGATTCAATAAAACAGTCCTTCAAAAACCATATTTTCAACAATTTTATATTTAAAAAATAGTATACAATTTTCTCGTCCTCCTCTCTGGTCTTGGGATAGCGTTGCTGCCTCGTACGCAGGGGGCGCAGTATCGATTCCCGATCCGGATAAGTTTCCTGGATAATTTTCCCTCACCTGTAAGACAAATGTCAGGAAATTTTATGGCACGAACAGTCCCCGAACATCATCTGGCCATCATCAACATCTGTATCATATTCGTCATGTTTAGTATGAATGTGTATGTGTGTGTTTCGTCTTAATGTTGTGTTGTTTCTGAGGAAGGCCTGACATTGAGCTGATCACTCATTCGGGGAGGCCTTCTATTCCCTTGGTGGTCATGTGATCCATAGTTTAAAATCCATCTCCCGACAGGTCGTATCATTGTAAGGTCCTGATGGCGTGTGCCACGTAACACTACCTATAAGATGAGAGGTTATACAGCGGTAATGGAATGGAATAACATTTTCTTAAGTTAAAAATCCAATAATGTCCTGTATAAAAAACAACAAAACTGTCAGGGCAGTTATTTATATACAATGACTATTTGCTTAAAATTCCACTTTCTTGCTTATTACAGAATATCCTTTATTCCAAATCGTATCCTTTTATCTTGCTTGGGTCGGTTCCTTTTATGACAATCCGGCTGATTTCCATGAAGCTTCTCATTAAGATGAATGTCTCCTGGATATTGACTCCAAAATAAATAAATTTCAGACGGTGTGTGGAACAATACAGAGAACATTCAAAAATAAAATTAGAAAAGAAACCAAGATAAAAATGTATAATGTTATGGCGGTTCCCACAATATTGTATGGATGTGAAACTTGGGCTCCAATGAAAAAACAGAAGGATAGAATACAGACGGCGGAGATGAGGTTCCTAAGACAAGTAAAAGGATGTACAAGACTTGATAGAATAAGAAATGAGGATATAAGAGAAGAATTGAAAGTGCAGTCTTTATTGGATAAGGTCACGAATTACAGACAGAAATGGATTGATCATATGGATGGAATGAGTAAGGAGAGATATCCATTGTTAGCAAGAAATTATCAAGCAAGAGGAAGACGTGATGTTGGAAGACCTAGAAGACGTTGGGCTGATGCATTATGAAGTCGGAACGGGCAATTGCTTAATCCCTGGAGTGATGATGATGATGCTTATTACAGAATATGAGATAGGGTACCTCAATATAGGTACCCGGTAGTTAGACTTGAATTATTTAAAAACTAATTCAGAGTGGATGATTCAAGGTAACAAGTACATATATGGTTTTAAAACAAAATGTATAGGTACTTAATGCAAGTTTAAAAAAAATCAGGTAATTGGAATTAGATATCTAATTTTTTTTTATTACGAATTACTTTCAATGTCCTCTTCACAACAGTTTGCCATTGAGAGTTATTCGATTACTGTTCTATTAACAATGTTCATTATTTCTTTACAGCTATAATTTAACACGCAAAAAACTAGGTTTTACGATATTTATTAGCTTAATGCAACATGCACACGTGTACAAGTTTCAAGATCAGCCCTCTCGGTTCCTGTCTGTGAGTGGTGTGTAAGTCAATATATGCTCAGAAACCGTCTACGGCTACAATGGGGATGTCGCACGACGAACAATACCGTGCTTTGAAATGGTGCTCTCGCCTCAACAAATATGCGACTTAGGCCTATGGAGAGTTTTTTCTCCTTCCTCACAGCACCGTATGAAGATGGTATAAATTGTGTAAAGAGAGTCAATACCGGTACTAATAAAATCCATATCAAATTCCGTTGAGGTGAATTGTCACAAGATAAAAATGAAAAGATATACATTTTAGCAGATGTAATCGTCCTCAACTGTGATAAAATGTTGTATTTAAAAAATTAACCGGAGGCCTTTTGGAAGTTAATTTTCATCTACAACAGAATTAGTAGCTGTTGCTGTCGTAGACGATCATGGTCTACCAACGATACTCCAAGACCATCAACGTCTACAACGTCGTAAAAACAACAACAACAACAACTAGTAGCACATACTCATCCTGCTGATGATGGAAGTTAACTTCCTAAAGGCCTCCAATTAATATTTTAAATACAACATTTTAACACAGTTGATGACTACGGCATCTACCAAAAGGTATATGCTATATTTTAATTTTTATTTTGTTAAAGAGGGTAGATAATTTCAAAAGAACTTGTCTTACGAAACATCAACACCGCTGTTGACATAGTGAGAGATGATCAACAAATAGTCTTAAGGTCTTCAAAATTTTAATGGGTGCTCCCACACGTTAATGATAGAAAAATACACATTACACGGGTTTGTGCGCGTTGAGTTACAAAACTGCTCAATTCCCGATCAACATGACGTTCGCGTGCAGGTTTGCATGCATTTGAAGATGATGGACAGGAACATGAAGAGGTTGTTTCAAAGGCAATCACTGCTGATTGAACTTGAAGCCGCGTACTAGTCGCCGGTAGTAATTAGCCTGGATAATATCAGAGATTCTTACCTTAGTTTGACGTCAGGAATCAACAGCACATACACAAGTCAGAAAATGAAATAATGAATAAATATTCATTGTCCGTCGCTGTGGCGTAGTCGGTAGAGACCTTACCTTCCACTCCGGCGATCCGGGTTCGATTCCCGGCGGGGTAAGGGATTTTTAAAACAAATTTCAACCTTGGGACTGGGTGTGTGTAGTGTCCAAAGTTGTACCCATTGGGTTTAATTCCTCTAAAAAAATTTATTAAAACTTACTGATACGCATTTTATAAAATAGGATATTACGAAGCAAATGAACTATCACATTGTATAAGATATTCATTTCTGATCGTGTCCACAAATGAATAAATTTTGATGTAACAATTTGTTTGAGAAAGTCCACCGCTGTGGTCTCGAAGTAGCATGCTGCCTTGTCACGCAGCGGGCCCGGGTTCCATCCCCGGTCGGGACTAGTTTCCTGGGTGATGGTCCCCGAACATCATCTGACCATCATTATCATAAGTAATGTCACAAGTGATTTCCAATTTATCTAGAGAATTTGGAAATCAAGAGTGGCATTTGTTAGGATATTGAACGAATAAAATTAAGCTGTTTACTTACAAATCATTATTTAAATATACTTATTTTAAAATATGTATATGTTTAATGTAAACGGCGATGTTTGAAAACAAATGAGAAACGATTGGTACGCTTCATCTGCTTCTTTTGTTCATCACTGCAACCAGATAATATTATTTATTGCCAAATGAACGCAATATTGTAAAAATGCACTCTAGTGGAGAAAAAATGAAACACACCAAACTGTATATTAATTCATTTCTGATGGCCTATGGCAATTATTTTTTTTCTGGAATATTACCTGGGAAAAAATACATTTAAGAAAGTGCAAACAGTGGTTTCTTTTTTTTGGTGGTATAATCAATTGCTACAAATGATTTTATATTAACTCCCGCATGCGCTACGTGTTGACAATCATGCACTATATATACAATCTGGTAGCCGTATATCTTGTAGAGTTGGTCACTGCAAAATAATGCTATGACCTATTCAGAATGTTAAAAAGGAGGTGCTTTCTTTATTATGATAAACTTTAGTTGGTAAGTTCTAGACGAAACACAACTGTGATTGGCTGTAAATAAAAAATCATTGAAATGTGAATGGTCATTGACTCCCATTTGGGGCATGAGTTAGATAGTCATCATTAACATATTCATTAAATTTAGGATTAAGGCCTCTTCTGGCACAACATTACCATTTCATATATAATTGGGGCAGCGTAACTCCGCCTTCCAGGCGCCCCATCCTCAGAAGTGAGTTACAATAACGCCATGCCAGGAAAGTAAACAGGAATGTCGAAATGACAATGGTAGCCTTGAATAAAAAAAAATGTTTGAGAAATGTTAAGTCCCAAGATTCCATTTATTGCCAGATACTAAGTCCGTTTATATTACTCGGAATTAATAATTACTTCGCTGAAAACATTTCAAAGTTCTTCAATTACTATTCAGAACTTCGTAAGTCAAATAATTGACTCATTAAAATTTTCAAAGTTCTTTTCCGAGTAATAGTGCCGCATTGATAGATGATTTAAGTTGGAAAACATTTTACGCGAAGATTTAACAAGAAAACTCGCTTCGACCTCCGTCTTGTTCACTAGACACATCTGCTTCGCTTTACAATAGGTTAATACAAAATGTGTTGTCCATGATTGGTTAATAGATTTGCATATGGGTGGAACACCACGCCTTCTGGAAAATCCGAAAGAGTATTCTCTTCATGACAGAAGTGTATTCTTTTAGAATGTCCCCGTTTAAAACTATTTTAATTATCTTGAACTCGGAATAGTAACTCTTATATTTAATTTCCTGGAATCAATTTATTTGTTTAGGAAACAAAATGTAACAATTTTATATACATACAGGGTGCCCACAAAGTCCTACTACCAAAACAATGTAACTTAGCTCGTAAACTATTTGAGACAGAGGCATGCGGTTTTTTGCAAAGAATTCTACACCTCTCAAAATTGTGTTTACATTTGTTGCAAATTGTGATTTAAACTACAATGACATCACAGAAAAAGACCCAATGTGTATGGTGGTATGCTGAGTCTGGTAAATCATCAGTACCCCCATATCCGAAGGTTACGGTGGTTAACATGTCTAGACACAAAGAAAGTCGCTTCATCAGAGAACAACACTCCATGCAGGTACTCATTGTCTTCGTCAATTGCGTTCAGCATGGAATCAGCAAATTCAGCACGCCGCCGTGGGAAATCAGTTGGCAGCAACGCTTGCATAATTTGCACTTTATAGGTCTGAAGATGTAGCCGCTTATGGAGGACTTTATGAATGATTGCTTTTGGTAAATGCAGTTCCTGCGAAGCATGACGAACCGATTTTTGAGGTCTGAGTTGAAATGCAAGTTGCCCACTGTCGATTGTTTCTTGGCCACTCCTGATCGTCCACTCTGTGGCAAGTCCATTACACTTCCAGTCGCTATAAATTTCTCAGCTCTTCTAATTATGAATAATTTGTTGTCGGCGGAAATTTCGCAAAGCAGTTACTGGTGATTAACCATACACATTGGGCATTTTTCCTGTGGTGTCATCATTGCCGTTTAAATCACAATCTGCAACAAATGTAAACAAAACTTTGAGAGATTTAGGATTCGTAGCAAAAAACCGCATGTTTCCATCTCAAATAGTTTACGAGCTAAATTACATTGTTTTGGTAGCAGGACTTTGTGAACACCCTGTATTTTCGTTTAGATTGTAGAAATTACTATAATATTCTTAGCGTTATAAATCCATCTTACGTCTGTCAATTTTAACATTTGATTAGTTATACCATATTTTGTTGATATGTTTTTCCCAGAGGTAAATTTGGAGTCTAGCACAAATAGAAACTCAACTGTTTAACTCTATATTCACCTATCAGTATTAAAACCGTCCGCTTTGGTGTTTTTATGTAAAATAATCCCCAGGTAAAAGATTTAATGCATTTTTTTAAAATTGCAATTTTATTTATATTGATTAAGCTATTTGACGAATTTGTATTTATATTATTTATTCCTTTCTCATTCTTACGATAAATATGAGTCGCGACTTGACATATTTTTCTTTAATATTTCCGATTAATTTTATGAAATAAACTAATTTTATTTATCTACTAGCTAATACCCGGCGTGCGTTGCTACGTCTAAATACATTAAACGTGTTTTTATGTTTAGTTGAATAAGTAAAAAGGAAAATAATTATAAATTTATGTCGTAATTATTTTTAGATACTCCGTGCTGATTATCCGGCGTTGCCCGGGAATCTACTTATCCCGATCTTCTTGGCATAAATGAGCTGAAAGACAAAAATGGTTATTGAGAGTTATCCGCAAAAGAATACCCGCTGTGTACTGCTACGCTTGCCCGGATATCTGGTCATCCCGAACTTCTTGTCATCAATGAGCTGAGAGACAAAAAATGTTATTGTGAGTTATCCGTAAAATATAGACATATGCTGTCGCGGACTTTTTTGTAGATTTTTTTTACACATTTAATTCTGTGTACATCAATTTGGTGTATATGTTATGGTTTAGGCAGCGTAAGACATTTAAGTGTCCAAAAAAGTTCCGAAAAACACGTTTTTCACTACAAACGGCGATTTTTAGGCGTGAAGGAGTTGAGTATTACATCTCTCTTATAGCCTCAAACCTTTCCGGGAAACTCCTGAACATTTTGCAAAAAGCCCCATCACAATCGGATGAACAGTTTGGCAGCGCATAAAGGAAAAACAGGCAGACAATATATATATATATATATATATATATATATATATATATATATATATTATTTTACGATAGTCAAATAAAAGTTTACATCATTTATCTAGAGTATAAATCTCGTTTCAAACATGGTTACATCATTTCGATCCTGAGAGCAAGGAGTAAAGCTCTGTGCAGAAATCTCCTTCATCACCATCACTAAAAAGTAGTTTCTTCTGCTGGGAAATTTTTGGTCATTTCATTTTTTGTTATTCATGGAATAGTTTATCATTATGTCGCTCCTGCCTACAAAACAGTAACTAGGAAATATGACAGAGAAGTTCCGACAGCTCTAGAATGCCATGTATTGCACACAACGACACATTTCCCTGCAACAGGCTGGATGCTGTACCACGATAATGCGAAACGGAAACTAGCAAATGTTGTTGCTGAATATCTTGAAAAAATAAAAATGTTGTCCCTCATCCTCCCTACAGTTCGGATTTAGCTCCATGTGACTTCCTTTCATTCCCTAATCTGAAGAAACAGTTTCGCGGGAGGTGTTTTTACATCTTCAGAAGCAATAGTGAAGGCCTCAGAAGCAGTTTTGAAAGACTTGTCAAAATATAGTTTCCAGCGTGTTTTTGTAAATAGCAGAAACGCAGGGAAAAATTAATTGCATACTAAGGAGACTACTTTGAGATGGACCATCACAATTCTGAGGACAAAAAAAGTATATTTACAAAAATCCCAGTGTTTATTGAACAGAAGAACAGCCTTCATAATACAACCTTACGTGAAAGTTCAACATCACGAAATTCTCTCAATTATAACATCCCAGTAAATTATCAATACTTTTAAAAATATTAACCACCGCTGTGGTTGTTGTTACATATTTAAAACAATAAAAAAACTATATCTGTGATGGCAATCGTCCTCAAGAAATTATAAAAGTGTTTGAAATAATCAGCTAAGCCTTTCGGAAATATTTATATTTTCAAAACTGTTCTACTGGGTACCCAATAGAACAGCTCTGAACATGGAACTAGTTCCGAAAGGCCTAGCTGATAATTCCAAAACAATTTTTAATTTGTTGAGGACGACTGCCATCACAGGTACAATTTTTATTGTTTTAAATATTTACCTAAATTGATTCATACGAAATAAATAAAATATTTTAAACTAAATAAAAAACCAGTTGGTTGACCAAGAATGAGGTGGGAGAATAATATTAACCATGATTTGAGGGCAGTAGATTATACAGGGGATGATTGGAAAACATTATCTCAGGATTGCGATGTGTGAAGAGCTTATGTCCACGCGGCCATGAACCTACGGGTTCGATAGTGGTAGTGAATTAGTTAAAAAAACTGGTTTTGTTGTTGGAGAAATAATTCTCATCTGTATAATATTATTATTCAAAGCGAATTAAAAGAGAAAACTCAGTAGAAGCAATTAAAAAAGCAGTATAACTAAAATAAACTACGTCTAAATATATTTAATGTCATGTGTTCTTCTATAACGATATATGTTTTTATCATATATAACTTTCCTCATTAGAGGATTGCCTCAAGGATAAAGTGATACAGACAATTAATTTTTGAAATTGATTAAATACATTTTGTAAATACATTTAAAAAAAAGTCAATTTGTAATTGAAGTATACATACCATAAAGCAGACATTTTGTAAATATGGTTCCTTAAAATTGAAATTGATCCTCTAATGGCAGCGATGGCAATTTTAGAAAGATACACTATGTTCAAATCTAAGAAATTCCAAAATTTAGCTACGTATTCTGGTATAGTACCTCTTGCCCCAATCATCAATCCTGTGACAGTATACTATTTAATTGGTAGCCTATTTATCTTTGTAATATCCAATTGTCGGCTCATATATGACTTTCTTTTCACAGTCAACTTCCTCAGGTTGGCCACTATCCTCCAAACGGATTGTGGGATCTAATATCATACCAATTTTAGAAGATGGTCTAAATGCAATAATATCTATTCGTCGGTTACTTCCATTAGTGGCCACGCCATAAACTTCCTCATAAACTGTGTATCCATAATCTCGCAAGGCTCCTGCCATCGTATTTCGAATAGTGTGGTGCCGAATGTTTCTCAGTGATTCTCCAAACGGATTATGATCTTCAGATGTAACCATTACACTGCGGTTTCTATTATGGAGACCTCACTCCAATGTGTTATACAAGGTGAATATGATATGGATGATCATAATAGCCAGACGATCCTCGCGGATTATTTGAACCTTAAAGTTTCCTAACATTTGTTCTAAGATAAAGAAAAACCCTGAATAACCCCAGGAAACTTGTCCCGATCGAGTATCGAATCTGAGCCCGCTGCGTTTGAGATAACGATGTTACCCTTACGTCACAGCAGTGGACAATGGATGTATTCAATAAAATATTTTATGCAGTGGAAGAATACAGCAAATGAAAAGTAAGAGTATCGGTATTAATTAATTTTACTACTATATGGATGCGCAACTGAACCGAATGAGGGAAAAAAACTCAACTTCCCCATCTACCGCTGTAATGAAATGAAACATTTGCTGCTTGGTCAGGGTCGAACATTTATTACTACGCCGCGGCGCGCCGTTTTAATATGTTCAATGCACGTAAACTATTCAGCTCATCAATCCTTCAGTGTAAATATATCGTTATTTTGAGGTTAAATTAAATAAATCACTAGCTAAAACCCGGCGTGTTATTTTACGCCTAAATTAATTAAATGTGTTTTTATGTTGGTGAAAAAGGAATTCCACTACACTTGATAGCAGTAATTAAGAAAATGCATAAGAAAAATAAATAAATAAAAATAAATCAAAGGGAACCAATACATATAACAGAAGAAGTTAGACAAGGTTGTCCATTATCAACCACTCTTTTTAACATTTATTTTGACGACATGGTAAGATCATGGAAGCAAATGACTGGGGGAATTAACTTAGGAAATATAGTAATAAAAACAGTAACCTTTGCAGATGACCAGATTTTAATAGCAAAAACAGAGGACGAACTACAAAGAATGCTATATAAACTAAATGAAATATCAAAAAAATACAACATGGAAATATCCTCACAAAAATAAAAAACAATGGCTTTCAAGGGGGCTCATCCAGTTCGGACAAAGATAATATTAGAAAATAAACCAGTACAACAAGTGGTAAGATATAACTTCCTAGGTTACGAAATATCATACATAGCGGAAACAGATATAAATAACAAACTAAATAAGTTGAATTATATAACAGGAATACTAAAAAGAACTTTGAAAAATAAAGCCAGGAAAGACTCTATAATGAAATTATACAAGACAATGGCAGTTCCTATTATTACTTATGGATCCGAAACATGGACAGTGACAACACAACAAACTGCCAGAATACAAGCTGCTGAAAAGAAATTCCTCAGACCAATAGCAGGATCACAAAGAACAGACAAAAAACATAACACAGAAATAACACAACTAAAAGTAGAGGAATTAAATACAACAATAGTGAAATACACAACAACCTGGAAAGAACACTTGGCAAGGATGACTGAGAATAGAATACCAAAAGCAGCATATAGTTATTCACCACGAGGAAGAAGAAGTTTGGGAAGACCAAAGAAAAGATGAAAACAGCAGAAATTTGGAGCAGGAACAGGCTAGTAAATAAGCCTAAACCGTGATGAAGTTTTTATGTTTAGTTAAACAAGTAGGATGAAAAATAATTATAAATTTATATCGTAATTATTTTAATATACCCTGTGATGTTTGCCAGCGTTGCCAGGGAATTTACTTATCTCGACCCCCTTGGCATAAAGGAACTGAAAGACAAAAATGGTTATTGTGAGTTATCCATAAAATATATAGATATGCTGTCGTAGACTTTTTGTAATTTTTTTAGATAACCAATTATGTGTACATTAATTTGGTGCATTTGTTATGGTTTATGCAGCGTAAACCACCTGAGCATCCAAAAAGCAACTTTAGTGCTAGTGCACCGATGCCTGTTTTTAAGTTTCTGCCCAATATTATGTATAATATGTTATATACGTATTACATATGTTAATTGTCCCAGAAAAATTCTCAAAATGATTGAAAAAAAAAACATTCAAATCGGTCACATAGTTTTTGAGCCCTAACAGGTCAGACAAACACGCTCACACTCATTTTTATATATAATGAATATAACAGCATCGGCATCTCGAGGAACACATTACGTCACCGCTCATTGACAATATTGTGTCACATATGCACACCCGTGTACTATTATACGTAGGCTTAGTTTTTAATTGGAAATAACCGCAAATTGTCATATTTTCGCAATGGGAGCATAACAATTAATCTATCTTCGGGTTTTTACAGTATTGCCGTCTTCCCGTGCCAAACTTCCAAAGCCTTCGATTTTGAGCATCTTCAGTGCTCAACCCTCTTGCTTGCATTGCTATCCTAATGCTTTCCTTCCATGTTAACTTTGGTCTTCCTTTTTTCTTCTTTCTGATCGATTGCCATTGATACTGTTGTTTCGGCCACTCCATGTCTTCCATTCTTAAAGTACGTCCTAACCATTTTAATTCCTTCTCTTTAATTCTTTCAATTATGTTTTCTTCTGCTTCCATTATGTTTCTAATTTCTTTATTTGTGACATGTTCTAACTTTGACTTTCTGGCACTTCTGCGTAAATAATCTATTTTTAGAGCTATTAGTCTATTCTTGTAGTACTTATTGATTGTCCATACCTCACTTCCATATATTGCAACAGATTCCACCAATGTTTTACCAACATATTTTATGTCTTTCCAAATATGCTTATCCCGCCATACAGAATTTAACGACGATATTATTTTTCTACTCAATTCAATTCTATGCTTTGTATTTTCTTTGCCTATACATTCAATGTTATCTATAATTATTCCCAAATATTTAGTTTGTCTCTCTTGCTTTATTTGAATTCCTTCTTCCAACATTAAATGTTTTTTCTCATTGCTATTTATTGCTAAATATTGTTTTTTTTGTAAATTTACTGTGAGATAAATATAACAAATAAAATAAATCAAATTCCTACCCCGAGTAAGATTTCATGAATAATTAAAAAAATACTGAAACTCTTAAAGATATAGACAAGTCACTAATATATAGCAAATCTCTGGTGATTGCACTTCACCCTGCTGGAAATGTTTCCATTAATTTTGCCGTCGGGTAGTATCTTCTGTGTCAGCAAAATCCATTAATTTAAAGAGAATTTTTCACTTACAGCTAGCGTTAAAAAAATAGAAAACTCAGGAAGAAGAAATTGATTTATATTGGATAGATCAGTAAAATTAATGGAATAAGTTAGCTATAAAGAATGAAGACCATGTTCTTCCTTTACAATGCCAACATTCATAGTACCGGTATATCAAGAAGAGAGCACTTACTGAAAACAAGAAAAAAAAAAGCATCGTCTCCCGATCCTAGTTTAAATGGACTTTGAAAGCTTGCTTTCTTTCAAAAGAGATGAAATTCTAGAGGTTCATGATATACTCGTATATCGCATTTCACATAAATATGTAGTATACAGCAAGGTAGGTTTCAACTTCTTATTTCCTGCAGCAAGGTGACAATTCTAATCGGCGACAACTTAAACCTCACAATAAAACACTTTTTTGGGAAGATACTAAATTTTATAGCTTATAGCTGGAAAGAAAACATCATAACATTAAAAACTGGCAACTACAGTTATAAGTTGTGGTATTAAAATGTCAAATTTACTTATCCACAGTTGATTTCTCTCTGTAGCTGATTACACTGAGCAACAAAAAATAAACTTTTTTTTGTCTCAGAAAGAAAAATATGTGATTCTGATAGTATTTTTTCTCCTGAATTCAAATATGATATCGGGTCTTCTCCATCACGCAAGGTTTCCGAAAGACAGGCATTTATAATTTCAAACACTTTAATATTTTCTACATTCGTAACTACACAATATTCGAACATTCGGACTCACCTATATGCTATATTTCGCCTGTGGAGCATCCCTCTTGATGGTCCAACAATAATCGACCAGCATATTAGGATTCCATTTGCCTTGATATCTCATTTCCATAGCTGAAACTATTTGAGTTAGTTCATTTAATTTAAAAGTTTATTAAAATATAATTATTTAAATCCATTAATTGAAATTGAAATAAAAAAACTGTGGGTAATAGAGAAATTCCGAATACATATTTGAAAACACGATAAAAACTGCATTAAGTACAACTATTGGTACTCATGAGACAAAAATTATGTTGACCAATGTTATTTTGTTTGCTTTAGGCTCCTAATTTACTTCTTTATTAGCGTCATAGAGCACAATGTCTAACAGTTTAATAGAGTTAATAGTTATATTATTTTAAATAGGCTTAATAAAAAAACCTTATAAAGAGCCAACTCACACATTTTATTAAATAACAATAAGAAACAGGGACTGAAAATCAAAATCCATAAATCTAAATATAAGTTATATCCATAGAGCAGAAATAAATAATTATGTAATGGAAACGAACAGCTAATAACAAATGACGGAAGTTTTCAAGAAATAGCAGAATTCAATACCTAGGTATAGTGAATGCAAATAAGTATGAGATGCAGAAAGAAATTAAACATAGGTTCAACTCTGAACACACGTGCTATTATGCATCACAGGTATTTTTGTATAAAAAACGTTAAAAGTAAAATATATAAAACGGCTATTATTCCACATATGTATTACAACATGGATGAAAAAAGGTGGTCTCTTACTATAAGAGAGAAGAAGAGGTTACGAGTATCTGAAAATAAAATCCCTTATAAAGATGTTTAGACCAAAGCGAAACGAACAGATAGGCGAATGAAGAAATGCACTTAACATTATCTTTATGAGAAACCAGATGTAATAAGAATAGTTAAGTTTCGTAGACTGCGATGGGCAGGACATGTGGCACGAATGGAGATATAAAGAGAGGTATATAAACTTCTTGTAGGTAAATTTGATCGAAGACGCCCAGTAGGTAGCCTAGATTTAGGTGTGAGAATAACTAACAATCATTATTTGATGTAAAATAGAGGAAATAATTTGAAAATATCTCAGGATGGGGAAGTATGGAGAGCTTATGTCTTCGCTAATATAATCTGCGGGTTCGATTATACCAGTTATGAATTATAGTAAGAATGTTTACTCATAATTATTAGCAAAGTATTTTGAGAAACATTATGCATATATATAATTTATACATATATATATAGTAAAGTAAAGTAAGTAAAGTAAAGTGATCCCACAACAGACCCGGAGGCCCTTGGGGTAGTAGGAGGTTAAGGCTCCCACTTTTTCTAGACAATCGGCACTTTACGTCAGCCGGGTTGTCAGCCCTGCGTGACGGCCGCCTTTATCCCCAGAACAAGCGTCTGGTACTCATTTCCGTTAGAGGCTGAGTCGACCCCAGGGCCATAGTGCCGCCAGAGGGTTTGGGTCAGTTTAAAAATCCTGACCCCAGCGGGACTTGAACCCTCGGCCCTCCGGCTTGTAGCTCAGTGCCTTAACCACTACGCTACGGTGTCCCCTATATATATATATATATATATAAAATAAAAATTATCTTTAAAAATGCTTACTTGTTATAGTAGCCTCTAGATAGCAGTAGGAACGATATCCCGCTCCCTCTCGTGTAAATTGAGAATAATATATAAAGAGAAATAAATATTTGTGTTGATTCGTGAGTAGCTCAGTTATTAGAGCGCTAACGTATAAAGTTAGAGATCCCGGGTTCAAATCCCGACTCAGGCATATACTTTTTTTTCTTATCGCGCAGCGGGCCCGGGTTCGATCCTCGGTCGGAGCAGTTTTTTCTGGATGAGGTTTTTATCGGGGTTTTTCCTCACCTGTAAGACATATGTCAGGAAAACTTCCAAATGGACCCGAAATCATATGGACATCATCTTCATCATATTCCTTCACCGGTGTGGAAAGCAACGGGAAGCTACCACACCTACAATTCCCTAGTAAAGCTGCAAAGCATAGCATGAAAATGCTATGATTGCAGCGAAAGACATGTCCTCGGGCAGAATTACTATGGATGGATATACCCATATAATCTACCAATAATGTACTGGTCGAATGTGTCCTAATTCAGAAATTCTTCGAGAATTCCAATTGATTAATTAATTGCAAAAATTATAGGGCTTATATAGATTTTTTTTTCTTCCTTACAGATTCATCTAGTTATTGCGGGTACTTGAATGGAGAATTATTTCATTTAAGTCCATAACTCTAACGAAAGAAATAAAGGAGTTTCAAAGAAGATATATTTTAAAAAGAGTTATGAAGATTTTTCTCATTTGTTGTAAACTTGAGGATGCTTTTAAACTGCAGTCACAAGCTCTATATTCTAATTACAGCAAGTAATACATAGCGAACTGTGCTCCAACATACCAATAATAAAACTAATTTAGCATCACAGAAAATAAAACACAGACTTCTGCTGCAGGGAGCACTCCGCAGCATAACAGACATAATATGAGTTTCAAAGAAATGTAATTAGGATGCTTTAGTAAATAAGATTGTGATGCTAGACTGCTCATCCAATTTTCATTACTAAAGAGGCTAAAGTGTTTGTAACTTACATAATTTAAAGACATATTTTCAGATGATTCATTCTACATCGTAAGAAAATATCTGAATATTACACAAGATCAACAATATAGTTGTGTGATTAAATTTAATATATATATACCTCACTATGTGAATTGGAGGTAATCAGCAGCTATTTGATTTTTATGTACACCCTTAGATACACTTTATTTTGACAATTGAACTAAATCAATGTTAATGTCGTTATTGTAACAATTATTTTACCACATTCAGAGTTTATTCTAGGTGATGTCAATGTATTGATTTTAATAGACTGATGCGCACACGTTCTGCGCAAAAGCAACAGCCTCTAACAAGTTTGTTTATAATGAACTCTAATTGTCCTGCACATGCACGAAAGACGAAAGATGGCTTATGGGCACAAATTCAGGACGTCTGGGATACTCTAGCCGAAAGTCCACGCGACTTTAGAAATTTGATTGCATCAATGCCCCACAGATTGAGGGCGGTAATAGATGCTGAGGGTTCATACACCCGATATTAATTTTGTTAAAGTTTTCATTTTAGAAGATATTATTTTCTTTCTTCATTTAATTGTTAGAAGGTTTTCATTTATTTATTTTTTTGTGTGTGCATTAAAGCCATAAAACTCAAATATAACATGAAATATGAAACTATATTACAGGCGAAATGCTATCCTAACATTCAGTATATATATATATATATATATATATATATATATGTATATAAAGGACTCGAACCCGTGAGGTTACGAAAGCAGATGTTGTATGTCAAACCTCTCGACCACGGAAAACACAAAAAGGCAAGCTCTCTCTTTTATGTTACTTGGATGTGCACTGCGTTAACTATCAAACAACACAGTACAATTACTGAAAACATGTTAATGTGAATAAGGCTTCTGCGAGTGCTCATGAATTTCCCCGATCGGTTGATAGAATCAAGAGATGACTCTGTTTTCTTTTTTTCTTTTTTTGTCTAAGGGTGTACACTTAGAAAAAAAAACGGACTCTCGAACATTTCAAGTTTTAACGCGCGATTCACATGGGTAAACTAATTGCACAGTAGAGCTACAATACATTTCCCTTCCTCCAGCGAAGAACATTCTTTTATGCACATCAATCCAGTGAACGCTTAGCTTAGTGCCTTATGGCTTCCTTCGTATGCAAGAGATCACAGATTCGATTCCCGATAAAGTTAATTTTTTTAATTGTTATAATCCTTCTATTTTATTGTCTGTCCACTCATAAAGAAAAAAAAAGAACTATTTGGAAGTATTACTATTGTATAATAATAATAATAATAATAATAATAATAATAATAATAATAATAATAATAATAATAATAATAACAATAATAATAATAATAATACCGTAATAATAATGACAATGACAATAACAACAATAATAATAATAACAATAATAATAATAATAATAATTATGATTATTATTCTCCATCATGTATGGGCTATCCACTGCTGTCGTCTCGAGGTAGCGTGCTGCCTTGTCACCGGGTTCGATCCCCGGTCGGGAAAGTTTTTCTGGGTGAGGATTTATCGGGGGTTTTCCTCACTTGTAAGACACATGTCAGGAAAATTTTAATGCCCAAACGGTCCCCGAAATCATATGACCATCATCATCCTTATCATTATCATCATCATCATCCTTCACCGGTGTGGAAAGCAACGGGAAGCTACCACACCTACAATTCCCTAGTAAAGCTGCAAAGCATAGCATGAAAATTGCCCTCGGGCAGAATTATTACCAGATCTATGGGCTATATTTAGGCTGGACTTGACCTATATAAACTTTTTCTTCACTAATACCTAATAATTAAATAAATACATAAATATATGATCAAAATGAATTTCTCTATTTGTTAAAATATAGTCAATTACTGACTCCTGTGATCTGCTATTATGGAAGGTACATTTATATTTATATAAAGATAATGTACAAAAATCTTTACATCAATTTAATATAAATGCCAGAAAATACAATATGGAAATTAACACGAATAAGACAAAATGCTTAACAATATCAAAAGAACCAGTAAGATGCAATTTAGAAGTGGAAAGAAAAATTATAGAACAAGTGTCAGAATTAAAATTATTTAGTTGTATTAATAACAAACACTAAAAATGTAATAAAAGAAGTAAAGAAACAAGCTGATAAAGCAGCACAAATATCAGGGTATATGAAAGATTTAATTTGGCGCAACAAACATATGTCAATAGAAAGCAAAACCCGCATATACGAAACGATAGTTCGACCAGTTATCGTATATGGAGCAGAAACTAGGGATGATAAAACAAAAACTATACAAATAATAAGCACATGCGAAATGAAAATCTTAAGAACTATTCAGGGGAAAACATTATTTGATAAAATACACAACAAATGGGACAAATGACATATTCAAGACATAACCAAATGTATTATAAAAAGACGAAAATATTGGAAGGGTCATATAGAAAGAATGGAAGAAAACCTTCTTGCAAAAAGAGCTAAAGAAGATAGACCAATGGACGGGAGAAGAACAAGAGGAAGACCAGCCAAGAGGTGGAGAGACAGTGAATGCACATCCAATACGTCTTCCTCCGAGGAGTGATTTTAGAAATAAACAGGATGAAAATCCTACAAATTAGTTTAAGAAGAAGAAGAAGATAAATATATGAAGCTATATTAACTTTTATCACAAAATTATAGTATTATTATTAAAATGTGGTACTGCACACACAAATCTATCACGGTAGCTAAATAGTGTTATAGAATTTACGAAGGCAGGAATATTACTTAAAATAGTGTAAAGTGGACGTAGATTACGTGGCTGGAATTAAATGATATAGCATGTAAATTGAGGAAATAGAAATAAATAACAAAAAAATTATTGTCGAGGGTTTTGAACCCGGCTCCCATACATATTTCACTTTTTCATAATCGGTTTAATGATCTACGATACTCAAACGTCAGATACTTGTCGTCTAAATCCCGGTTGTCTTGTTTACTTTTACACTATGCACGAGAGTTGAACTTTATTTTTTTTTCCCCTCTTTTCGTTTACACTGTTTTCCTTCTTCTTTTTTTTTACCTTTTAGGTTTACCTTTTTTGTTAACTTTCTCACATATAGACATAAGGACAAGACACACATCCAGACCCAAGGTGGAGATTAAAAATCCCCTACCCCGCCGGGAATCGAACCCAGGTCGCCGGAGTGGAAGGTAGGGACTCTGCCGACTACGCCACGGCGACGGACTTATTTAAAATGTCGCAATTTGAGTAATATTGCATTTAATAAATTAATGAGTCATTAATTTATTAATTAAGAACCTCATAATGTGTTTCCCAATTTTAACTTTGAATATTGCATTTGTTGAACACTTGTAAATATCTAGAAACTGCTCTTTAATTATTTAAGACGATTAAAACAAAATACAGCGTATTTAAAACATTTAACAATGTGTTGCCTCATGAACCACAGATTTAGCTCTTCGAGCATGCGCAGTGGGTATTTTTTTTTTGCTAATTGTACACAGCTGGGGTTATAATCACAAAATTAGTGATGGCGATGATGATAAATTATATAATTCTGATGTTATCTCGCATATTAAATTTCTGGGTATGCCTATCATAGAAGTGCAGATGTACGCATGGGTCATGAACGAATATATAGTCGGTCGTGAAATAATAATAAAGAGTAGTAAAGGAAAATCACATCACCTGCCATTGGCACTTCAATAGTGTGAATCCTATTCAGCGTGCGAAACCATTATTTTCTTTTTGGTGACATAAATCAAATTGTAGATGGATTTCGTCTTGAGTGACAGGAAACCCTGCCGTTTTATTACAGCAAATATTCCGAAGGACTCTCAAAGTAGAACTTGTCTTTTGTTACTTTCTTCCTCCAAATAAAACTGTTGCATCAAGTTATGCTATGTCAATGGATCAAATATCGTATCATGTACACAGTCATATGAACATTCATTATTATTATTGTATCCTTTGGGTATCAGCCGAGTCGGGTTTTATTACACACCAGAAATGAGTCTCGCTTGTGAGAAATGCGTGCAGAGAGTAAACTAAGAATTGTTTGTAGATCATAAATGACTAATAAATTTGGCATTCAAATGGATACACAGGGTGTAACTAAATTTACATTACAGACTTAGAGGACGTATAGTGCGGACCAAGACCATTATGATTTAGAACAGGAACTCATGTCCGAAAACTTACTGCACGCACGCAAAATACTACAACACTTGTTCAACTCTCCCGTATTTTTGGCGCCAAATATCATGCACGTTCTCCCAACTTGACCCCGCTAAACTACTACCTGTGTGTATCATAAAATACCTAATTTTCGAGACCCCTATGACATCCGGGGAAGACCTATCGGCGCGGGTTATGGCTGCAGCGGATGTTGCAGAACCAAGGATTGGTGATCTTGTGTATCAGAACATGGTACAGTGGTACCCAGAATGTCCAGCAAATTATAAATATGAAATTCCAGACCATTTACCGGTCTTTTCATGATATCAAAATATAATTGCTATGTTTTTTAGTAGTAAATTGAATTAATTCTAGTAAAGCTACTTTTGTGAAAATATTTTTTAAATATGTGTAAGTTATAAAAATATAATTTGTTTTTATGGTAAGGGCTTAAATAAGAAAAGCAACATATTCTTCTTTATTATTTGATCATGGACTATGTTACTATAAAACATTGCAAACAATCTCATGTTAAAATTACTTTATCCATATCTTACGTTTTAATCGTTTGACAAGTTGTATAGATTTCAATAATCTAATATATAAAAATGAATGTTTGTTTGTTCGTATTCTATGCGCGGCCATACCGTTGATCCGATTTTGATGGGATTTTTTGCAAAATGTTCAGGAGATTTCCGGGATGAACATAGGATATAAGGGAGTAGTAATACTCAACCCCTTCACCCCATAAAAGCACGCTTTGCAGCGAAAAACGTGAAATAAAGTCCCTATTTTGACGCTTAAATGGCTTACGCTGCCTAAAACATAACAAATACGCAAAATTAATGTACACAGAATTGGATATCTCAAAAATCTCTACAAAAAAGTCCGCGACAGCATATGTTTATCTTTTAGGGATAACTCACAATAACCATTTTTGTCATTCATTTATGCCAAGAAGATCGGGATAAGCTGATTCCTGGGCAAGCATAGCAGCTCAAGGCTGGTGGTAAAACACATTAACATTTATTTAGGAGTAGCAGCGCACGTCGGGTTTTAGCTAGTATATTAATAATAGTCGATTGTATACGAAAAGCGAAAGCCGAGCGTAAAATACTTACCGGGAGTTACGTTAAAAATTCGTATATTCAATAAGCTGGCTGTAAGCTTACTGCATAGATCTGGCTTACGGAACTATGTGTTCTCAAGTATTTGAAATTTTATAGGAATAAATCACAACGAGGTTTAATTTATGATAAAATCAAATGTTTCGTACCTCTCCTCAAATAAATCTTCTAAGTAAATCACGATTTCGAGATCATAACGGTCTCATCTTCAGAACAATCTTGACGACTGATGTTATGTCGATCGGAAGAAACTCTTCTTCTTCCCTCTGTTGGTGTACCGATGAACCTCTGGATCAGATCAGGATTCGCGGGAATTTCGAAGTTCATTAGTTTTCCTTTGTTTTTCTGAATGTGGATTTTTTCCCCCAAACCTTGAGTTCCTTTTGTTTATCTACTTGTTTAATTAGGTAATCAAGTATTGTTTTGTAACAAGATATCGTATTCGCAAGGGCCGGCATTTCTTTAGAGTGGAAACATGACTCCGCCAAACGTATGCTATAGTTGCATAAACATTTCTTCCAAGAAACATTCCAACATCTGTACGCATTTTTTAGAATGTGGTTTAACGATTGAGAATCTTTCGATTTGAATACAAGATAGGTGCACGTTGCTTTACGAATTCTCGTCTATTTCCCGATTTTCCCGGTCACTTGAGGGAACTAGATTATACTGGGAATGATTGGAAAACATTAGCTCAAGGAGGGGATGTATGGAGAGCTTATGTCCGCGCGGCCATGAACCTACGGGCTCCATAGTGCCAGTGAGTTAGTTAGTGAGTTAGTTAGTTAGTGAGTGAGTTAGTTAAAGTGACAAGATTAGGAAAGTAGGAATATGTAAGCCGGGCGATGCCAGGCATCAGCTAGCTTTAAAAGAAGAAATGCATACTTTGTAAAAGGGAAAGATAAAAAAAAAAAAAAGAAAAGAAAATATCCATTAGGGAACCTCAAACTTTTAAATGTATTAAAAAAGAAGAAGGGGTAAGATTGATTATACAAATGGTACTGCTCTAAGCATTTATTTGGTAAGTTGCCTCGGAAAACTTGTATCAATACCAAGCTTCGTGCGTTGAAAATAATTTTATTTTTCCGGCTCATAAAATCTGTCTCTCGGGAAAACGATACATTTATCATAATAAAAGAAACACATAAAAGTAAATGAATGAATGGTTGAGTGAATAAACAAAGTAAGGAAATCTTAAAATAACAGAAAGAGAAAATGTTCAAAACAGTTTACACGGGAATCAGAGAATTACGAATTTATTTTAGCATGTTAAATAATACTATTTCGAGTGTTATGGAGAAATTTTAAATGTTTAGTATAAACATCATTTATATAGCTACGGATGTAATGTTTTCTTCTTTTTCTGTTAATAAAATGTGATAGTTTTTCCGCTTAATTCAGGAGACTGAGTGTGATTGTTATGGGAGGGATTTGTATTAACTGTCGTTTGAGAAATTTATTTGATTGCTCTAATGCATTACAGAGACTATTGACTTCCCAGCTCCTTTCAAAAAACGTAAAAATGAAAATATATAAAACTATTATTCTACCAGTTATATTATATGGATGCGAAATATGGACTCTTACTTTAACGGATGAAAGGAGATTACGAGTATTTAAGAAAAAAGTTATTAGGAAAATGTTTGAACCAAAGAGAGATGAACAGACAGGTGAATCGAGAAGACTTCAATACAGTGAATTACATGGTCTTTAAAGGAAGCCAGATATAATAAGAACAGTTAAGTCTCGTAGACTGCGATGGGCAGGACATATTGCACGCATGGGGAATAAAATACATACATGGAAGCTTCTTGTAGGAAAACCAGAGGGAAAATGCCCAGGTGGTAGACCAAGAATGAGGTGGGAGAATAACATTAATTATGATTTGAGGAAAGTAGATTATACAGGGAATGATTGGGCAACATTAGATTAGGATAGGGATGTACGGAGAGCTTATGACCGCGCGGCCATGAACCTACGGGTTCGATAGTGCCAGTGAGTTAGTTAGTTATTCGACCTGTTTATATATATGTGAGTAGTGAGAATTTCCAGATTTGGGGAATTTTAACTCAAATTTTATAGCCTACTAGCTAATATCCGGCGTGCGTTGCTACGCCTAAATAAATGAATTATCAAAGGTTAATTAAATTGTAAGGTATACGCTGAGGCGAACCAAACATGACGGTTGCTAGTCAGTTTTTAATTTCGAATTTCAGGCAAACCTCCGCTTCTAATTGTCGGATTTAGCTCATTTTTGGATAATACCTACCTGGGTTTATTTTAATACGATATGCTGAGTTTCGTCGTGAAACATCGAAAATTGTGACAGCTAGAGATATTTTTAATTTTAACTTCAGGTAAACTCCTACATGCAATGGTTTTAAAGGATATAATTGTGAAGCTAAACCATCCAGGGACCCACTCAAACACACACATAGCTACACAAAATTTCACCAAAATCGGTGCAGTCGTTTAGGGGGAGTTCAGTGACTTACACCCATACAGAAGAATTATATATAAAGATTTGTGCTGTGGCCAATGACAAGGGAAACAGTGTTAGATTTTAGGGATGGGATTGAATTTGTAGACGTTAAGAAAACCGAAAAAAGAAAAAGTTATAGCTTATGTAGTTTTGCGCGCGCGCGCTTGTGTGTGTGTGTGTGTGTGTGTGACTTTGAAGAATGTTTTTCGTTTGAATTATTTTTTATCTTAATTTTTTGTTTTCTTTATTACTTATTTTTATTTTTGTTCGAGTGAGCTTTTCAAATTTGATTTTGTTTTGTATTGTAGGATGGGCTTCGAAATGTGTTTTGGCGATATTTTTGTGTTGTAAAAATTTTCTGTTAATATCGTCTGCTTATTCTTGCATAAACATCATATTGATATATGTATGTCCACCGCTGTGGTCTCGAGGTGGCGTGTTGCCTTGTCACTTAGCGGGCCCGGGTCCGATCCCCGGTCGGGACAGGCTCCTGGGTGAGGTTTTTTTCGGGGGTTTTCCTCACCTTTAAGACAAATGTCAGAAAGCTTAAGGTCCAACGGTCCTCGAAAATCATCCGGCCATCATCATCCTTCACCGGTGTGGAAAACAACGGGAAGCTACCACACCCATACTTCCCTAGTAAAGCTCAAAGCATAGCATGAAAATGCTGTGATTGCAGTGAAAGACCTGCCCTCCGGCAGAATTACTATGGATTGATGAATATCTATATAGGCCTATTGCAGTGCGTTGGTGAATATCCTAGAACTGTATGTGTGTGTGTGTGTGTGTGTGTGTGTTTGTGTTAGATGTCTCATTGAGGCGATATGCTAAGCAGGTGCCACTCGTTGATATCTGTAGGTAAATAAGCGTAACTAAAATGAGTCTGGTTAAGAAACTCCCATAAGGTGCACCCATGTCGCCACATGGAACATATGGGGCACATACACATGATTCTGTAAGTAATTATGGCGTTGGTAAAATTTATTTGTATTTGTTTTTCCCTTAAAACCTGCACAATCTTAATATTTCAAATTACTATCTCCATGTATTATGATGTCATCATTCATCATTATGAACTATTGGCCTACTTAAAATTAATAAAACTCCTAAAAGACTTTTCTGAAAGACAACAGTGGATCCTATGGCGTGTGGGTATATCTGAAAATAAACATGCAGATATTTTAGAGAAAGAAAGTTGTGTTTCTAAGAAAACTAACCAACACACTATGCCTACATATTCTAATAAATGCTACACATTTAAAACAGAAGCAAAAGAACTCTGAGAACAATTACGTCATGAATGGTATAAAGAGACATTAACTGTTTGTGTAATAGGTAAGAACGAACAGTAAAATAATTAAAAAGTGGACGCACAATTCTTCTTCTTCTTCTTAAACTTAATTTGAAGGATTTCCATTATGTTTATTTCCAAAATCACTCCTCGGATGAAGACGTATTGGATGTCATACGAATTGGATGTGCATTCACTGTCTATCCATCTCTTGGCTGGTCTTCCTCTTGTTCTTCTCCCGTCCATTGGTCTATCTTCTTTAGCTTTTTTTGCAAGCCGGTTTTCTTCCATTCTTTCTATATGACCCTTCCAATATTTTCGTCTATCTATAATAAATTTGGTTATGCCTTGAATATAGCATTTGTCCCTAATTTCTGTGTTGTGTATTTTATCAAATAATGTTTTTCCCTGAATAGTTCTTAACGCAAAAAACATATTAAAGTAGCAGGAATCTAAAAGATACTTCCAATGTGCATTAAATGGAATGCAGAACCGGGCTCACCATCTCATATCCTATCATGCATTGACCTCATTCAAGAGGACATATACACTCTAGCGTCTAAAAGCATCACTTCTTCGAATAAATACGATCTCATAGATTTTATCTGAGACAAATAGGAGCTGTTATCCAAGTCAATCTCAGTCACATATGTTGTAATACACTTCTTTCGGTCCTCGCATCTCCAATACATGTTTCGTACATCTTTGTTTATAAAATATCCTCAACTCGTGTCCAAGTCAGGATTGGGTCGAGGAAAGTGAGGAGAAGAAGCCCCTATATTTATAGAGGTCTGTGAACTACAAGGGTACCGGTCGGCCATCCATGACGCACCGTCACAGAGGCGGATGAACGAAATGAAACGAGATGTATGAGATGAGTATGGAGAAATGGTGGAATGAAATTTGTGGCAGGGGAAAACGGGAGAAACCCCCGAGAAAAACCTGACCAAGTCCCCTTTCGTCCACTACGAAACCCATATGGAGTGAACGAGATTCTATGTCGGGACCCCAGCGGTGAGAGGCGAGCGTCTAACCGCTTGTGCCACAGAACGTTTAATAAGTGAAAATGATAGCAGTGCCTATTATAATGTTATCCCATTGGTATCAGGATATTTAAACAGCCTTCATTCTTTTGGAGACATAGTAACCCTGGGTAATCTCCAAGAGAAATGAGTACCAGACTGCGTTTTGGTGGTAATGACGGTTGTCAAGCAAGGGTGACAACCCCACCGGCACGATTCTCTAGAAAGATGGAAACCTTAACTTCCAACTACCTATGGGCAGTTCAATTCTGGACTAAGGATAGACACGAAATGGATTGGAGAGAAAATAATGAACAAAGCCAAAGATAAACTAAAAGTGTTCTCTACAATCACTTGGTCTATATAGCAAGCAGTCAACTGATACGCATATACTATATATACTCTATCTACCTATCTTAGGTTTTTACAGCTGCTGCCGTCTTCCCGCGTCAAACCTCCAAAGCCTACGATCTTGGGCATCTTCAATGCTTAGCCCTATTGCTTGTATTACTTTATTCATGTTTTCCTTCCATGTTAACTTTGGTCTCCCTCTTTTCTACTTTCTGATCGGATGCCATTGATATAGTTGCTTCGACCATCGCTCTTCTTTCACTCTTAAAACATGTCCTAACCACTTTAATTCCTTCTCCTCAATTCTTTCAATTATGCTTTCTTCTGCTTCCATTATATTTCTAATTTCCTTATTTGTGACATGTTCTAATTTTGACTTTCTGGCACTTCTGCGTAAATAATCAATTTCTAGAACTAATAGTCTATTGTTGTAGTACTTATTGATTGTCCATACCTCACTTCCATATAGTAGCCCGGGGCTATTTCGCACATTTCAAATTAAAAGTTACATAACCTTCGGGAAAATGTTTTCAAGGAAAATAAAAAAGTTTCTCGCTACGTAACTTTTTTGTTACCATAATTTTTAACAAGTATTTAACAAAAAATAAATAGCTCCCTTCTTATGTAAAAATTATTGTCCAGGGAAAGACAGTGTAATCCATAAACATCAGGCAACCCACAAAAACAATTCTTAATCTATCATTATCACTAGTTTTCGTGACAAGTTTTTATCTGCAAAAATATAGATTCGCGCCAAAATAATGTATTTATCAAAACTATGCATTATATTAATTACTTAAGACTTCAAAATGTATACATTCAGAAAGAGCGGAAAATTCTCTATACGACCATATCATTTTATTAAATTCATCGCTTTGCATTTTTTAAAATTGGCAACATCGCGGGAGTAGAAAAGGATGGAGCTAATAGCAGGATATAGGAGTGCTAGTGAGAGAGGTACATACTACATCTAATTCCGTACTGCCTTTTAAGGTTGAGACGATCTATAGATGTGTTGGAGATGATTTTTTTGTTGACCACTTTAATTTTAACCCAAGCGTGTTGGAAATTAAAATTATTTTTAATTTTTTAGTTCGGTTTTCTAATAAAGAGTGTTGTTTTATTTTTTTAAAACTATTATTTATTTTTTATTTTTTAGTTTGGTTTTCTAATAAAGCGTGTTGTTTTAGTTTAACTATTATTTATTTTTTAATTTTTTAGTTTTAATATTTTACAGAATAAGATAAAAATGTAAATATCTTTAAATTCGATACTATTGTAGTATGAGTTAAAAGTAACACTCTTCTAAAAAAAGAATCCTCCGGGCCGGATTTGAACCAGCAACCTATGGATTACTGAAATTATATACCATTACAGTCCACCGCTCTACCAACTGAGCTACAGAGGATATAGTATTAATTTCTTACAACGATGGACTAAAAGTCGATAAGTCCGCAACCTATTATACCGGTCTTTATTTTTTTGATGCCCTGATGATCCTGGGCAGGATGTTAGAATACGTTTATGAAATTATTGTATTGTCATTGGTCCTTTGTAAGTATACAACGTTTCAAGTCGATCCAATGCTTTTAAGTGGGTGAAAATCGTGTTGAAAGATTCCATTACATAGACAGATACAGGTCAAGCTAATATAAAGCGTGTAATAAATATGAAATTATTGTATTGTCACGGGTTCTCTACAAGTATACAAAGTTTCAAGTCGATCCCATGATTTTAAGTGGGTGAAAATCGCGTTGAAAGATTCCGTTACATAGATAGATAGATACAGGTCAAGCTAATATAAAGCGTGTAAAAAGGAACATACCGGTATCAAGTTATAGAAGTTTTAGAAAGTTCTATATTATATATTAGTCTATATTACACTGCAGAACAGACACTGAGAGAATCCAGGAGAATATGGTGGACATTGTCAGCGTTGTTTGTAGACAAGTAGGGGTATGAGTTCGTTAGTCGGTAGTTTACAAAAGCAATCATGAGGGTTCTAGAATCCGCTTCCGTTTCTTCTACCGGCATCTTATTTTTCACATTGTTCGTTACGAGGGTTTTAAGCCAGTAAATAACAGTCTATTAGCATCCTTACTGTAAGTTCCATCTCCTTTATTCTACTATAGCTCATTTTCCAACCACAGTCTCACTTCCTATTTAAAATTAGTCTTCCTTTACATCCTGCTCTAAGTTACACGCTTCTTAATTGCATTCATGGCGAGGAAATTTAATTACATGGGTTTAAAGTAGAATGTCCCTCTTTAAAACGATGCTGAAGTCCAATGTATAATCATAATTTACTTTGGGCCTTAATGTTAGCTGCTTATGACTTATATATGACATAAGAAAAATAAATACCTGAACGAGATTTGAACCCGGAACACTGGGTTGGTACCCCAGCGTGCTATACATTACACCACCAGATAAATCCAATTCAAACACTTATTTTTCTTATATATATATATTATTATTATTATTATTATTATATTATATTCTCTATTTTTACTAGATGTCGCGAGAACTCGGTCTTCACTGCCACCTAGTAGCTGACTATAACAAGTACGCAAATTAAAGAGATTCATCAATTAACCATTTAGGATGAATAAATTACAGCCATACTTTTAGGCGAAAACATATGATTGATTTATTCTCTTATTTATTCACTTTTAACCCTAACGATTATCCTAATCATACATTCCCTTCAAGTTTAATTTATTAACCATTATTACTTTATCGATGTTATAATTACATTTTTTACATTGAGCAATGTAAGCTTAATATGACATAATAAGAAAAAATAAATGCCTGAGCAGGATTTGAACCCGGAATTCTGGGATGATGCCCTAGCGTGTTATCATTACACCACCAGGCAAATCCAAATATATATATATATATATATATATATATATATATATATATAAGTTTTTATTTGTATAATAGATTAAATATTTAACAAAAATAAATAAAACTGTTTTAACTCTGTCATATTATTGAACTAATCGTTATTTAGACTACTAGTTACTAAACTTAATTTTGTAACGTGTTGTCTAGAATATTTTATTTACGCTCCGAATATTTCAGTATATGTTGTATATTACTTTAGTATATTTAATGAAATTTATTTTTTGCACAAACGATATGTTTAGAGAAAGAGTACTGTGGACTTTGGAGAAAAAACACGATAAATCTACAATAAAAGTGTATTTTACGTTTTTTTGAACCTATATTTTATGTTATGTTAGCGTGTTTGTTACAATATGAAGTATAGGTTTTGCTGCTTAGTAACTACGAACTAAAGCGTCACTGATTGTTATGTGTAGAACCCGGATTTGTATGCGAAATGCATGTTTTTTTTACGCACTAAAAAGTATACGGAAATGATTTACATGTTAAGTGGTCCCTTCACAGACAATTTGAGTGGTATTTGATCCACCCATCCATAGTAATTCTGCCCGAAGGCAGGTCCTTCACTACAATCATAGCATTTTCATACTATTGTTGCAGCTTTACTAGGGAATTGTAGGTGTGGTAGCTTCCCCTTGCTTTCCACATCGGTGAAGGATGATGATAATGATAAGGATGATGATGATGGCCATATGATTTCGGGGACCTTTTGGGCCTTAAAGTTTTCCTGACATTTGTCTTATAGGTGAGGAAAAACCCCGATAAAAACCTCACCCAGAAAAACTGTCCCGACCGGAGATCGAACCCGGGCCCGCTGCATGACAAGGCAGCACGCTACCTCGAGACCACAGCGGTGGACTGGTATTTGATAATGCATAGAAATGCATTTCCGGGGGAAAATGCTTAATTAAGATTTGTAATGCATAAATGCATATTTTATTCCTAAAATTTATATTAAATTATAATTTTCCCTTCAGCTAATTACTAGTAATTAATAAATTATCACTTAATACTTTTTTAATTAATAAAGTCTCTGCAATCAATTGGATATTAGCGTATATCACCGAAGAAGAACTGCTGTGTTTTTCGCATACACTTGTGACATCATGTGATGTAGAAAGGACATCTTCATTGTATACAACCTTCTTCACTGACAGACGAAGATGTTTCACACAAGAAAACCTTCCTTATCTACTGGAAAAGCTAGGAATACGTTAAGATTACCCACAAAACAAATAATGTAATTGCTTTTGTTACAATCTATTTTTGCATAATTAGTGTGCATATGTTCCACATTTTGCATGCATATTTACTACTTTATTTAGCTTACTTACTTACTTACTTACTCACTGGCACTATCGAACCCGTAGGTTTATGGCCGCGCGGACATAAGCTCTCCATACATCCCTATCCTGAGTTAATGCTTTCCAATTATTCCCAGTATAATCTACTTCCCTCTAATCATAGTTAATGTTGTTCCCCGCCTCATTCTTGGTCTACCAACTCGGCGTTTTCCTTCTGGCTTTCCTAGAAGAAGTTTCCATGCACGTCTTTCATTCCCCATACGCGCAACATGTCCTGCCCATTGCAGTCTACGAGACTTAATTGTTCTTATTATATCTGGCTTCCTATAAAGACCATGTAGTTCATTGTTATGTAGTCTTCTCCATTCACAGTACTTTATTTAGCAAAAAAAAAATCCGGGCTATAGTTATAACAGTAGCTAAATATAGTTTAACTCCTTATTTAGCAAAAAAAAATCCGGGCTATAGTTATAACAGTAGCTAAATATAGTTTAACTCCTTATTTAGCAAAAAAAAAAATCCGGGCTATAGTTATAACAATAGCTAAATATATTTTAACTCCAGAAATAAACTTTTTTTACATTGCACGATCAAACGTATATGAGCATCGTTGAATATTAGGTATATTGCCACAGCGAGAAGATACATTTCACATCTGTTTGCATGATAGCACGTTGTGCATTGTTCGCTAAAACAAATAATAGCAAGAAGGTTCGATACGCTGTGCTTAGTGACTTCTAACGTGTCGTTGATCACAGCTGACCACCTAAACAATAAGCTTATCATAAGTAATGCCACGAGTGATTTCCAAATTATCGACAAATTCACGACTCACGAAGTGAGGAGTGAATTTATCTAGAGAATTTGGAAATCAAGAGTGGCATTTGTTAGGACTATTTAACGAATAAAATTAAGCTGTTTACACTCAAATCATTATTTAACTATAGTTATTTTAAAATATTTATATATTTTTAATGTAAACGGCGATGTTTGAAAACAAATGAGAAGCGATAGGTACGCTTCATCTGCTTCTTTTGTTTATCACTGCAACCAGATCATACTATTTATTGCCAAAGGAACGCAATATTGTAAGAATGCTCTCTTGTGGAGAAAAAATGAAACACATCAAATTGTATATTAATTCATTTCTGATGTCGTATGATGTAAATATGACAATTATATTTTTCTGGATTGTTACCTGGGAAAACATAAATTTAAGAAAGTGCAAACAGTGGTTTCTTTTTTTGGTGGTATAATAAATTGCTAAATATGTTTTTATATTAACTATTTATGCACTATATATACAATCTGGTAGCCGTATTTCTCACAGGCTCAGTCACTGCAAAATAATGGTCAGACCTGTTCAGAATATTAAAAAGGAGGAGCCTTCTTTAATATGGTAATTATAACACTGATAAATATTTCGTGAAACACGACTCTGATTGGTTGTAAAACAGAAATCATTGAAACGTGATTGGCCATTGATTCCCATTTGGGGCATGAGTTAAATAGTCAGAAAGATTTCATCCTTTCTACAGCTTCCAAAATTAATACAACTAAAGAGAAAAACGTATCCCTAAACCGGGATTTGTACGCTAGATCTCCAGCTTTGCGCGCTGGTACTCTACTATTGTGCTAGCTAGACATCCATAAAGAGACAAATTTTCTCACTTTAAAACCCCGTGTAACCTATGTAGCGAACTCTATTCTCGTTACAGTAAGGGCTGCTTCATCAAGAAGACATGATAGGATTTCCATTCCCGTGCCATAATAATTAATTATGGGATTTAAATTCAGGTTATTCAGCTTTGTGCGCCTGTTCAGGTTTAAATATATGTCTCGAGGTAGCGTGATGCCTTGTCACGTAACGGGCCCGAGTTCGATCCCCGGTGGGGGCAGTTTTTCTGGGTGAGGTTTTTATCGGGGTGTTTCCTCACTTGTAAGACAAATGTCAGGAAAACTTTAAGGCCCAAACGGTCCCCGAAATCATATGGCCATCATCACCATCATCATCCTTATAATTATTATCATCATCCTTCACCAGTGTGGAAAGCAACGGGAACCTACCACACCTACAATTCCCTAGTAAAGCTGCAAGCATAGCATGAAAATGCTATGATTGCAGTGAAGGAACTGCCTTCGGGCAGAATTACTATGGATGAATAAACATTCAGATGCCTATTGTGAATTATTCCTGATGAAGTTAAGAGTCTCATAATAATAAAAGAATGGACCCACTACTTATTAAAGTCTATTAGACTACTTGTGTGTGTGCCATAGTGGAAAAGCTAAGAATGAGTTTTTGGTGAATGCTTCTATAGGCCTACATTTGACCATACTTACTTACTTACTTACTCACTGGCACTATCGAACCCGTAGGTTCATGGCCGCGCCGACATACGCTCTCCATACATCCCTATCCTGAGCTAATACTTTGCAATCATTCCCTGTATAATCTACTTCCCTCAAATCATAGTTAATGTTATTCTCCCACCTCATTCTTGGTCTACCAAATGGGCGTTTTCCCTCTGGCTTTCCTACAAAAAGCTTCCATGCAAGTATTTCATTCCTCATACGTGCAACATGTCCTGCCCATCGCAGTCTACGAGATTTAACTGTTCTTATTATATCTGGCTTCTTATAAAGACCATATAATAAATAATAGTAATCCATATTAAACTATTATATTTAATAAAAGTACTTACACTTTTATTGAAATACGCTTCAAAATCAAGTTTTAGTGGTATATGATATAACAATCACGAATGGGGAATGAAAGACGTGCACGGAATCATGTTGTAGGAAATCCAGAGAGAAAACGCCCAGTTGGTAGACCAAGAATGAGGTGGGAGAATAACAAACTATGATTTGAGGGAATTAGATTATACAGGAAATGATTGGAAAACATAAGTTCAGGATAGGATGTATGGAGATCTTATATCCGCAAGGCCATGAACCTTCGGGTTCGATAGTGCCAGTGAGTTAGTTAGTTAAATGATATAACAATTTTTGTCAATTTTAAGAGTAGCGTATTAAAGAACCAAATTTCGAAAATACTGTCAACCAATAATCGTTAACAGTCAAGTTTTCAGAGTCTCTAATATAATTTAAAACTGATTTAATAAAAATTAATATTGCTATTTACATATTAATTTATCAATATCACTCTTTACTTGCTCACATTTATTATAAATCGGCCATTTTACTTTGCAGAGCATAGGTTAGCTATCCAACTGTTTGTGTACGACCACTTTGTAAGGAATTAAATTATAATATTGCAATTAATTTCTTCTTCTTCCTTTCATGTGATAGAACTAGTGGTTTGTTACGGTCTCAAACCAACGTTTGAAGGGTCTGCCCAAGGATCTCTTGCCTGGTGGCTGGTAATTTAAGATTTGACGTGGTATTCTTGTTCTGCTCATTCTACTTACGAGAGATTTCCAGTTGTTTCTGTATTTTTGCACGTATTCCATGATTGATTCTGTTTTAATTCTTTGAGAATCTCAGAATTCCTTTTATGGTCTGTTCTTGAGTAACCTGCAGTACGTCTCATAAATTTCATTTCTGCCGCAATTAGTCTTTGTTCATCTACACTGCGAACTGTCCAGTGTAATTCATTTAAATCTTGTATATGTATATTTTCGACGGTATTTGTGCAAATACGCCTACGATAGGATATATTCAAACTAAAAATTATAAACCTTAATCATAAAATTAATAGTTATATTATATGGATGCGAAACGTGGACTCTTACTTTAAGGGAGGAAAGGAGATTACGAGTATTTCAGAATAAAGTACTTACGAAAATTGTTGGACCAAATAGAGATTAACAGACAGGTGAATGGAGAAGACTTCATAACAGTGAACTACATGGTCTCTATAGGAAGCCAAACATAATAAGAACAGTTAAGTCTCGTAGACTGCGATGGGCAGGACATGTGGCACATATGGGGAATAAATGACGTGATGGAAGCTTCTTGTAGGAAAACCTGAGGGTAAACGCCCAGTTGGTAGTCCAAGAATGAGGTGGGAGAATAACATTAACTATGATTTGAAGGAAGTAGATTATACAGGGAATGATTGGAAAGCATTAGCTCAGGATAGGAATGTATGGAGAGCTTATGTCTGCGCGGTCATGAACCTACAGTTTCGATAGTGCCAGTGAGTAAGTAAGTAAGTACAATCAATTGCTACGACTGTTTTTCTATTATATCTCGCAAGCAGAATCTGGTTACATTCGTGCACTATAGGCCTACATACAATCCGGGAGCCACTTGATGAAATGAAAGCGACAAAATTAAAGTGATAAAATCGAGGTGAAAAAGACTGTGATTCGTTGTAAATCAAAATTAATTGACTGCCATTTGGAGCATGAGTTAAATAGTCATATTAATGCATCAATATCACTTTTTACTTGTTCACATTTATTATAAATTGGCCATGTTACTTTGCAGAGCATATGTTACCTATCCAACGGTTTGTGTACTACCACTTTGTAAGGAATTAAATTATTGTATTGTAATTCATTTAAATCTTGTATATGTATATTTTCGATGGTATTCGTGCAAATCCGCCTACAATAGGATATATTCAAACTAAACATTATAAACCTTAATTATAAAATTAATGCTAATGATAGGCTAATTGTTTTGAGTCTAGTAAACGCCGTAGCGTAGTGGTTAAGGCTCTGAGCTACAAGCCGAAAGGTCGAGGGTTCAAGTCCCGGTGGGTCAGGATTTTTAAACTGACCCAAACCTTCTGGCGGCACTATGGCCCTGAGGTCGACTCAGCCTCTAACGGAAATGAGTACCAGACGCTTGTTCTGGGGGTAAAGGCGGCCGTCACGCAGGGCTGACAACCCGGCTGACATCAAGTGCCGATTGTTCAGAAATAGTGGGAGCCTTAACCTCCTACTACCCCAAGGGCCTCCTGAGGCCTGTAGTGGGATTACTTTACTTTACTTTACTTTTAATAGTTTTAGTCCTGGTTTTAGATTTAAATCTGATATATTTTGAAAACTGGCCATGAGAAAATTTTAATCCTACAAATATTTATAGATCTAATTACCAAGAGCTTCAAAAGAAATTTACGCCAGTATTCAGTGAAAATTCTATTTTTTACAACCGAATTTGAAATATGATATAAATATGTGTGTATTCCATGATCTAAAATGAAGTTTGAGTAGAAAATTCTGAATCTTAGAGAATTTATTGCATAGTGTAATTTATACGCTGTAAACTATCATTAGGAAATGAGACACGAGATAAAAACACCAAGGAAATTAAGTAAAAAGAAGAATAACATAATAATAAGAAGAAAGCAAAGGAAAATTGAATATAATTTGAAATTTAATTTTGTAAGAAACATTAAGCAAGAGTAATTATTAATTTCCAGAGTAAATATGTTCGGCATCTAACTTAAAAAAACTTAAGAAAATTGGTAATTACTTGTTATTATATCATATTTAATAAATACCAATTATGTAACAACTCCCTCATAACTTTGTTTTTATAAACATGTACTTATTAAGTTTTAAAGTTTAATATATAACATTTTCATTTTAAATGCGACGGTAGTTGCTATCTGCAAACATACATAACCTTACCACATCAACAGGATACTCAAAAGCAATTTCGCCTGATATCCATTGCGGGATCACTGAATTCATTCCGTGGGAAAAATCGTTCATTCTAAAGTCTCCAAGAACTTTCTTTATACTTACTTACTTACTTACTTACTCACTGGCACTATCGAACTCGTAGGTTCATGGCCGCGCGGACATAAGCTCTCCATACATCCCTATCCTGAGCTAATGCTTTCCAATCATTCCCTGTATAATCTACTTCCCTCAAATCATAGTTAATGTTATTCTCCCACCTCATTCTTGGTCTACCAATTGGGCGTTTTCCTTCTGGCTTTCCTACAAGAAGCTTCCATGCAAGTCTTTCATTCCCCATACGTGCAACATGTCCTGCCCATCGCAGTCTACGAGACTTAATTGTTCTTATTATATCTGGCTTCCTATAAAGACCATGTAGTTCATTGTTATGTAGTCTTCTCCATTCACCTGTCTGTTCATCTCTCTTTGGTCCAAAAATTTTCCTAAGAACTTTATTCTCAAATACTTGTAATCTTCTTTCCTCCCTTAAAGTAAGAGTCTATGTTTCGCACCCATATAATATAACTGGTAGAATAATAGTTTTATATATTTTCAGTTTAATATTTTTTGAAAGGAGATGGGACATAAAGAGTCTCTGCAATGCATAATAGCACGCATTTCCAGAATTAAGCCTATATTTAATTTCTTTGTGCATCTCATTCCTATTTGTGATTATTGTTCCTAGGTATTTGAATTCAGCCACTTCCTCAAAATTTCCCTCATTTGTCATTAGCTGTCCATATCCATTATATAATTTATTTCTACGTGTGACCATATATATATTTAGTTTTATTGATATTTACTTCCAGTCCTAATTTCTTAGTGTTACTCAATAGTGTGTGCGTGTTGTCCTTTAGTATCTCCTTGCTGTCGGCCAATAATACTACATCATCAGCATAAACTAACAGCTTATTAATACCATTCAGTTGTAAGCCTTCCTCATTCTCTAAAGATTTAATGGCATGCTCTACTACAAAATTAAATAGTAGAGGAGATAGTGCATCTCCTTGCTTCAACCCATTCTGGATTTCAAAAGTGTCCGAAAACTGTTTGCCTACACGCACCCTACTCTTTGTGCCATTTAGACACATTCGTATAAGTCTAACTAACTTTTTAGGAATTCCGAACTCCAGCAGGATACTATATAACTTCTCCCTCTTAATTGAATCATATGCTTTTTTGAAGTCTACGTATAGTTGATGTACAGTACCATTATATTCCCATTTCTTTTCTAAAATCTGTCTTATACCAAAAATCTGATCCGTTGTAGACCTGTTTCTTCTAAATCCACATTGATGATCTCCTAGAATGTCATCAATATAGGGAGTAAGTCTGCTGACTAATATATTTGTTAGAATTTTGTATGAAGTTGAAAGTAATGATATGCCCCTGTAGTTGTTGCAATCAGTTTTATCTCCTTTCTTATAAATTAGTACGATAATTGATTCCTTCCATTCATCTGGGAGAGCTTCTTTTTCCCAAATCATACTAAGCAACCAGCGTATCTTGTCCATCAATTTTTCTCCCCCTGATTTTATCAGTTCTGCTGGGATCTCATCTGAACCTGATGCTTTACACATCTTCAATTTTTCAATCGCCATTTCAACCTCTAATGCATTTGGTTCTGCAACTAGCATTTCTGCTGTCTGTAAATTATCCTCCTCAATGTCCTGTTCTGTATGTACATTTAATAGCTGATTAAAGTAACTTCTCCATCTATTTAATATACTCCTGGAATCTGCAATCATATCCCCATTTTCATTCCGAATTATGTTTGTTCTAGCCTGAAACCCTTTCTTCTCTATACTAATTCCCTGATATAATTCTCTAATGTTCCTATTTTTTGCGTTCATTTCAAGATCATTAATCTTCTCTCTCAAATATTCCCTCTTTTTACTCTTTAGTAACTTGGTGGTTTCCCGTCTAATAGACTACTACCCAATTGCTCTAAATTTTCCTCATTTGACTCGTGCAACCATTTCATTTTTGCTAACTTTCTTTTCTTTACAATGTCGGCACATTCCTCATCAAAGAACTTTCTTTATAATAAACAGAATTCTTTTTTGAAACTATGTTGAATTTAAAAAAATAATAAAAAATTAAGTATGAACGAAGAAGCACTTTCAGTCATACATTGTTTTCGCAATGTACGTCGTATTTCACCAGATTTTTTTTTTTTACTTTTTAAATATTTTTATTTTATTCATTAAAATGCAGCTGAAACTAAGATTATTATTTAATTTGAAGAGAATGGTTTATTTGAGAAAATCATGAGTCAAGCATTTTTAATTGATTTAAATAATTATCTGTAATTTATATTTATATTTTAAAATATGGAAAATCCATCTTAAATGTGACATAGAACTCATAGATATTCTTAACGCTATGTTCATGACAAAAATACTTGTGAGAAAGTTTTTTGCAGTTCCTGAAAATTTACTGTTTACTGACTTATGTTGTTTCAGAAATAAACCATTCAATTGCCTTTTTACGTCCTTTTTTCAGTTTCAGGTATTTTTTAGGATATATTTAGGCCTTTTATAGGCATTTTATAGGTCCTCAACTTCCGAGCCCTAGCAATGAGTTTGGAGTAATGCTCCGCATTGTTCGTGGGTTGCAGCGAGACTCTCGAGTATCGTCTTTTAAGGGATTTCTGAAGCTGTGAATATGTCTGCTGGGAGTTTTCGAGATGTGTCTGGGCGATGCTTCCCTATTGTCGGCTTAGAGAAGAATATGTTCTCGAAACATCACGAGCACCGTAGTTGGTCCGGCGACTTTTCCAAAAACTTTGATGCCGTGTATGTAAAACCCGGCAGAACAGCTGAAAGAGTAGTGGTCTGGTAAGCGATCAGTGGGCAGTAATCTGGGAAACGAATAGTGAAGTTGAAATGGCGGTTAACTAACTACTAAATTACTATATTATCTAGTGTGATAACTGGTTATCACCCTGCCATATCGTATCGTATGCATATAGAACATTAAATCGTAATGAACATCATATTTTTACCTACAAGTTTCCCTCTCATACAAAATCGTTATTTTAAAAGCTTTTGAAATTTTAACAAATCCCTCACTTTATTAAAAAAAAACTATACCTCGAAACTCAAAATTTATATTACCTGACGTATATTGCAAAAATTACTGAAATTTAGTAATGAATGTCATCTTGATATCTTATTGAAATGACATTGGGTTAGAAATTGTAAAGTAGGCGAGAAGATAGGATATGGGTGATCATTTTTATGAGAAAAATTAGAGTATGTTATTTGAAAACAGTAGGCCTATGTTATTTTTTAAAGAATCAGACAAGAATTTGTGTACAGTAGCTAAAAATATGTTTTTTAGAAATGTCCCAGGTTGTTTTTCGACATTCCTGGTTTCTCTCCTGGCATGGCGTACTTGTAACACACTTCTGAGGTTGGGGCGTCTGGAAGGCGGGTTACATTGCCCCAATGATATGATGGATGATGATAGTGATGCGCCAGGAGAGTCCCTAATCCTAAGCTTTATCTAAGATGAATATGAATGATGTTTGCGATGGCCATATGATTTCGGGAACCGTTTGGGCCTCAAAGTTTTCCTGACATTTGTCTTACATGTGAGGAATAAACCCCGATAAAAACCTCACCCAGAAAAACTGTCCCCACCGGGATCGAACCCGGGCCCGCTGCGTGACAAGGCAGCACGCTACCTCGAGACCACAGCGGTGGACTATAGCTAAAAATATAAGTTTCGTGAAATGTTCAATAAAGTAGGAAACTCAAAAACAGAGAACAGAGAACGCCAAATAGAATGAAGAAACTGGGGAAAAGTATTTACGTATCATTAGTTAATTACTTTACTATGTTAGCTTGAATAAGTCAATAGTTTAACATAAAACATAAAGGGATTAAAAAAAAATATACACGATAAAATAGTATATTACGATACGAGGTTGGGAAGTGGTTTATACAGAATAGCGAGTTTTTAATTTCCGAGATCCTGTAAAACACTTCACAAACGTACGTTGTACATTATTTTTTGCGCGATGGTGTTTTCAAAATAATAAATAATAGTAAAATAATAACATCTTTGTTGGAAATAATTGCGTTCATTATGAACAATTGACTAACGTTAACAGTGTGGGCAATGTTTATTAGTTGAAACAACAGAAAGCCGTGATACCAATTAGTGATAAAATAACAGGAGGCTGGGAGACCGTTTAGTGATAAAATGGGCGGAAAGTACGTATTTATTTTTTTATATTGTTTCAAATAAAGTTCAGTTCATTTAAAATGCAGTGGTTTGTTTCGTATAATGTACATTAACACTACCTTTTGGATATTTTTTTGTGCATACATTGTATGTAGTATACTTAGAGGGGAGTGGTTTTACTTCCCACATGCGTGTTTGTAATATGTAATATTATTTTATTACAGTATAGTTATTTAGGTTGGCAATCCCGAAATGAGGAAGTTGAACTTTGAATCATGGTCGCCATTGATGTAATTACGACAAAACGCACTATCGCGCAAACATTAATTTTGTGAAATATCTAAAACAGAAAATGTTCTTAATCTACAAAGTTCAGTCCTTTACATGGTGTGCCATTCAATCCGGTTTATTTTTTGTTACTTGGTATCAGAACTGCCATATTTATCCAACATTGAATCATTTGTGTATTTTCTTAATATGAGAAAAATATAATGTTGTATGTCCCACTATCATATTTAAAAATATCAAAAACCAAAAATCTAGAATATTTTCCATAATATAACAACAATAATAATAATAATAATAATAATAACATAAAAATAAAATAATCTTATTTTAATGTAAACATTAAATTAATTTCAATAATCATATATTATATTATATGGGTGCGAAACATGGACTCTTACTTTAAGGGAGGAAAGGAGATTACAAGTATTTGAGAATAAAGTACTTAGGAAATTTTTTGGACCAAAGAGAGATGAACAGACAGGTGAATGGAGAAGACTTACATAACAATGAACTACATGGTCTTTATAGGAAGCCAGATATAATAAGAACAGTTAAGTCTCGTAGACTGCGATGGGCAGGACATGTTGCAGGTATGGGGAATGAAAGACGTGCAATGAAGCTTCTTGTAGGAAAGCCAGAGGGAAAACGCCCAGTTGGTAGACCAAGAATGAGGTGGGAGAATGGCATTAACTATGATTTGAGGGAAGTAGATTATACAGGGAATGATTGGAAAGCATTAGCTCGGGACAGGAATGTATGGAGAGCTTATGCCCGCGCGGCCATGAACCTACGGTTTCGATAGTGCCAGTGAGTAAGTAAGTAAATCAATCTCCCATTATCGACTTTTAAATGTGTGTTTTTAATATGAACAAATTCATGACAGTACAGCACTGAATTCAATCTCCCATTCTTATAAGCATTCTTCTATCGAACATAATCCATTGGGAACTGATGCGAACTTATACAAACCTTATTTTCAGAAAGTATGAAAAATAGACACGAAAGTAAAAGTCAAACGTCAAATAAAACTTTTCTCGGAAAATGTAACACGTAGACACATTTAATTCCCTCAACTCGAGAATAATCTAGAAAGTAATATAATTGAGAACAATGTTCGCTTAAGGAAATGTTCTACCAATTCAGAATTCAAACGATTTAAGATTCACTGATGATTACAAAATTCAACTATTTGAGATATTTTTTATTGCACAGAAGATGGGCTTAAAGATTTGTAACTAATTATCTGTACTTCATAGACTGCAATCTAATATATAAAAATGAATGTTTATTTGTGTGTTGGTTTGTTTGTTTATTTGTTCATACTTAATGCGCGGCCATACTGTTGATACGATTGCGATGGGGTTTTTTTTGCAAAATTTTCAGGAGATTCCCGGGATGAACATAGGCTATAAGAGAGTTTAGATACTCAACTCTTACACCCTTAAAAACACCCTTTATAGTGAAAATCGTGAAAAAAAATCCCTTTTTTACCCTTAAAACGTTTACGCTGCCTAAACCATAACAAATACACAAAATTATTGTACACAAGTCCACCGCTGTGATCTCGAGGTAGCGTGCTGCCTTGTCACGCAGCGGGCCCGGGTTCGATCCCCGGTCGGGGCAGTTTTTCTGGGTGAGGTTTTTATCGGGGTTTTTCCTCATCTGTAAGACAAATGACAGAAAAACTTTAAGGCCCAAACGGTCCCCGAAATCGTATCGAAATCTTCATCATCATCATTATCATTATCATCCTTCACCGGTGTGGAAAGCAACGGGAAGCTACCACACCTTCACAATTCCCTAGTAAAGCTGCAAGCATAGCATGAAAATGCTATGATTGCAGTGAAGGACCTGCTTTCGGGCAGAATTACTATGGATGGATTGTACACAGAATTGAATATCTCAAAAAAAAAAACTCTACAGAAAAGTCGGTGACAGCATATGTTCATCTTTTAAGGATAACTCACAATAACCATTTTTTTCTTTCATTGATGCCAAGAAGATCGGGATAAGTAGATTCCCGGACAAGCATAGTAGCGCATGGTGGGTATTCTTTTATGGATAACTCAAAATAACGAATTTGCCAAGCACATCGGGATGCGTAGATTCCCGGGCAACGCCGGGTAATCAGCACGGGGTATCTAAAAATAATAGCGATATAAATTAATTTTATTTTTCCTTTTACTTATTCAACTAAATACAAAAACGAATTTACATTTATTTAGGTGTAGCAGGGCACGCCGGGTATTAGCTAGTTAAAAATATATATTTGTAATTCTTCGATATTTATCCTGCTTAGTGAATAGTCTCATTCTGTAATAAAATCTTCTTCAGTTTGTCTTTATCAGTTTTTCATTATATATAAATGTATAAAGTTTTACCGCAAATGGAAGTTACATTTTCTTTTACTCCATGGCGCGACAGGCCTAGAAAGTCCTTGGCCAACCGACTGGCTGCTGGCCTCACATCCACATGTGTTAATCACAGAGGTAGGTGATCATAATAATAAGCAAGACCCTACACTTTTTCACAGTTAATATTATATTACAATGCGAGGTTGGGAAGTGCTTTTTACAGAAGCTAGGAAATTATTAAAAACCGAGCGGGGATTTTAGTTTCCAAGATTCTATTAAACATTTCACCCAATGTGCGTTGTACATTATTTTTGCACGATGGTGTTTTCAAGCTAATAAATAATATTAAAATAATAACATCCATCCATAGTAATTCTGCCCGAGGGCAGGTCTTTCACTGCAATCATAGCCTTTTCATGCTATGCTTTGCAGCTTTACTAGGGAATTGTAGGTGTGGTAGCTTCCCGTTGCTTTCCACACCGGTGAAGGATGATGATGATAATGATAAGGATGATGGTGATGATGATGGCCGTATGATTTCGGGGACCGTTTGGGCCTTAAAGTTTCCCTGACATTTGTCTTACAGGTGAGGAAAAACCCCGATAAAAACCTCACCCAGAAAAACTGTCTCGAGCGGGGATCGAACCCGGGCCCGCTGCGTGACAAGGCAGTACGCTACCTCGAGACCACAGCGGTGGACAATAATAACATATTTGTTGGAAATATATGACTAACGTTAACAGACTGACCAATGTTTATACGGTAAATGCCGAAAATAATTTAGTTGAGACAACAGGCCGTGACACCAATCAATCATAAAATGTCGGCAAGTACAAATTTATTCTTTATATTGTTTCAAATAAAGTTCAGTTCATTTAAAATGTAGTGATTTGTTTCATATATATTGTTTTGTATATTAACACTACCTTTTGGATATATTTTTGTATATACATTGTACGTAGTATACTTAAAGGGCACTGGTTTTACTTCCCGCACTAGATTGGTAATTTGTTATATTACAGTATAGTTATTTAGTTATTTATAGGTTGGCAACCCCGAAATTTAGAAAATTGAACTTTCAATCAAGGTCGCCATTGCTATAAGTACGACAGAACGCACTATCGCGCAAAAAAATAATTATGTAAATGTATTGTAAAACATAAGATTGTACAATTGTTTCCCTTCTACAGTTCACATGCTGACAAGTGTATTCATGAATGTTAAGTTTTCTCGGAAATTCATTTCTGGGCTTTAGAATCACACACGTAAGTCGCCAGTTCCGAATCACAGTTATCTCAAACACACACTCTAGGATTAAAATTAAGTCTCTCTACTGGAATCTCTCTACTCGTATATTTTAGTGATTTCGTAGAAAGAGCATGCTATTCTTGTATTTAGTCAATTCCAAATATAGCTATTGAGGTTTGTTCTCGTGAAGAAAATTAGGAAAATTACAAATTTTCATCAATCTCTATTTAGCAGACGACGAAAACGACCAAAAGAAAAAATGTATATTGTTTATTATTTATTTTTCTTAACATGTCATATTAAGCTTGCATTGCTCAATGTCAAACATTTAATTATAACATCGATAAAGCGTCACTGCTATAAAGTAAAACTATTCTCTTTAATGTTCTTACTTGTGATAGGAGCTAATAATGGCAGTGCAGACCGAGTTCCCGCTACACCTCTTAATAATAAGAGAGAGTGTATATATATATATATATATATATATATCCATATATATATAGTATGATAAGAAAAATAAATGCCTGGACGGGATTCGAACCCGGATCTCTGAGTCTGTACCTCAGCGTGATATCCATTACACTACCAGGCGAATCCAATTCAAACACTTATTTTTCTTATATATGTATTATACTCTTCATTAAATAAGTGTTTGAATTGGATTCGCCTGGTAGTGTAATGGCTATCACGCTGAGGTACAGACTCAGAGATCCGGGTTCGAATCCCGTCCAGGCATTTATTTTTCTTATCATACCATATTAAGCTTGCATTGCTCAATGTTAAAGATTTAATTATAACATCCATATATATATATATATATATATAAGAAAATGAATGTCTGTACTAGACTTGCTCGGTAGCTTAATCGGTAGCGCTCTGGGGTATCAACCCAGAGGCCCGGGTTCAAGTCCCGTCCGAGCATTTATTTTTCTTATCATGTCATATATATATATATAATATATCCATCATCCATGAGTAATTCTGCCCGAAGGCAGGTCTTTCACTGCAATCATAGCATTTTAATTCTATGCTTTGCAGCTTTACTAGGAAATTATAGGTGTGGTAGCTTCCCGTTGCTTTCCACACCGGTGTATATATATATATTTTCCAATCATATCCTGTATAATTTACCTTCCTAAAATCATGTCTAATATTATAATTTACCTCCCTAAAACCATGTATAATATTATTCTTTCAATTATAAAATGTTTTTACCTTATATAACAGTATTCCTCAATTATAATATTTTCTGTTATAACCTTCGTTATATATTAATATTATAATAGAAAATATTATAGTTGGGGAATACTGTGTTATATAAGTTACAAGAATTTTTATAATTGCAATAATTTTACTGAACGGTGTTCAAACATGATTATAAGAAATATAATATTATTCTATCAGCTGATTCTTTGCCTACCTATTGGAAGCATTCCTTCTGGCTTTCCTACGAGAATTCATGTCTCTCTTTAATTTCCCAATACGTAACACATGTCCTGCCTATCGCAGTCTCTCAAACGTAACTGTTCTTATTGCATTTTTATTATAAAGGAAAATAGTTAATGCAAATTAGTATATATTATGACAGGGCATATGAAACATGGTTATGTTCGACATTTCTGTAGACTAATTTAAAGAAATACAGGTGTAACATAACTCAACGGCAAAATTTCAGGAATGAGTTCCTCGTATGGAGAGAATAAAAAACGTGTGTTACAACATAGGTCCGGATATTGATAATTACATAGTAATTCGAACTTTTATGTATGTTAGGTTATTAAGGTTTACAGTAGTTATTGACAGTCTGTTTTCTGTTGATTATAGGCTGCTGTGATGTACACAAATGAAGAATATGCCTGTATTGAGGCACAAGCAGGTCACTTTGAACATTTCAACTGACAGAACAGAGTGCTCCAACAAGTCCCTTGCATTTTTGTCGCCATGTACTAACATTCATAAAAGTTCGCATAACTCTGTAATTATCAATTTCCGGACCCATGTTGTAATACACTTTTTGTATTCTCTCCATATGAGGAACTTATTCCTGAAATTTTACCGTTGAATTGCGTTACACTCTGTATATGAGTCTACTTAACTAACCATTAAGAACATACCGGCATATTTAAAATGTAATACAATTATAAATATTTTAAATTAAATTATAATTACTTATTTATTGATGAAAATATAAGTTTATCTATATATAATTTTTGTCAATAATAAAATTTAATTAAAACAACAGATTCAGATTATTCGAAAATTTCTGAAAGCAGTGTTGTTATTTATTATTATTATTATTATTATTATTATTATTATATATTTCCGGTTTTAACAATGTTGATACATTTTTTCCGGCACCAATGATTTGTCTACTTAACTAACCATTAAGAACATACCGGCATATTTAAAATGTAATACAATTATAAATATTTTAAATTAAATTATAATTACTTATTTATTGATGAAAATATAAGTTTATCTATATATAATTTTTGTCAATAATAAAATTTAATTAAAACAACAGATTCAGATTATTCGAAAATTTCTGAAAGCAGTGTTGTTATTATTATTATTATTATTATTATTATTATTATTATTATTATTATTATTATTATTATATATTTCCGGTTTTAACAATGTTGATACATTTTTTCCGGCACCAATGATTTGTCTTCAATTTCGCTTTATAATTTTTCTCCATTCACCTCTATTATAACACATTTCTTCCTCTATTTTCCAGTCCTTCAAAGTTTTTCTAATCCCCTGGATCCACGAAGATTTGGCCGTCCTTTTCTTCTCGTACCTGTTGGTGTCCATTCCATTATCTTTTTTGGTAATCTTTCATCCTCCATTCGCCTAATATTCCCGTACCATTTTAGTTGCTTTTCATGGATAAATTCTAAAATTGAGTTTTGTATGTTCATAGTCTGTTTTATAACTTCATTCATAATTTTCTCTCTCCTTGATATCCTAGCAGATCTCCAATAGTCCATTTCTGCTACCATTAATTTTCTTTTCATCTGATAATTCAAAGTCCAACCCTCTGACCCATAAGTCATAATACGTCTATCTATTGTTTTAAAAATGTTAACTTCAGTTTCTCTTTTGATATGTTTATCCCATAATATTCCATTCAAGGCAGATATTACATAGTTTCCTGATTATTATTATTATTATTATTATTATTATTATTATTATTATTATTATTATTATTATTATTATTATTATCAGTATTACATTCATTATTTGATGTTTTATTAATATTTATTACTATTACAATGTATTATTAATGTTTATTATTATTATTATTATTATTATTATTATTATTATTATTATTATTATTATTATTATTATTATTATTATTATGTCTACCGCTTTGGTCTCGAGGTAGCATGCTGCCTTGTCACGCAGCGGGCACGGGTTCGATCCCCGGTCGGGGCAGTTTTTCTGGGTGAGGTATTTATCGGGGTTTTTCCTCACCTGTAAGACAAATGTCAGGAAAACTTTAAGGCCCAAACGGTCCCCGAAAACATATGGCCATCATCATCATCCTTATCATTATCATCATCATCACCATCAGCCTTCACCGGTGTGGAAAGCAACGGGAAGCTACCACACCTACACAATTCCCTAGTAAAGCTGCAAGCATAGCATGAAAATGCTATGATTGCAGTGAAGGACCTGCCTTCGGGCAGAATTACTATGGATGGATTATTATTATTATTATTATTATTATTATTATTATTATTACATCGTATTAACGTTTTACTCGGAGCTTTACTTATGGATATTCACCATACTTGGATTCCTCCGAATTTTTATAAATAGGAAGTTATGTAAGCTTTTTAAACTTTATAAACCTACACAGAGAGAAACGAATCTGTTTTCATATTAGGAAAACAGAGGAATAGAGACGAATAGTGCAAACAGTTTTTGTGCATAAGTATTACCAGAATTAATCTCCTTATAACTCCAGAGTATGGAAAACATTTTTCATTGCTTACAAAAAAATAAATGGGATGAATGAAAATACCATCATATTACGAAAATGCTGAGCTATGCTGACGTCAGTGTGAAATAATAGTTAGGCCTATGTACATTTAAAAGTCGACATAGTCTTTTAAATGTGTATACCTCTTAATTTACTTTGTAGTTTTTTTTAACTATTGGTATAATTTAAAATGCAACGAGTAACTATTTTATACTAATAGTGCACCACGTCATAAATAAATGTTCTTTAATTTTTTTTAAAATACTTATTTTTTTACATTTTAATTCAAAGCTTGGTCGAGGCATTTAATAGAACATTCTTCTGGAGCTCAGCCAACATTCATAGTAGATTTAACTGGCACTAACCTATGATACTGACAATAATTTATAACCTATACACGTTAAATCACACTCTCGCATGGGATATGACATACATAGACAATTCGAGAAATATCATATTCATGTTATGCACACGAATTCTATTCGAAAAGTAAAAATCTGAATAGTCCATACATCATAAGAGTAGAAATAAAGGAAAAAAATAACATAAAAGAGTAAGATAAAAATTTAAAAATATATACCAAGGAATTAGGTCTACATAAAAAAGAAATAAATGAATAAAAATTACCAACGTAATTCAATACTTCGCTATTTCTTATGATATCTATAGTAGGGTCTCCCAAAAAAATTGGAGTATTTTATATTTAACGCATACCCTCTTCATTTATTTGTACAATATTAGAACAATTATAAGTACAATTTTGTGTCCATAGGACCACGACAACCTGTGCCGACTTGCTTCCAAACAAGTCAGTACTTGCTAACAAAGGCGAACGAACGTTTAAGAATACTTTTGTTTATTGTAAAATAATAAACAGTTATACGTTTTGGGCATATTGATGTTTTATTTACTAAATAAACTCTTAGTTCTAGAATCCTTCTCTACTAACCCAGTACAAATTTTCATCTCTTATGTTTGACATGAAGTCGGCACGGATTGTCATCATCCAATCGCAATAATATTTGTTACTTGAGTTATTAATCAACACTAGTGAAATTCATATCAAATTCCGTTGAGGTGAAGTTATATGATGAAAGTTAAAAATTAAATTGCACCTCTTGGTAGGTGCCGTCGTCCTCAACTTTGATAAAATATTGCCAGATGCTGCTACAAACAGTTGGGAGTATACATCACCGTACACAACAACAACAAGTAACGGAAACTCAACCTGCAGAAGATGGAAGGTAACTTCCGAAAGCGCCCCAGTTAATTGTATATACAATATTTTAATAAAGTTGAGGACGACGGCACCTACCAACAGGTACAATTTAATTTTTAACTTTCATCATATTGAGTTATTAAGGTCAAACAGAAATAAAAATAAAAGGTATGCTTATTTGGTTTTGGGGGTCGACCTCCCTTATGTCTTGGGACACCCTAATCTATAGAGATGAAAAGGAAATAATCTAGAGTTGAGTTCGTAAATGAATATACGAAAGAGATTCGAGAAATTGTTAAATATTTTTCTGCCTATGTTGTCCGGATTATTATAGAAATGAGTTACGATTTCCATTCAGGAAGAAATTGGTAGAAGATATTAGCGTTTTACAATATCCACAACTCAATGTGCCTTCTACAGAGTAGTTCATATTATCTGCAAAGCGAGGCCACTTTGCCTCTGGCTTCTCAGCAGTCCAAGCACAATCTAGTTTATATACTCGAAATATATTAAAACTTCCAGCAGAATGTAGCGTGTACAAATACAGCTCTCTACGATCCATACTAAATAATATTGACAAAGTGGTGTCGCATACTGAAAAGTAAAATAAGCACGTTATCCTCAAATATTACGAATTTAAGTTGAAATTTACTTTATTCACATTATTTTCCGTTCCAGTAATTTGCCTAATTTTGAATTATGTCGACCAGTCAGTGAACGAAGATGAATATTATATAAACATCCCACATATAGGCCCAGTATCGATTATTATTAAAAATATACAGGGTGGACCGCTCGAATGGACCTAATTTCAATTGCTTGTTACTGGCAAACGGTTGAAGATAGAAACTTAAAACAACGTTCATAGTACAGAAAAACTCACCAAGTTTCGAATCCTGTCGGTAGATGGCACAAAGATACGTTTCTCGTTCTTAGATTTAATTGTTTGTGAAAATGGCGACTCCGCAGATGAAAGCGCAAGCTGTTTTGTGGTATGCGGAGTTTAAATCAATCATTAGAGTTCAAAGGGAGTTCCGGCGTGTGTTTAACCGTGATGCTCCAACTGCTAGAAGCATAAAGAAGTGGCGTGATACATTATTAGCTACAGGATCTGTGTTGAAGAAGCATGGTGGTGGTCGCAGAGCATCCGATGAAATGGTAGCAAGTGTTCAAGCCGCATTTGAGCGAAGCCCCCGGAAGTCATTAAGAAGAGCTTCGCGGGAACTTCAAATACCAAAATCGACATTACAACGGATTGTCCACAAACGCCTCAAACTGCACGCATATAAAGTGCAGTTAGTGCAACGTCTGGAGCCGAATGACATGCCGAAACGAGTGGAATTCGCCAATACGATGCTGGACCGTCTCGGCGCTGATCCTGACTTCATGACCAAGATTTTCTTCTCGGACGAAGCCACTTTCCATTTGTCAGGCAAGGTAAACCGGCATAATGTGCGGATCTGGGGATCGGAGAATCCTCACGCTATTCAAGAGCATGTTCGTGATAGTCCGAAGATGAATGTTTGGTGCAGTTTGTCACATAATAAGGTCATTGGACCGTTTTTTCTTCGCCGAGAAAACTGTTCGTGGTACCACATATCTTGACATGCTGGAGCAGTTCTTCTTTCCACAAATTGAACAACTGCAGCCTAACATCGTTTTCCAGCAAGATGGTGCTCCTCCCCACTGGTCCAATGAAGTTCGTACGACTTTGGACAACATTTTCCCTGGCCGTTGGATTGGTAGGGGAGGACCAATCGCGTGGCCCCCGAGATCTCCCGATTTAACACCACTGGATTTCTTTCTCTGGGGCTATGTCAAAGATAAAGTTTACACCACCCCAGTCAAAGACCTTCGTGATCTTCGTGAGCGCATCATAGAGGCTATTGAGAACATTCCAGAAGACATACTCCAACGTACTTGGCAAGAAATTGTTCATCGCTTTGATATCGTCACAGTGACTGCTGGGGCTCATATAGAGATGTGGTGATCTGGATATCAAAACTTGGTGAGTTTTTCTGTAATATGAACGTTGTTTTAAGTTTCTATCTTCAACCGTTTGCCAGTAACAAGCAATTGAAATTAGGTCCATTCGAGCGGTCCACCCTGTAGGTCCTCCAAAAATTAAGGGCAAAAAATACACTCACTGTAATTTAAATTTAAACCGTTAAAATCATATACATATCCACGTGTTTGCTGATATGGAAGTAATTATTTATTTAAAATACATTATTGTATAATGTATAATACTGTTCACAGAGAGAACAAAACATTAAAAAAAATGACCTAGTAAATACAACACAGTTCCGCTAAAATACGGATATAACTGTTTTGTTTATGATTTATATACATGTTACACAATTGAAACTGTCCAGTATATTCGTAATTAGATCTACAAACGTAAATAATGCATAGTATTGGGGGAGTGTATTTAGTTATCTTAAACATATATAAAAGGAAACACAATGAATTAACATTTTTCTTTGTCTGAAAACAGAATTTATGCTATCATTCATTTAGTACGTTGTTATCATCATCAACATTATTATTATTATTATTATTATTATTATTATTATTATTATTATCAACATTATTATTATTATTATTATTATTATTATCATTATCATTATTATTATTATTATTATTATTATTATTATTATATATACCTAGATTATATAAATATATATATATGTTATAATTAAATGTTTAACATTGAGCAATGCAAGCTTAATATGGAATGATAAGAAAAATAAATGCCTGGACGGGATTTGAACCCGGATCTCTGAGTCTGTACCTCAGCGTGATATCCATTACACTACCAGGCGAATCCAATTCAAACACTTATTTTTCTCGCGACATCTAGTAATAATGGAGAGTATAATACATATATAAGAAAAATAAGTGTTTGAATTGAATTCGCCTGGTAGTGTAATGGATATCACGCTGAGGTACAGACTCAGAGATCCGGGTTCGAATCCCGTCCAGGCATTCATATTTCTTATCATTCCATATTAAGCTTGCATTGCTCAATGTTAAACATTTAATTATAACATCTATAAAGCGTCACTGCTATAAGGTAAAAAATATTCTCTTTAATTTGCTTACTTGATATAGGCTAGTCAGCTGCTAGATGGCGGTGAAGACCGAGTTCTCGCGACATCTAGTAATAATGGAGAGTATAATACATATATAAGAAAAATAAGTGTTTGAATTGGATTCGCCTGGTAGTGTAATGGATATCACGCTGAGGTACAGACTCAGAGATCCGGGTTCGAATCCCGACCAGGCATTTATTTTTCTTATCATTCCATATATATATATATATATATATATATATATATATATATATATATATATATAAAGTCCACCGCTGTGGTCTCGAGGTAGCGTGCTGCCTTGTCACGTAGCGGGCCCGGGTTCGATCCCCGGTCGGGCAGTTTTTTTGGGCAAGGTTTATATCGGGGTTTTTCCTCACCTGTAAAACAAATCAATACTATTACTGTAAGACAAATATAAAAAAAAAACTTTAAGGCCCAAACGGTCCCCGAAATCATATGGCCATCATCATTCTTATCATTATCATCATCTTCATCCTTCACCGGTGTGGGAAGCAACGGGAAGCTACCATACCTACAATTCCCTAGTAAAGTTGCAAGCATTGCTATATCACGGTATTCAGATTTGGATGACGTAAACAATGTGTTGATCTCTAATAGCCAGCGACTTCTGATGAGAGAGAAAAACACATTTTTACAACGATAATAATTCAAAACATTATTGGAAAAACGTATCAAGTCTAAGAATTACTGAAGGCATTAAAACATAACCAAAAATTATCAAACACATTAGTGATTCTAGCGAAGAAATAAACAAATACACAAAGAAAATTAAGACAGAAAACAAGAAATTGAGAGATTAGTACAAGGATCGATACATCGAAACAAGAAATGAAACAAATATAAGACATAATGTTGAACATAAACCTATAGCTTGAGAAATCGAACCAAAAACATAGGATATGATGTTAAATAAAATTGACTATATTAAATAAGATTGTAAAATAACTAGGGCTGAAAAAAAAATATTGGTTATAGGCTAGGCTGCATCGTACTTAGACCGCCATGTTTACAAACTGCACATTGACACGCGCTACTCGGGACAGATTTCTAGTAGAGTTCGCTTTGTGCAGTAATGGACTCATCTTTGCACAATCTTTGTTTCGGAATTCTGATACAACCACACGTCACGTAAACAGGTCTATTACTGAGGAGAGTCGAACATACACACTCTCCGCTCCGATCAGGCAGTGGAGACGCTCGACAAAGACACGCATTTTGTAAACAATGTGTATAGAAATTATTTACTATCCTGATACCGCTACTTTTTTTCAGTCCTAATGATAGCACAGGATTTAAAAGTAAGATTTCAGAAATGAATAACATCTTCTAACGGCTGAGATTTGTAGAGCCATTGAGGAGCTAAGGGCGATTGGTCGCCAGGGTCTGCAATTCGATAACTGCCTACATCCAATCCCGATATATATATACATACATACAGTAAAACTTGTTCAAAACGGAACCGCATGGGACCATCTTTTTTTTTCACATTAGACAAAATTGCGCATTATAAAAAAATAAAAAATATATTAACCAATATTAGATTATAGATTACCATTTGTCCTTTTATGTACCTTGGATTAATTGTAGTTCCGCTGCCGTTGAAAAGTGAAGTATAGTATGTACGAGCGATGACGGTAACTCGCAAAAAAATATAGTCCGTTTTGTCAGCGTTAAAAATGTATCTTAGCCGCGTATCCACTCACCAACTATAGGCATACTTTCGTCCACATCCTTTGATTCTCCGCAAATTTCATTTCACACTACACTGTGCCGTCTTTTAAAACTGTAATCCAATCTGAAGAAGCCTTGAAATCGTTCTTCTCTAGGGATATAGTAACAGTTAGAGCTTGACTTTGGAGCATCGGTCCGGAAATTTGGAGATTTTTTTTATCGTGCACTTGTAAAACATTCCCGCATACTTCCTTGATTTCTTCATTTATTTTATTTATTTATTTATTTTGCTTTCGTCTTCGTTTAATCGTTTCCATGCATCCATTCAATAATTATTTTTTCTTTGTGTTATGAAATTTCATAAACTTGGGTTTTCCACATTTAAATTTTGTCATAATTTCGCATACTGAGAGTTTTTTTATCTTCAATCACTTTAACTTTTTCGTTTAATGACAATGATACATACGATTTAGACATCTTTATTCCGAAAATTCAGAACGCTACCTGTGAAAGATAAGTACACAATCGGTCTCAGCTCTTAAACTAATTTAAGATTTTACAGTGCACTGGTTATTTGTAAGACATGTCACACGCCAAATATTTGTTAAACGAACCTGAATTTCATATAACGGGTGTGCAGTAAGACCGAAAAAAAATTTCAGATGCAGGTAGAAAATTTACTTGACCCGGAGGCAGAAATTATCCCTTATTGTTATTTCGCCTAACGGGAATTCAATGAAGTGAAAACTAATTTATTTCTCTCTGTCTTTCCGCCCTAAAAAGGGGTTTTTTCCATGAATTATGTAGAAATATCCTTCTGTTTCCGCGTTGGACAGATTCCGTTTTATACAAAATAAATACACATAAAATTACTATTAATTCACCGGGACCAATAAATTTGTTCACATTGGACAGATTTCTGCATCATTTGTGTTCCGGATTAAATAAGTTTTACTGTATATTGTCGTAACTAACTCACTGGCACTATAGAAACCGAAGATTCGAGGCCGCACGGACTATCCCTATAATCAGCTATTTATTTACAATCATTTCCTGTATAATTTACCTCTCTCAAATCATCTTTCACCTCTTTCTGCTCAGCGCTTTCCCTCTTACTTTCCTAGAAGTCTTCATGCCCCTCATGCATTCTCCATTCGTGCCACATATTTTGCCCAAAGTCAAGTCTACGAGATTTAACTTTTTTTGATTACAATTGGTTCCCATAAAGATCATGCACCTTAATATTATGTAGTATTCCCCATTATATGTTCGTCTATCTTTGGTCCAAAAAAATCGTAAGAACTTTATTCTCAAATACTCGTAATGTTTTCAGGATTAAATGGGTAAAAAAATGCAACAATATAACATAAACGAGTAAGGTAATTTGAAAACCAATCTACTAAAAAAGTGGCATGAAATTTATTCAATTCAACATACAAAACACAAGAATTATTTTCAGGAACAGGAAAGCCAACAAAATATTGAAAAGATATACAGTACAGTATGTGAAAACAGAAATCCTCACAACGCATTAGTATGCTTATATTTAAGGCAAATTTTCAGGGAATAAAAAATAAAATAAAAATGAAAGAACTGTGATATATTTCAGGGAAAGAGAAATTTAAGAGTGGCGTTTATGATATGACTTTATAAATAAATATATTGCACTGAGTAACAATAAAAATGTTCCTCTGCATATTTTAAGTGTTTCTGACTCAGATTTTTTTTTTGCGCTGATTTAAAATATGCGATTATTATTCTGCAAATGTCGACGGTTCGATAGTAATCACGATTTTTGTTTTCGTTACTTTTTCAATTTTAAGTATATGATTGGTTAATATTATTTTTCTCGAAATGTTAACGGTTTGATCGCATCCATGTTTCCTATGTTTATGGGACAGCCGAGCAACTGGCCAACACTACAACCAACAAGTGTGACCTTCAAGAAACGAACTTATTCCAGGAGAAAATAATGTACTACATGAACCTCTTATTGGCAGAAATAAGATCTTATTACCACCTCTCCACATTAAACTGGGACTAGAAAAACAGTACTTAAAGCTTTGGTTAAATCGTCAGATGCTTTGCAACATATTCGCTATATGTTCCTACGTTTGTCTGATGCAAAACTATTTGCTGGAGTTTTTACAGGACGTCAAATAAGACAGATGCCGGAGTCCGCAGAATTAGAACAAATGATGACACCAATTGAAAAAAGTGCATGGCAAGCATTTCGTAATGTTGTACATGGCTTCCTTGGAAACAAGATGAATCCCAATTACAGAGAGTTGATTGTTAACTTGCTGAGTACATATTGTACATTAGGTTGCAGAATGTCAACTAAATTACATTACCTGCCCTCACATTTGCATTTCTTTAGATCAAATTTGGACGATGTGAATGAAGAACATGAGAACGCTCTCAAAAACATGGAATCAAGATATTAGCGCAGGTGGGATATAAACATGATGGGGGACTACGTTTGGAGTTTGGTGTGGGACAGTCCACAGCAACACAAAACAAAAGGGCGGAGACAACTTCATTTTTAATAAATTTGATGGCCAAGTCAGTAATGCTGAAACAAAATCCCATTTCATATCATCATATGAATTATCAACATAAGCTGAAATTTATTCCATCAATATTTGTGGATACAGTTTTGTGTTAATTCCCACATTTTCAAATATATTAATTTTCCATAGAACTATTGACGCTATGAATGTGAAACTGACATTTTTGAACTCAGGGTGCCTGAATTATATAAGAACCATGAAAAAACTGAGAGTAACAAAAAGATGCGCAAAATTTGTTACCCAGTGTTATTCATAATTTTTATAGGCAATACATGTATCCTTTTATGCATGTAAGACATAGTAAAATATACGAGTACAGTATTTCAAAACTTGTAATATGCTGTGTTTACACATAGGTTCTACTTCTATCTGTGACTGTGGCCTATATATTTGCTTCTCTAAAGCAGAATTCAAATATGATAGATCTGATTTCATTTTCGAGCTCAATGAGCGTAGCAAAAAATAAGAAAAATGGGCAACGCGCTTTACGTAAGCAATATAATCGGACAATTTTTATATTCGACAATATACGATAGAAATACATTATTTAAGCACCTTTTTAAAAAATAATTTTACATGTTTTTTTTTGTTTTTTGTTTTCGAAAAAAGTTAATATAATTTCAGTCCATATTAATTTCTCCCATTCTTCAAGCGCTGGGGCTGGCGCTATACCATTGAGCTACTTAGGTATACCTCGAGGAGCAAAAACAAATTCCTCTGTATTTTTAATCCCTGAGTTCACCGAAAGTAGTGAAACTGTATTTGTAAGATTTAGTGGGAGTACGTAAAATTGCTTGAAGCCATTGTATATATATATATATATATATATATATATATTATATATATATATATATATATATATACAGTGAAACCTGTCTTAGCCGGAACCTTTATAAGAAGGAAACCTGTAGAGACGGAAAAAAATTTCCAGAACGGTACGATTTTATATGTAAAATCGTCCTGTATAAACCGGAAATCTCCATAACGCGGAAACAGAATGGTTTTTGAAGTACCAATAGTTAATTTTTACCTCAGTAAGACGGCAAATTATTCTTAAGCACGTTCTAATTACAGAATTAACGACCAGACGTGAAAATTCTGCATATGACGCTACTGCATTATATCGTTTTACCTTCTTGTGTTGCCATTGTATTGTGCGGATAACCTTGCTTATGTGTGGCAGCGGGGAAATTCTCGCTTTTCCTTGCCTGCTTACGTAACCTCCGAGGGACTTGGGAAACTCTTCAGTCCTCCTGTAGTTGAGTTCCTTCTCGTTTTTGTGTAATAAAGTTTTGTATTGCCGTGCAAACTGTGCTGTGTTACATACATTACTTTGTATTTTATTTCAATATGTTGTGTCTTTAAAGCGTGCATGTAAAACCCTTACACTGCATGAGAAAATTCAAGCTTGTAATTTGGGAACCCTTTATAAGAAGGAAAACTGCCAAGGCGGAAATATATTTAAGAAACCGTCATGTTCCTTCATAAACAGGTTTTACTCTGTAAATACCATTTTGCTGTTTACGTAAGCCAATTAAGAAGGTAATATGAAAATTGTTTCTAGACTTGCCGTCTGTTATCTGTCATTAACATAACTAGTGAGAACAATACTTTGGACTGGGGAGGGAGAGAGAGGGGGGGATTTTGGGTCTAATTAACTTGATGATAGAACGCCAACGCGTATAATCTGGAGATCTTGAATCCCAGAGAGGATACACATTTTTCTCTCTAGTTATGTTAAAACAGGCTATTGACGACTAGCCTGGAACAATTAATGCCCTTATTAACTTATGTAACACCAAAATCCTATCATAATGGTTTTATCCAATTTGAAGAACCCCATTACATTTTGTGAACTTAGTTTCATTGCTTACAGCGGACGATGATTAAAAAGGGAGAGGAATTCAGTTCTTGCAGCAAGAAATATGCTAAGTAGCTTAATCTTAAAGCATCTGCGCATTAAACTGGAGATCTTGGTACATATTCTGGTTCAGGTACAACATTTTCTCTCTAGCTATTCTGGAAGTATAAATTTCCAATCTTCAAACTACGTGGTCCAAGTTTATATTTTCTTTTATCCATTTTGACGATATACAGCAAGGAAGAGGTTATTTTATTGTTGCGCTAGACTCTGATTCGTACTGTCTTTGTCTGTGATGCAGGATTCGATTTTCCACATATCCACAGTTAAAGAAGAAGGAACACTATATATATAGTTATACACACATATTAGCTAATATCCGGTGTGCGCTGCTACGCCTAAATAAACGCATTTTTTATGTTTAGCTGAATTAATAAAAGCAAAAATGATTACAAATTTTATATCTTAATAATATTTAGACTCTCCGTGCTGATTATCTGAGGTTGCCCGGGAATCTACTTATCCCGAACTTATGGCATCAACGAGCTGAAAAAAATGGTTATTGCGAGTTATCCATAAAAGATAGACATGTGCTATCGCGAATGTAGTATTTTTTTTAGATATTCAATTCTGTGTACATTAATTTGGTAATTTGTTATGGTTCAGGCAGCGTACGTCATTTAAGCGTCAGAAAAGCGGCATATTTAATGCACCGATGCACTTTTTTTTAGCTCCAGCCCTGCAGTATGTACGGTAATATTATATACGTTAATTATCCCAGGAAAATTCTCTAAATGATTATGAAAACCCCATTCAAATCGGTCAAGTAGTTTTTGAATCCATTAAGAACAGACAAACAGAAAACACACACTCATTTTTATATATAAGATTACGTGTTTATCTCCAAATAATTCACCAGCAAATTCCTAATCATGGTAACATAATATAACAGTGCGACAAGTGTCATAGTAAAACAATCTTCAGGTACAGTATATAATAAATACTCTCTCTCTCTCTCTCTCTCTCTCTCTCTATATATATATATATATATATATATATATATATATATTATTTTACAGTGTAGATGTAGTTTAATACCAGAGTCACAGCTGTCCTATAAATTAAAAAAAATATATTGCCATAAGTTATCATAAGTAATGCCACGAGTGATTTCCAATTTATCAAGAGAATTTGGAAATCAAGAGCGCCATTTATTAGGAATATTTAACGAATAAAATTAAGCTGTTTACTCACAATTCATTATTTAACTATAGTTATTTTTAAATATTTATATATTTAATGTAAACGGCGATGTTTGAAAACAAATAAGAAACGATTGGTACACTTCATTTGCTTATTTTGTTCATCACTGCAACCAGATCATATTATTTATTGCCAAAGGATCGCAATGTTATAAGAATGCATCCTAGTGGAGAAATGTATAACTAACGTTATAGGTATTAATTAATTTCTGACGTCCTATTGTAAATATATCAATTACATTTTTCTGGAACGTCATTTCCTGGAAAATAATTCGTTTAAGAAAGTGTAAACAGTGGTTTCTTTTTTTTTTGTGGTATAATCAATTGTTACAAATGTTTTTATATTATCTCTCGTATGCGCTTTCTGTTGACATTCATGCACTATATATACAATCTGGTAGCCATATTTGTTAGAGAGTCAGTCACTGCAAAATAATGCTATGACATATTCAGAATGTTAAAAAGGAGGTGCTTTCTTTATTATGATAAACTTTAGTTGGTAAATTCTAGGCGAAACACGACTGTGATTGGTTGTAAATAAACAATCGCTGAAATGTGATTGGTCATTGACTCCCATTTGGGCCATGAGTTAAATAGTCAAAGTAGTATGTTATATGGAATAGGACCGAGATGAGTTAATTATGAAGTAACTTATGCATGGACTGCAACGTATTTAAATCTCTCTATGAGAACATATTTTGAATGGGAATAAGTCAGTATTTCGATACTAAAATCTGGTAACTATGAAAACAATTTGTATGAAATAAACCAATTATGTAATTCCCTGATATGTGTTCTACCTGTTAGGACACAGTTCCTAATGCTTAGGTCATTTGTTTGTATTACAATGAGTGGAGTGACTTGAAGTAACTGACCTAAATACAGAGTGTTCCAAAATGATGAACCTGGTTACAAAGTTATTTAATTTCCCTTACATTATATATGCAAGGTCCACCGCTGTGGTCTCGAGGTAGCGTGCTACCTTGTCACGCAGCGGGCCCGGGTTCGATCCCTGGTCGGGGCAGTTTTTCTGGGTGAGGTTTTTATCGGGGTTTTTCCTGACCTGTAAGACAAATGTCAGGATAACTTTAAGGCCCAAACGGTCCCCGAAATCATATGGCCATCATCATCATCCTTATCATCATCAGCATCATCCTTCACCGGTGTGGAAAGCAACGGGAAGCTACCACACCTATAATTCCCTAGTAAAGCTGCAAGCATAGCATGAACATGCCATGATTGCAGTGAAGGACCTGCCTTCGGGCAGTTACTATGGATAGATGGATATATGTAAGAACAAAAGTTAATGTGATTAAAGAGAAAGTCTTCGAGTTTTCATAACATACCTTATAAGTATTCGATGTGACCACTTTCGTCACAAGGTACTCATCTAGGCGATAGTCAAATTCCTCCCAAACCTTGGTCAGCATATTTGGAGCAATGGATTCAACAGCAGCAACAATCCTTCTTTTCAAGTTTGGAAGATCGATGGGAAGTGGTGGTACATACACATGGTTCTTCACATACTCCCAGAGGAAGAAATCACAAGGTGCGAGATCGGGAGATCGTGGAGGGTATAGGAATGAATCGTGAATCCTGGACTTTTCCTTTTACAGTACAGCTAGATGTGTCTGTTTATACTATCGACGGATAATTTTGTCTGTCGGAGGATCAATTCCAAATTACCGTCGGAAAGCTCGCTGCACTGTAAAAATGGAACCAGACCTCGCAAATTGCAACACACAGAATGACTTCTGTACAGGAATCGCCATTTTCACAAATTTAATGCTGACGTAATAATGACAAGGAACAAATTACTGCATACAGGATATGAAACTTTCACAGTTTTTCATTCATTATAGCAAATAATCGCGCATCCAATTTCGTTTGTAAAGCTATATCTTCTATTTAAAACCCCGTCCATCATTTTGGAATACGGTGTATAGTTTAATCGTGTCAAGCCCTGTCACAGCCTTAAGTCATTCCCCTATTGAAACTTGTATACCGTCAATTATAACCCTAACAGGCTACCTTCTACTGACTTACCTACTGGTATTTACACAGTTATCGACTGGTATTTACACTGTGGTCCGGCTACCTAATGCATAATTGAATAGTTGCCCCGAAAACAGAATTAAACCCATATACTTCAAATTCTTGGGAAAACGAAAATAAAGCATAATGTTCATTTTGTGGCTATTACCTACATTACATAATATACATTTTAATCTCTCATCCTATTGGAAACATTTATACAGCCAATATAATAAACATTTTAATCTCTCATCCTATTAGAAACATTTATACAGCCAATATAATATACATATTAATCTCTCATCCTATTGGAAACATTTATACAGCCAATATAATAAACATTTTAATCTCTCATCCTATTAGAAACATTTATACAGCCAATATAATATACATTTTAATCTCTCATCCTATTAGAAACATTTATACAGCCAATATAATAAACATTTTAATCTCTCATCCTATTAGACACATTTATACAGCCAATATAATATACATTTTAATCTCTCATCCTATTAGATACATTTATACAGCCAATATAATATACATTTTAATCTCTCATCCTATTAGATACATTTATACAGCCAATATAATATACATTTTAATCTCTCATCCTATTAGAAACATTTATACAGCCAATATAATATACATTTTAATCTCTCATCCTATTAGATACATTTATACAGCCAATATAATATACATTTTAATCTCTCATCCCATTAGAAACATTTATACAGCCAATATAATATACATTTTAATCTCTCATCCTATTAGAAACATTTATACAGCCAATATAATATACATTTTAATCTCCCATCCTATTAGAAACATTTATACAGCCAATATAATATACATTTTAATCTCTCATCCTATTAGAAACATTTATACAGCCAATATAATAAACATTTTAATCTCTCATCCTATTAGATACATTTATACAGCCAATATAATATACATTTTAATCTCTCATCCTATTAGAAACATTTATACAGCCAATATAATATACATTTTAATCTCCCATCCTATTAGAAACATTTATACAGCCAATATAATAAACATTTTAATCTCTCATCCTATTAGATACATTTATACAGCCAATATAATATACATTTTAAAATCTCATCCTATTATAAACATTTATACAGCCAATATAATATACATTTTAATCTCCCATCCTATTAGAAACATTTATACAGCCAATATAATAAACATTTTAATCTCTCATCCTATTAGATACATTTATACAGCCAATATAATATACATTTTAATCTCTCATCCTATTAGAAACATTTATACAGCCAATATAATATACATTTTAATCTCTCATCCTATTAGAAACATTTATACAGCCAATATAATATACATTTTAATCTCCCATCCTATTAGAAACATTTATACAGCCAATATAATAAACATTTTAATCTCTCATCCTATTAGAAACATTTATACAGTCAATATAATATACATTTTAATCTCCCATCCTATTAGAAACATTTATACAGCCAATATAATAAACATTTTAATCTCTCATCCTATTAGAAACATTTATACAGCCAATATAATATACATTTTAATCTCCCATCCTATTAGAAATATTTATACAGCCAATATAATAAACATTTTAATATCTCATCCTATTAGAAACATTTATACAGCCAATGTAATATACATTTTAATCTCCCATCCTATTAGAAACATTTATACAGCCAATATAATAAACATTTTAATCTCTCATCCTATTAGAAACATTTATACAGCCAATATAATATACATTTTAATCTCCCATCCTATTAGAAACATTTATACAGCCAATATAATAAACATTTTAATCTCTCATCCTATTAGAAACATTTATACAGCCAATATAATATACATTTTAATCTCCCATCCTATTAGAAACATTTATACAGCCAATATGATAAACATTTTAATCTCTCATCCTATTAGATACATTTATACAGCCAATATAATATACATTTTAATCTCTCATCCTATTAGATACATTCATACAGCCAATATAATATACATTTTAATCTCTCATCCTATTAGAAACATTTATACAGCCAATATAATATACATTTTAATCTCTCATCCTATTAGAAACATTTATACAGCCAATATAATAAACATTTTAATCTCTCATCCTATTAGATACATTTATACAGCCAATATAATATACATTTTAATCTCTCATCCTATTAGAAACATTTATACAGCCAATATAATATACATTTTAATCTCCCATCCTATTAGAAACATTTATACAGCCAATATAATAAACATTTTAATCTCTCATCCTATTAGATACATTTATACAGCCAATATAATATACATTTTAAAATCTCATCCTATTATAAACATTTATACAGCCAATATAATATACATTTTAATCTCCCATCCTATTAGAAACATTTATACAGCCAATATAATAAACATTTTAATCTCTCATCCTATTAGATACATTTATACAGCCAATATAATATACATTTTAATCTCTCATCCTATTAGAAACATTTATACAGCCAATATAATATACATTTTAATCTCTCATCCTATTAGAAACATTTATACAGCCAATATAATATACATTTTAATCTCCCATCCTATTAGAAACATTTATACAGCCAATATAATAAACATTTTAATCTCTCATCCTATTAGAAACATTTATACAGTCAATATAATATACATTTTAATCTCCCATCCTATTAGAAACATTTATACAGCCAATATAATAAACATTTTAATCTCTCATCCTATTAGAAACATTTATACAGCCAATATAATATACATTTTAATCTCCCATCCTATTAGAAATATTTATACAGCCAATATAATAAACATTTTAATCTCTCATCCTATTAGAAACATTTATACAGCCAATGTAATATACATTTTAATCTCCCATCCTATTAGAAACATTTATACAGCCAATATAATAAACATTTTAATCTCTCATCCTATTAGAAACATTTATACAGCCAATATAATATACATTTTAATCTCCCATCCTATTAGAAACATTTGTACAGCCAATATAATAAACATTTTAATCTCTCATCCTATTAGAAACATTTATACAGCCAATATAATATACATTTTAAGCTCCCATCCTATTAGAAACATTTATACAGCCAATATGATAAACATTTTAATCTCTCATCCTATTAGATACATTTATACAGCCAATATAATATACATTTTAATCTCTCATCCTATTAGATACATTCATACAGCCAATATAATATACATTTTAATCTCTCATCCTATTAGAAACATTTATACAGCCAATATAATATACATTTTAATCTCTCATCCTATTAGAAACATTTATACAGCCAATATAATATACATTTTAATCTCCCATCCTATTAGAAACATTTATACAGCCAATATAATAAACATTTTAATCTCTCATCTATTAGAAACATTTATACAGCCAATATAATATACATTTTAATCTCCCATCCTATTAGAAACATTTATACAGCCAATATAATAAACATTTTAATCTCTCATCCTATTAGATACATTTATACAGCCAATATAATATACATTTTAATCTCTCATCCTATTAGAAACATTTATACAGCCAATATAATATACATTTTAATCTCTCATCCTATTAGAAACATTTATACAGCCAATATAATATACATTTTAATCTCCCATCATATTAGAAACATTTATACAGTCAATATAATATACATTTTAATCTCTCATCCTATTAGAAACATTTATACAGCCAATATAATATACATTTTAATCTCTCATCCTATTAGAAACATTTATACAGCCAATATAATATACATTTTAATCTCCCATCCTATTAGAAACATTTATACAGCCAATATAATATACATTTTAATCTCTCATCCTATTGTAAATATTTATACAGCCAATTTGAATGAAAAATACTATGCTACTAATTACATATTAAAATTTAATACAGAATTGAGTGTAAAAGTGATCTATCTTTACAGAGTGGAAAAAAAAAATGCTATAGTAAGAAATAGACAATACATATTGAACACTGATTCTGTTAGAACATTTCTAATCTGAATCAGTATTCAATATATATTTTCAATTTAATGTTATTTCGTTACATTCTTTGTTCTTTCTGATTTTCACTCAATTTCTCTATGATTCTGACACAATTCACGGAACTGTGATGGAATAATTTACACATGTGCAATAATTGTTTTTCTGCACTGCTACTCAAGGCTTCACTAATAGCTTGTGTTATTTTGTTACAGATCAGTATTCGCTTGAAAGTAAACTTTTAAAAATAAATAAAACAGGTCTGAAAGAGTCTAGGAATAGTTTTTTCAACAAACCGTGATATTTCTGCATACATCACTAATTCACTGAAAGCTCAATTTTCGAATTTTTGTTAGTTAGATCTCTTTTTTGGGGTAACTATTCAATTATTACTATACGCACAGCAATGAGACCCAAGGACCCATTGGAGAAGACATTTTTATGAACTTTCGACCAGTGTCCACCATAGTGAGGAATTTGGGTATCTACGATAAGTACGACACAACGTTGAGGAAACCAGCAAGAATTGCTGGGGAAACTGACATGATAACCACATGTCATCCCTATAATGGCTGATGATCATCCATCTTGCATGTGGATGTAAGATCAGAAGCCGACTAGTAGGTCAAAGGCTTCTAATCCTGTCGCGCCATGGATTAATTTAATATGTGTAATATAAGGTCAGAGGCTGTGTCGTTCAGATAATTTATAGAGTGCTCGTATTGATCCCGACAATTTCTTCTCAGAATACAGCTTTTCAGGGATGAGAGGGAAATAAAAAAAGAAATTATCTCGGAGAGAAAGTAAATAGCATCTACGTCAAAGAAGAGAAAATGTTATCTGCTATATTTTTTTCAGACCTTTATTTATTACTTCTAGTTTAATCATATTTATAGCACGAGGTTTTCTTAATCATAGCCTCATAAATGGTTTGCTTCATCGCAGATCGATCTGTAGTTTTTAATTTTACATTCAAGTGCGTATTTTTAAATAGCTTAAAACATATCATTCTGACCTTACATATAAACTCACTTATAAACTGTTAAAAATATTTAATTTTAAATTAGAGTCCATATTTATAGCCTCATAAATGGTTTGCTTCATCGCAGATCGATCTGTAGTTTTTAATTCTACTTTCAAGTGCATATATGTATATGGTTTAAAACATATTATCCTGACCTTACATAGCCTATAAACTGTTAAAAATATGTAATTTTAAATTATAGTGCATATTTATAGCGTGAGGCTTTCTTAATCATAGCCTCATAAATGGTTCGCTTCATCACAGGTCAATCTGCAGGATTTAATTTTACATTCAAGTGTGTACTTTTACGTGGCTTTAAACATATATCCTGACCTTACATATCGCTTATAAACTGTCAAAAAATATTTAATTTTAAATTAGAGTGCATATGTTAAGTGTCAGAGCATAAAAAATACACATTTGAAGTTGTTATATAAAATTCATGTTTTCGGGATTGTTATAGCTTTGAATTATATACAGTATATTTAATTAAATCGCCTAAAATATATTTAGAAGTATTATTAGAAGTCATCAGTGTGCAGGAAAAAAATTATATGAACTTTCCAGAATAAAAATTATCGAACGTAACTTTCCTGACATACCCACGGGTGATATAATAAAAGGAAAAGCGAAAAACCTCTGTCTGATTGGTTAATATCGGAATGTATAATTGTATTAAGCCAAACAAAATAACAAAATAAGAAATGCGCACAACGTGCAAGGAAGATTGTTTTTAGTCACTGCAGAGTTTCAGCAACGATTCTGATCTCATCCTACAGTTTAACACATGATATTTCTCACACTGTTCGCCACATCTTGAACACACGCAGCTGGGCTGGGCTCGTGGAACTCTGGTTGCTGCACAGTTTGTGGTGAAATCCATGCACAGCGAGTCTGGTCACTGTGTGGCGCAATTCATATCCTCCCTGAGTCCATTCACGGTTTGTCATGGCGTCAGTAATATAGAATTCTTTCCATATTTTGCTTTTCTTTTCGTAGAGCTCTTGCAGCAGGTCCTGGTAAGCTGGTGTCACTGGTAGTAGGAACTTTAGCCTCAGCTCTTGTATGTAGAATGGTTCTCTGGAGAGTTCATAAACAAGTCGTGAGGGCGTGTATTTGGAGAGACAGAGCACCCTTTTTAGGTATGTTGCTTTTAGTTTCTCTAATTTTTCTAGGTTAGGTTTCTTTAAATGGACCCATATATTCTCTAACCCATATGTTGCAACGGGATCAACTTTAAGTTCAAAAAGTTGAAGGGTTGTTTCTAGTGAGAGTCTGTTTATTTACTTAATGTCGCTTATGGCTCTTATCGCAGCATTTACTCTGTCATTTACATGGTGTGTAAACACTCTTCCCTGTGTTTGGAAAGTGACTCCCAAATACGTGAAGCTAGTTACTGATTCTAGTGTTTTTTCACCAACGTATAAAATGCCTCGTCTGCCCCCTTAAGCCATACAAAAGACAAAAGAACAATTAAAAATCATAAATAATCCTGAAATAGACTATATATCAAATCATAACTCCCCACAAAAAAATTAAAGATAATAAAATTAATGCCAATCTCACTTCTTAATAAATCGTATTTTCAACTATCACTGTTACAAGATTGTCATTATACTGATTCTACTCGTAGGTAAGATAGTACATTTTACGGTCATATAATTTGGTTCCTAATAGTCAGAGGGAAGTAAATAAGTTTTAGTATTTAATAATACTGGATCGTATGCCTACTTTCTGATTCTTCTTCCTTTTCTTCTTCTCTCCATTGTCTTTCTAATGTTTCTTCGGCTTTCTAGGTGACCTCCTTTCATCCGCCGGTAGACGTTCTCCTGGTACCATCCATTCGAGATACTGTACATGCCGATACCATTAATATATTATCTTACCCATTAATTTATTGCTTGAATGCCCAACTGTATCAGTTCCTCCTAATTTATACATTTATCTCCTTGTTTCATGATTTTTTAGAATAATCACCTCATATGTTTCGTATGGAACTTTTGTTACATATTCCTCAAAATTACCATTCATTTTATTAAAGTGTACCTTCAATAAACTACAGAACACATGGATCCTCTTCAAAGACAAATTAAATGAACAACCCTCAGAGAATGGCATCGATAGTAATGAATATATAGATTAAATTCATCAAAAAGTTCATTGGACAGTTTTTGTGTTAAATAAAAGTTATTTTTGAAACTATTTAAGTTTAGTTTTTATATCTAAAAAAAAGTGTGCTGTTTTATTACTTTTCAGTAAAAAATCCTTATAATCTCTGCAATTATCTGTATTTTTCTGTTTACATTTTCATAAATAATCTAATTATTTCGTTTTATTGTTTACTGATTTACAATGATTGGCTTCTGAACCCTCCATGTTATAAATCAAAGCATTTTTTAAATGTAATTTTAAAACGTAGAGTAGGCAATGAAACGTTTACTACGTAAATTGTGGAATTAGAAAAAGCTTACAAATTGTAAAATTCGTTATGTAAGGTGTATTAACTTTATTACCTCCCTTCACTAACATTCTAGAAGAAAATCACCCTCGACGGCAATTTCAACTTACTTCCCTCATAAAATAACTATTGCTGGAATATGAAAATTACATTTAATCATTATATTGTTGAATGTTCAAAATGAAGATAGGAAAAGAAGGATATTTACATCTGCACTGAGATAAATTGTATGTTCTACCCAGAAAAATATGAAGGTAAAAATTAAATAAAAAATAAACTTTTAAAATATTACATTTCAGTAACTTGTGTCATGTTATCTTCTCGTTTGTAATGAAAAGACGTCAAGCAATATACAAACTTATATCCAAAGAAATATGAGATAGACGGAGAGGTAGAGAGAGAGAGAGAGAGAGAGAGAGAGAGAGAGAGAGAAGAGAGAGAGAGAGAGAGGAGAGAGAGAGAGAGAGAGAGAGAGAGAGAGAGAGAGAGAGGAAAAAAGAGAGAATGAAGAGAGAGGAGTGGTAAGCAGGTGTTTAACACCCCAATCCGAGGAAAACAAAAGAAAGTAAGAGAGGTAGATAAGAAATAGAACGTAGCATTTTTCTTTCGCATTTTCATTTATTTTATATTTTTGTGTGTATCAGATACCACAAAAATTAAATAGAAATTCCTCAAACCGATCAGTTAGTTCTTCATTGGAAAGCAATTACAAATACATAGGTATTTCTACTTTAAGCCTTAACACTTCAAAAGCTACTTACAATAGTTTAACGATGAAACTAAAGTTGCCTCCAGAAATCTTTGTCAGCCATGTTGTTCCTATGTAATCCAGAACTTTCTAATAAAAGGACACTGATATCAAATAAAATTATTTAGACGTCACTACGTATTCCAACTACCTACTTGATTTTATACTTTTATTTAGCTGATTTATATATTCAATTTCAAATATTAAAATAAGATTATTAAAATTTTAATTTTTTTTAACTATGCTCCACCTCTTCGATCGACTTGGAAAAATTATGTTGTAGAAAGAGGTCCGATTGTCTAATAGAAAAATCCTCGTAATTGTATCTCGTGAGCGAGTGACCGAAAAAAAATCACGAAAACTAAAATGATTTTTTCAGGTAAAATTAATATAAAATTATAGAATATTCACCTGAAAGGTCCGTCTCCTCAACTTAATTATCATTTAACTGTAGCGCTTTCGGGACTTGTCCCATCATCGGCAGGATTCAAAACTGGTGTTTCACTGAAGATCTGGTAGAGGGGGTTGCATGTATTGGGTTCGTTTTCGTTTATCAGGCTGTCGTTGTGAGCTGCTTTCATGATTTCCATCTCTTCGAGTACGTTTATCTTCGCTGGATTACTTTCTCTGTGCATTACTGTTAGGGTGTTTTCAATATTTAACATGCGATGTCCTTCATGGATAACGTGTTTTGCATAGCTTGATTTACCTTCTGCGTGAATGAAGTCTCGAAAATGTTCTTTTAAAACATCAGATTCAAAGAACATTTTCGAGACTTCATTCACGCAGAAGGTAAATCAAGCTATGCAAAACACGTTATCCATGAAGGACATCGCATGTTAAATATTGAAAACACCCTAACAGTAATGCACAGAGAAAGTAATCCAGCGAAGATAAACGTACTCGAAGAGATGGAAATCATGAAAGCAGCTCACAACGACAGCCTGATAAACGAAAACGAACCCAATACATGCAACCCCCTCTACCAGATCTTCAGTGAAACACCAGTTTTGAATCCTGCCGATGATGGGACAAGTCCCGAAAGCGCTACAGTTAAATGATAATTAAGTTGAGGAGACGGACCTTTCAGGTGAATATTCTATAATTTTATATTAATTTTGAATAAACCTCAACGGAACACATCATGAATCTTATAAAAGTTTTTTCAGGTAGTTACGTACATGGGATTGAGTTATCGATTTTTGCTGCGAATCGCCTTGAATATATTTACATGTACTTTTTTCATAAAAATCGGTCCAGTAGATCCTGATAAAAAATCTTCACCAAAAATACTAGTTGTATTTTTATCTTTGTTCCTAGTGCAGCTACAGGGTTGAAATTTGGTGTGAGTTTGTAACCCATCAGACGCAACTTTTGGCCAAAATTTGGAAAGAATGCGCGTGGGGGCAGCTCACCCCCAACTTAGCAGGCTATGGCCTTTATATCATTATTATTTTTAGATACCCTGTGCTGATTACCCGGCATTGCCCGGGAATCGAAGTATCCCGATGAATTAGGCGATAATGAGTTGAAAGACAAAATTCGTTATTTCGAGTTAGCCGTGCTGCTGCTCTGCTTGCCCGGGAATCTACTTAACCCCGATCTTCTTGGCATCAATGAAAGACAAAAATCGTTATTGTGAGTTTTCCTTAAAAGATAAACATATGCTGTCGCGGGCTTTTTTGTAGAGTTTATTGCGATATTCAATTCTGTGTAAATTAATTTCGCATATTTGTTATGGTTTAGGCAGCGTAAGTCATTTAAGCGTCAAAAAAGGATTTCTTCACGCTTTTCACTACAAAGGATGATTTTTAAGGGTGTAGGACTTGAGTATGACAACTCTCTTATAGCCTATGTTCATCGGGAATCTCCTGAACATTTTGCATAAAATCCCATCACAATTGGATCAACGGTATGGCCGCGCATAAAGTACGAACAAACAAACAAACAAACATTAATTTTTATATATTAGATAATATATAAAACATACATTGAAAAAAATATTTTTTGTGTGTATATAACTTTTCTTCTATTTTGTTTAGCTCTTTTATTAATACTTGTATTTTTATGCTGATTTTCGGAGTGCTTGTAAACATGTTACGAAGATGTCTCCAATTCCGCAGCAGATAGATAGATAGATCTATACTGTGTGTCCTTGCGGGCACTCTGCCGATGAGGGACTTATTTTATGCTCTTTTCTACTCTCAATGATTTTTGGGGTTCGTTTTAAATTGTTATTTGGTGATTGAGATCGTAGTTATTGTTTACAATGTATGATCGGTGAAAGAATGGATAAAGAGTCGGCATTCCCTGCCCAGATCTTTCTGGCTTAGATTTAGGTGTTAAGGATCGTTTGAGGCGATGTTCAAATTCAGCAGCAGGACGACTCCATTTATATACTAGTCCTCAGAGGCATAGTGTGGAATTTGATTGGCGGGCGATGAGAAATTAGTTCTAGTCATTTCCACTTGGCGCACTAGTAGTTGTTGATTAGCCTAGGGACTACCGGTATACATAATATGCACCTTGGCACAGCCTTAATTAGTAAGTACGGAGTACCAGCCCGGAGGACTCTTAATTGCTGCTACTTTTCTATTGAAAATTTTCAACTTTTAATAAATTTTCACTAATATTTTATAGAAAACTAGCTAATACTCGGCATGCGCTGCTACTCCTAAATAAATGTTAATGTGTTTTTACCACCAGCCGTGCGCTATTATGCTTACCCGGAAATATGCTTATCCCGATCTTCTTGGCATCAATGAAAGACAAAAATGGTTATTATGAGTTATCCGTAAAAGATAAACATATGCTGCCGCGGACCTTCTTGTGTTTTTTTAAGATATTCAATTCCGTGTACATTAATTTGGTGTATTTGTTAAGGTTGAGGCAGCGTAAGCCATTTAAGCGTCAAAATAGGTACCTAATTTCACGCTTTTCACTACAAAGGGTGATTTTTAGGGTTGGAGGGATTGAGTATTACAAATGTCTTATAGCCTATGTTCATCCCCGGAATCTCTTGAACATTTTTCAAAAAGCCCCATCTCAATCGGATGAACCGCATGGCAGAGCACGCTTGCCCGGGAATATACTTATCCCGATCTTCTTGGCATCAATGAAAGACAAAAATTGTTATTGTGAGTTATCCGTAATAGATAAACATATGCTGTCGCGGACTTTTTTCGAGTTATTTGAGATATTCAATTCTGTGTACATTAATTTGGTGTATTTGTTAAGGTTGAGGCAGAGTAAGCCATTTAAGCATTAAAAGAGGGACTTTATTACACAAAGGGTGATTTTTAGGCGTGAAGGGGTTGAATATCACAACTCTCTTATAGCCTATGTTCATCCCGGGAACCTCCTGAACATTTTGCAAAAAAAAAACATCACAATCGGATCAACGGTATGGCCGCGCATAAAGTACAAACAAACATTCATTTTTATACATTCGATTATTAGTAGCTTAATTATAAAATCCTTTGTATATTTAATAATAAAATATTAATCATAATTTGTCCACAGCCGTGGTCTCAGGGTAGCGCTACCGCGTCGTACGCAACGGGCCCGGGTTGGATGCCCGGTCTGGAGAGGTTTCCCGGATGATTGATTGTCGGTGTTTTCCCTTACATGTAAAGTTAATGTCAGGCAACTTTAAAAACAAACGTCCCCGAAGATCATCTGGCCATTGTAATACCATTATCATATACGCAATGTTTAGTATCAATGTGTGACTGAATTGTGCGTTCCATCTTCATATTGTGATGTCTAGGAGAAGCCCTGGAGTAAGCTGATCATTCATTCAGTATCCTTGTGTGGTCAATAAAGTACGGTGTGTGACCATCATCATCTTAAGACACTACAACTTCAAAATTGATTGTTTTGGCCTTCTCAATAATCTTCCTCCAGACTCTTCTATCTTCTGTCAATTTCAAGTTTATGACCCTCATCTTCCTCAAATCCTCCCAAATATCGTCCTGCATCTCATCTTAGGTCTACCAACAGCTCTAGTTCCTGTAGGCTTACATTTATATAGTTTTTTTAACCAATCTCTGTTGATCCATTCTTATCAGATGACAAAACCAATCCTAAGAGATCTGATATGATTTACTATATTTTAATTTTTAATTATTTTATTTATTTTATTCACTATTTGTTTCATTTTCCAAATTTGGTCTGGTCCTTTATTTGGACCATAAATTATGTGTGTGATCAGAACTTTAAAATCCCACTTCCGACATTGTAAAGCTCTGACAGCGTAGGGCATTTAAAATTACCTATAAGATGACAGGTTAAACGACGATGGATAAGAGAAGAAGAATAATTTTATAGGCCGCGGTGGACTAGCGGTTATGCTTCTTTCCACTGGTCCCGAGGGTTTTGGATTCAAACCCAGCCGAAGTCGATGTATTTTTTAGGATGGAAAAATCCAAGGAGCAAGTCCTCCGGGAGGGACTTTAAGCCGTGGATCCCGAGTCTGAAGATTTTCAGGCTCGTAAAAGATCCTTAAGCCTGAATAAAAAGGCCTCTAAGCAAAATTTACCTACCTCAACATACTAGTAATACCTTAGTTGCCTGCTAGATGTCTCATTGAGCACATGCCATTCATGACATCTATGGGCAAATAAGGTAACTAAATTAACTTGGTCTAGCAACTCCTAACAAAGGAGAGGCTATGGCTCAACATTGGGCTACGTCACTATAGATAGATAGTAGCAGGTCCAATATTTGTCAGTCTTCTTATATCGTTCTTATTTATGGACGCTTTAAAATCGAATGTAATATCGCGTGTAGGATCTTTAGTTGTATCCATTAGGTTGTGGGTTTCTATTTTTGTGCTTGTAATGCGTCTTTTAAAGTAATTCAATTACGCTATTTAATTCCAATGTTGTTATGAAATGGTGATTCTAGGGAGCGGATTTTATATTCTAAAAGTTAAGATTGCAACATAGTATAGCGATACAATTAATTTAATAAGTCTTTATATCCAATCAACTGATTTTTTTATAATATAACTTACAAAACCGTTTCTCAATAATTTTTGTGTGGGATCTAGCAATATTACATTGATATTTTACGTCTTACTTTAAAATTAAAAAAGGAATAATGTAAATAGAACACTACTTCTTTCGTAATTTAAGAGATTAAAATGTGTAATATAAATGTAATAATGCTAGATTCCACACAAAAGTTATTAAGAAACGTTTTTGTACGTCATATTATTTAAAAAATCAGTGATTGGATATAAGAGCTTATTACATTAATTTTATCACTATACTATGTTGCAATCTTAACTTTTAGAACATAAAAATCCGTTCACTTGTGATTACAATGAAATGGATTCTGGTAATGAAATTCCAATTCAGCAATTATATTGACAACAGAGGAAAACCAAGTTGGTAGTCCACGGGATTTGATAGCAGGATCTCGCAATTAAGAGTCTCAAAGACGAAGCCAGCCCTCTCTGTTTAATTAGCCATAGGCATATTTTATATGGTTTGAAGGAATTTAATGAGAAAGTGGGATGGAACGATGCAATATATTAATCCTTGAAACGTCATCAACTCCTGCCCACTCGCAGACATACACTCTATTACTCTATTATGAAGATGTACTGTTAAGTAATTAATTTATCATTCTATGACCTAAGAAGTGCTGTAATACTTATGACAGTCCGAAAGCGGTCAAACTATACCTTATCCGCCCTTAGGGCAGAATTCATGAAACCATATTTACGCAAAGAGCGACTCTTTCCCCCTCTGTTTGACGTAGAGAGTATTCATAAAACTGGTTTTATTCCCCCTCATAGAGAGGGGGAAGGAGTTGCTATTTGCATAAAGATGGTTTCATGAATTCCGCCCTCAGAGTGATCCTAGCATAAACAAACGACAATTGTATCCTTCTGCCATTTACGCCACAATTACTGTCACATAGGCAGGGAGCACGTGAGAAGTATATAAGACATGCAATCGCTGAATGGGGTAGATTATAAGAAAGCAATTTTTCACTGAACTTGTGAAATACATTTAAAATAATTATTTCTTACTATTAGCTCGTTAAAGGTTTGCCAGACTTGTATTTTAAAAATTTAGATTACGACACAGCAAGAGATTCAACACCTTCAGCCATTTTGCTGCATTAGAATCGACAGAAGAATGACACAAATGCATCATCTATATGTAATAAACTATTCTAAGTTGTAGTTGTATCGATTAGGTATATTTTAGAATATTTTGTGTGTTTTGAATATTATTATTTTCATTCACGAAGAATAACAAGTATATTCTGAGGACTAATTTTTAATTTAATGAAGGGAACTACTTTTTTTTGCGTACTTACTGCTTCTACGGCGTATGTCGGTGTCCATAACCAATGAAAAACGAGCAGGTCACATGGTTTTGTTTTGATGAGGATCACTTTAAGAGCGGATAGTCTTTACGCATGAACAAATCTTATATTCGTTGTATTTTCAACACTCTCTAAATTTCCTATAAATCTCAGCAAATACAGACATCATGAGAGCACTCACTGAATCAATGTCATGTGAAAAGATGGATGGAGAAATAGGGTAGAGAAAAATGTTACAATATAGGACCGCATCTGTCTTGACTAAACAGAACTGACGGAAAGATAGTGTATATGTACAAACGTAAAAATCTCTTCTGCTGAAGTCAGATCCTGTCACAAAAAAAGATTACAGCCTCTTCACAATACTGCCCCAAACTTGTGTTAACACCAAAAAGAAATCTTCCACTTACTCTCGCATATGCTGACGCAGCTGTTTTCAAACTGTGGGACGCGTACCATCTGGGATACGAGGAGTGCCAGATTGTACACAACAGCGTATAAAAATTTAACCTAGTTATATTCTATAGTAATTCTGCCCGAGGGCAAGTCTTTCACTGCAATCATAGCACTTTCATGACACGCTTTGCAGCTTTACTAGGGAATTATAGGTGCGGTAGCTTGCCGTTGCTTTCCACACCGGTGAAGGGTAATGATTATGGTCGGATGAATTTTCGGAACCGTTGGGCCCTAAGCTTCCCAAAAAAAAAAAGAACCTCACCCAGCAATCTGTCCCGTCCCGGAATCGAACCCGGGCCCGCTGCGTGACAAGGCAGCACGCTATCTCAAAACCACAGCGGTAAACAATTTAATTAAATTTGACTTGTTTTTGACTCACCTCATATTTCTTTATTTCTACGCAGACTTGGCCCTGAGGTATTTATTTTTTAAACTTTGAGGTAATAAATTTAATTTCAAAAGTTGATAAAAGCGACATTTTACTAATGTAGTTCGAATTGCTGCTGTTAATGATGCTTCGCTTGAGATTTACTTCTTGCCAGCTATTATAATCCTAATATAACAAAGTCCATCCATGTCATTAGTTTATGAGACAGATATATAATCAAGTTAAGAAAGCATGTCCCTGGCCATGATGTACAAGTGAAGGCGTGCACCCTGCTTCAGGGACAGGTTACGAGGATTAAGAGTTTTTAGAAGGGAAAAAATGTATGTTTAGCTAATTGTTATATGCAATAAATGTGCCTCTTTAATTGAGGTTTTAGGGCCGCATGCAAATACATTAGTCTCTACTCAAATTACTTCCAATCACTGGTGAGCTGACTCACCGTGAGCAATTGCTGAGATCGAATTAACGGCCGACTTACCGGTCATGCATGAAAGTCGACGTTTTCGTAATATTGGCAACGAATTACCTAGAATTCTCAGCGATAAAACCACTTCCGTTATTTTCGTCTGCTATAGAGGAACGCATTTACGCTTGCGTCCCGCAAATAATACCTATGCAAAGACGTCTGCGTCGCGCAATATTACGCCGATTCTCTTGTTCTTCCAGTTAAATTCTTTGGTAGACTCTATCAAATTCCTCTTCTCCACGTATACCGAAAACATGATCGAAGTCTTCAAAGTCCGACATCTTGGATAAAGCGGCAAGGTTTCAAACTACATCGGTTACCATCGGTTCCCTTCGGGATTCTCACGATAAGTTTCTATCTTGAGCTATGATCTTAAATTACCTCGTCAGGTAGCTTACAATTATTATCGCATGAATAAATTTCTGAGTAAGCAAAATGTATTAGGATAAAACTTTCTCAGCAGAGAACGCCTTTTACGGTCTAATGCGTTTATAAATTCGACCCTTAATGTACAGTCCTGAGAAAACAAACTGTCGTGAACCGAAAAGTCCTATACAGAACCTAATATGATTTAAACTCCGTGCGGTAATGATATTGATCTGTTTACTTATTAAAAGCCCTCTGTGTGGTTGTAAAATAATATAAAACTGCAACATTATCAATCTGAATAGAGATATGATAGTAAATTTCCATTTGAAAGATATGTTTTCAACTTTCATATATTGCTCTTTGTTTTTGCGACTTTTTTTAGCCCCAGTCCTATAGTAAGTAAGGCAATATGTTATATACGTTAATTGTCATAGGTAATGCCACGAGTGATTTACAATTTATCTAGAGCATTTGGAAATCAAGAGTGGCATTTGTTAGGACTATTTAACGAATAAAATTAAGCTGTTTACTCACAAATCATTATTTAATTATAGTTATTTTCAAATATTTATATGAATATGATGGTGCTGAAGTCTGGCAAATTCCTATCAGGGAAATGAAAAGAATTTTAAGTACAGAAATGGATGTTTTAAGAAGATCTGCTGGAAAATCTAGAATGGATAGAATACGAAATAAAGAAATATGGGAAATTATGGGTGTACAAGAGGAGCCGGACATCATAGTATTATAGAAAAGAAAAGATTATAGTGGTATGGCCATGTCAAAAGAATGCCAGAGCAAAGATTGCCAAAAATTGTTATGGAATGGATCCCAATGGAAAGCAGGAAGAGAGGAAGACCGAAGAAAACTTGGATAGAATGTGTATAAGCAGCTATGAATATCAGAGGAATGGAGGAAGATCAATGGATGGACAGAGAGGAATGGCGTTTGGTTTCCGGAAGACGGCGGCAGCTGCCATGATACCGGATGATGATGATGATAAACGACGACATTTGAAAACAAATGATAAATGTTTGCGTATGTTTCATTTGTTCATCACTGCAGCTTGGTCATCGCAATATTGTAAGAATGCACCCTAGTGGAGAAAAAAAAAAGAAACACATCAAACTGTACATTATAACCAACATTATAGGTTATTTTTTCTAGGGAAAAAAATAGTAAAATCAGTATTTAAAAACACAATTATTGAACACACAATTATCAAATGTGTAGGTCGAAGGAATCTGTTCATTATTTGCTATATTCAACGTATTTGTTAGAAAGTCAGTCAGTGCAAAATAATGCACTGACGAGTTCAGAATATTAAAAAGGAGGAGCTTTCTTTATTTTGGTAATCAAAATTCTATAAATATCGAGGTGAAACACGACTGTGATTGGTTGTAGAACAAAATTCATTGAAACGTGATTGGTCATTGACTCCCATTTGGGGCATGAATTAAATAGTCCCAGAAAAATTTTCTAAATAAAGATAAAAAAACATTAAAATGTGTCAAGTAGTTTTGAGTCCATAAAGGACAGAAAACAGACAGACTCACACACGTTCATTTTTATATATGAAGATTACTAAAATTTGAAAAAGAGATCGTACATCTAAAGATACCGGCAACTGCAATTAAAGTAAAATAAATTTCCATCTAAATTACATTATGTGGTCAAGGCTTATATAAAAATTAATAGAAAAAATGAAATTAATAAAGCTGCGACTTTTATTTGAATGTCGAGATTTTATAAATTAATTGAGTTTCCACAGGACAGAATAATTACGTAGTAACAAACTGCATAAAACAGCATATAAACGAATTTCCAATTAAATTATATAATGGAAATAAATAAGATATACAAACTGTTATAAAATAAAACCGTAGCTCTATTTGCACAGTATTCAAAACATTGTGTCACAAAATAAACAAGTTTTCACAATATTTACAGTTCATTTATATAAATGCTCACAAATCCATTACGTAATTTATTACTGTTAAAATAAGTACATAATATAGCCTACACCCAATTATTTGAAAAATTGTCATATTTCATTCGCCAGGATACCGCTTCTAAATTCTTGGAAATATCGTTATATTTAGGCCCTACTCATTTTATTATTTCAATTTGATGTGAGATATCTTCCGTTCAGAGGTATTACCCAACACAGCGAAACATTGACCTGTTTTGTTTCTTGATGATTTGAAAACTAATGTTCTGTCATCCCGCGTACACTCGCTTCAGTCTGTGGCGTCGAGGAGTGCAGTGCAACTACCCTAAGTAAGCTGGACAAGTACTTTATTTGCTATTTGTTCCTGCCTACATATAGTTAGTATAATACGTCCGTGCGAAGCAAGCAACCAGTGACTGCTATGAAAACTGGAGGGGGGTTATAAAGTTCCGCTATGACTATTAATGAAAGTAAAACTCCGTCAATACTCTTTTGCAATTTTTGTTCGACAGCGAAAGTTTGATTTCCCGTCATAAGAACATATAAATGATTAGTATATACGTCCGTTCGACGCAGCAACATGCTGCTATGACCTGGAATGACTGGAGGTAAATGTTCCGCTGTGTCTTATAATAAAAACAAAACTCCGTCAATGCTCTTTTTGCACATTTTTTCGACCGCCGAAAAATTGTTTGAGTTTGCCGTCATAAGCCCCCGAACATCATTACATGAATAATTAATTGTTATGGTCTGACGAAAAGGATTAAAGGAAATGTTACATTTAAATGTATAAGATTAATTGAAGGGCTTAGTGCAGTTGCATGATAAGCCACATTCTGTTTAGAAATGTCATATATTACAATGATAGCAAATATATGTATTGAAACGTCCATAAAATCATTTGTAAGTGCGCCAGTGATGAGTTAAAACACATAGACACACAATGTATTAACAACAATACGGTCCAATTGGTATTTGTAATTTTTGGGCTTAAAATCCTTATATCTCAGAAAGAACAATGTGTGGCTTATCATGTTATTGCCCTAAGTTCTTCAATTCCAAAATTTTATTTCACGTAAATTCGAATATTTCTATGAAGAAAATTATCCAGATTATTATAATGGCTCATATGAAATTTAAAGTCACTTTTCTTATACGCCAGGCTTGATATCGGATTTCTCTTCGGGTCAATTTTTATAATCCCTATTTTTTTCCGCTTGATGTTGCCCTCAATTATACTACAATATAAAGAATAGGATAAGGAGGAAAAGGTCAACTATTATTCTTAACTAATCTCCCGAAACCTGATGGGAATGCCTGGAAGATGAATGTAGACAGATCCCTACATACAATCAGACGGATAATTCGTGTTTGAATAATAATCCACGATATCCTCGCCCGACATTTTTGTATATTAAGCTTCTTTCACAATACTCTTTTTTTTTTCGTGATTCCTCAGGAGAGACGAAATACTTTGACAGAAAATGCAATAACTGTCCACACTATCTAAACTCAAGTTGTTAATGTTCTATCTCAGCTATCATCAACTGGTGAGCCACTCGATTCCTAGCATGATTTCTCAGTGAGAGAGCACTTGGATGGGGAGTTGAGGGTACATGTCCTCATGTATAACCCTCCCTCCCTTGACAGCACCACAGTGGTGGTTCAAGCAGTGGTTCATGTTCTAGTTTATTTTCAGTATAATCACTCAGGTCATTTAGAGAACAGGACTACATCAATACCAAGACTTCATAGAAGGAAACATAATTTATTACAGAACAAGATAATCCTTCAAAATGTTTCATCTACATATATATATATAATGGAGAGTATAATACATATATAAGAAAAATAAGTGTTTGAATTGGATTCGCCTGGTGGTGTAACGGATAACACGTTGAGGTGCAGACTCAGAGTTCCGGGTTCGAATCCCGTCCAGACATTTATTTTTCTTATCATACCATATATATATATATACACACATATATGTTATATTGCAGATTTTCGCGGATATAAGTAAGATTAAGAACGTTTTCTTGGGTTTTCCGCGACATGGATTCAAGTTCGGCCTCTGGCCAATGATTCCGACGTTTCAGCATGATCCCACATGCCATTTTCAAGGAATGATAAGTTCGAGTCACAGGTTTAGTTCTTATATAATTAGACACACAGGGTTTTCGCTGTGGTCCGTTTCCGAAGCCTTACACCCGTCCGAGCGTCGACCACACTCCACGGTTGGGCAACATGGAGTGTGGTCGACGCTCGGATGGGTGTACGGCTTCCGAAACGGACCACACTGAAAACTGAAGGTGTTCATCTACATAAGAACTAAACATTGGATGGGAAACGAACCACAGCGAAAACTTTGTGTGTCTAATTATTATATAAGACCTAAACCTGTGACTCGAACTTACTATTCCTTGATAATGACATGTGGGATCATTCCGAAACGTCGGAATCATTGGCCAGAGGCCGAACTTGAATCCATGACGCGGAAAATCCAAGAACACTTTCTTAATCATATATATATATATATATATATATATATAAACGAATATCTGTCTGTATGTCTGTCCTTTATAGACTTCTGAACCTTTCAACCGATCTTCATGAAAATTTGTATATACAAGTTTTCAGATGCAGCGAGTATTTTTCCGTTATCTATTATGTTCCAAAATCATAACGAATATTTTAAAACCGCTCTAGCAATCGCAATTTTCGATGTTTCACAACAAAACTCGGAATATCCTATTAAAATAAATCGAGGTATGTTTTATCAAAAAATCAGCTAAATCCAACCGTTAGAAGTGGGGGTTTATCTGAAATTTGAAATTAAAATTTTACTCTATCAACCGCCATGTTTGGTTCGTCACAGTGTATACCATATAATTAATTAACCCACAATATTTAATTTATTTAGGCGTAGCAGCGCACGCCGGGTATTAGCTGGTTATCTATAACAGGGGTCAACAATTGGCTGACCGCGGTCCGGATTCGGACCCTGGGGCATTGGTATCCGGGCCGGTTAAATATCGAATTAATAAAATTTGTTAAAACCGGTTAAACATCGAATACAACCAGTTGTACTAAATGTCATGTCATGATAGTATTATTCTTGTCTCGGTTGGCAGTTCTGCTTATGGTCGGAGATTTGACTGAAGATGAACGGGATTCCGTTTGTAATCTGGTATTGTGAAAAACATGAAATTTGTAAAGTGAGATATTTAAATATTATCCTAACCACATGTTAAGTTTATCATAAAGTAATTAATAATTATTAGAATTAATAACTGTGTACTACTGTGATATATTCTTTTAATATTTACCATGTGTTTTGTTTAAATTGTGCAATTCATACCCATAACATAATTTAAATAATTTCCTTATAATATTAATTACTTAATAAAAGCTTCTTATCGGCCGCGGTGGATTAGTGATTATGCTCCTTGCCTCTGGTCCCGAGTGTCGCGGGTTCAAACCCGGCCGGGGTCGATGAGTTTTTTTAGGATGGAAAAGTCCAAGGAGCAAGTCCTCCGGGAGGGACTTTAAGCCGTGGGTCCCGAGTCTGAAGATTTTCAGGCTCGTAAAAGATCCTTAAGCCTGAATTAAAAGGCCTCTAAGCTATATTTACCGAATTTTCCCGTCCTAGTACTACCTTGGTTTCCTACATGTCAGTATGAGGCGGAAAGCTGACCACGGACCACTCAAATGTCATCTATACGAAAACAAGTGTAACTAAATTAGTATGGTTCAAATTCTTCCCTGTAGGGGAGAGCGCCTAAATCTCTGTTAAGGGAAATATGGGCTTACAAGATACAAGAAGATGTTTAATCAACCGTGGTTCCGGATCTCGACTTAATTTACTACTTTGAAAATGGACCTCCACGATATCTAACTGGTAACTCCTGATCTATAATGTGTGTTGTAATGAGTAGAACAAAGCTTCTAACTCCCTGAATGAATAAAAACACGCAGTTAAGATATTGAACAAATTAAACTGGTTCAAATTTAATGGCTATTTTGAGATAAAGTGCACTGGGAATCCACCAATCAATAATTATTATCAGTACGCCTACTCATACGGAATGATTAGAATGATTACAAACGTAAGTAAATTTGCAATGTTCATCATTGTGATTGCAAATTCTGTTCACAAATACGAAAGGAAATAAGCCATGTTTATTTAATGTCGGCAAAAGTAAACATGGGAGTAGAAATTCTATACATAACATGTCTCGACATTAAATTTCAGCACCGTACATTAACAGACAGTCACTTGCCAGTATTTCAATCAAATTTGTCACCAAGACCAGGGCAAAGCTAATTTCTACAAAGATAATCAAATATACATCCACTTACTCAGCAGAAGACCTTCTTAAGTAGATCAGTGACTGCAGTAATAGATCTGGTAAACTCCAGAGAGAATTCTCTGTTATAACTTCAATTCATTTACTTAGCATCTCTTCAATTCACTCACATAGTCTATTACGAGTTCTATTCTTAAAGCAAACTAGTAACAAACTCATGATACTACAATTATCTCCAATAAAGTAACTTACGTATGCAAAGCTACGTATTTCTCTCAAGATCTACAGAGCGTGAAATAAAATATATTTACTTGGTTATAGAGGAGTTCAGACAGGAAATTCAGGATCTGAGACGAAGAAAAAAATAATTAAATAAACTGTGTTATAAGCTGTTACATTTGTTTTCATTTTCTACTCACAATACAGTATTAAAATTAAATAAAATTATACAGTAAAACTTGTTCAAAGCGGAATCGTATGGCACAATTTTTTTTTTTTCACATTAGACAAAATTCCGCATAAAAATACAAAAAATGATTAACCATTCTTAGATTATAGTAGAGTACCGTATTTGTCTTTTTACGTACCTTGGATTAATTTTAGTCCCGCTGCCGTTGAAAAGTGAAGTATAGTATGTACGAGCGACTTCGACGGAAAAGCGCAAAAATAAAAATAGTCTCGTTTCGTCAGCGTTAAAATATCTCTTAGGCGCGTATCCTGAAATTAAAGTATGCAGTTTCAGTTTCGTATTTTGTTTCCGTCTTTGATCCGAGGCTTGATCCTTGGGACAATACGTCTTCCTCCGAGGAGTGATTTTAGAAATAAACAGGATGAAAATCCTAAAAATTATTTGAGGAGAAGGAATTAAAGTGGTTAGGACATGTTTTAAGAATGGAAGATGGGCGATGGCCGAAGCAACTATATGAATGGCATCCGAACAGAAAGAAGAAAAGAGGAAGACCAAGGTTAACATGGAAGGAAAACATGAAGACAGTAATGCAAGCTAGAGGGCTAAGCATCGAAGATGCCCAAGACCGTAGGCTTTGGAGGTTTGGCACGGGAAGACGGCAGTAGCTGTAAAAACCCGAAGATAGATAGATAGATGTTTAAGAAGAAGAGTTTCAGTTTCCACTCACTAACTCTACTTTCGTCTACATCCTTTGATTCCCCGCAAAATTTATTCCACACTACATTGTGTTGTCTTTTAAAACTGTCCAAGTTAACCTGAAGATGCCTTTAAATAGTTATTCCCTACGGAAATAGCAACAGTTAGAGCTTGACTTCGGAGCATGAGTCCGAAAATTTGAAGGTTTTTTTATTGTGCACTTGTAAAACATTCTCACACTATTTCCGTTGTTTTTTTTCTTCATTTCATCATTTCCTTGCAACCATCCTTTATTATTTTTTCTTTGTGTTTTAAAATCTCACATTTAAATTTAGCCATTATTTCGGGTACTGAGGGTTTGTTTTTCTGTATATTCAACCACTTTCACTTTTTCGTTTAATGAAAATGATACATACAATTTAGCCATTTTATTACAGAAAATCAGAACGCTGCCTGTGAAAGATACGTACACAATCGGTCTCAGATCTTAAACTAATTTAAGATTTTACAGTGCACTGGTTATTTGTAAGACAGATGTCACACCCAAATATTTGTTGAACGAACCTGTATTTCGCATAACGGGTATGCAGCGAGGCCGAAAGAAATTTCAGATACAAGGAGAAACTCTACTTAACATGGGGGCAGGAGTCGTCCCTTATTGTTATTTCGCCTAACGGGAATTCAATGAAGTGAAAACTAATTTATTTCTCTCTGTCTTTCCGCCCTAAAAACGTATTTTTTTCATGAATTGTGTAGAAATATCCTTCCGTTTCCGCTTTGGGCAGATTCCGTTTTATACAAAATAAATACATGTAAAATTACTATTATTTCGCCGGGACCTATAAATTTGTTCACATTGGACATACTTTCGCATTATTCAAGTTCCGGATTAAACGAGTTTTACTGTAATTGTTTAGGAATTCAGAATACGTAGGAGAAGAAAGAGATTGGACTGGACAAGGCATGTATTAAAAAAAAAACAAGAAGATTATGGAAATGAAACCTGAAGGAAGGAGAAAAGGTTGAAAGACAGAAATCAAGATATTTTGATAAGATTTTGAATTAAGAATAGCTTTATTAGAGTTATATTTAATATTATATATGGATATGTGTATTTAAGTTGATATTTTCAAGAACAGGGAGTGAGAGGGCATTACATGTAAAAATAATCGAAAGCCACCCAATTAGTATCGAATGCTTATTTTCCGGGTTCGCTGAGATGAATAATGACATTCTCGATACCATTTGCATACACGTTCAGCCCCATCAGCATGGGGGAGGGTGAAAAGAGGTGAAAAATAAAATGCCCATATGTCCGAATCCATAGTTTTCGGAGATGCTAAGCTGATTGGTGACAAGAATATTTTAATAAAAGGATGCTCGGTCAAGAACGGGTATTATAATAATAATAATAATAATAATAATAATAATAATAATAATAATAATAATAATAATATCTTTATTTTAACTGCCAGAGTTAAGGTCTTAAGGCCTTGTCACCACTGAACCAGGTTAAAAAAATACAAACAGCATTTATATATCTAAATTACATCATCATCATCATCATCATCCGGTATCATGGCAGATGCCACCGTCTTCCGGAAACCAAACGCCATTCCTCTGTGTCCATCCATTGATCTTCCTCAAATTCTAAGATATTCATAGCAGCTTGTACCCTTTCTATCCTAGTTGTCTTCAGTCTTCCTCTTTTCCTCCTTTCCATTGGGATCCATTCCATAAAAAGTGTAGGCAATATTTGCTCTGGCATTCTTTTGACATGACCATACCATTGTAATATTTCCTTTTCTATAATGTCTATGATGTCCGGCTCCTCTTGTACACCCATAATTTCCCTTATTTCTTTATTTCGTATTCTATCCATTCTAGATTTTCCAGCTATCTTCTTAAAACATGCATTTCTATACTTAAAATTATTTTCATTTCCCTGGTAAGAATTTGCCAAACTTCAGCATCATATGTTAAAATGCTCTGAATTAAGGCAAAATGCAATAAGCATAAATATACAAGGCACGTCTACAATATAATTACTATTTACAAAATATTTTGATTCGATCTAGATTTAACGGTTGAAATATAAAATGTACAGATACAAAAGTCAGATAAAAAACTATTAATGACATAGAATAAATTTAGTTGTCGAGAAAAATTAATTATTTAACAATATGTATTTCTACAAGCGTGACATAAAAGTGCCAAGTGTGCGGAAACCCCTGATATCTTGAGGAAGGAAATTCTAGGAGCGAGCAGAGGCTACTGTGAAAGAAGTAGAATAAGAGGAAGTACTATGAAGAGGGATTGTTATACAGCTAGAAAATACAGTAGATATTAGAATCTACTTTCTAAAAATCTCCTAGTCATTATGTTTTTAAAAGGAATGAGGCGGTTAAGTACATCACAGCAAAGTAATGTTAATCTAGACATATGCCTGTACGACGAAGTGAAATAAATCAATATGAAATCACAGTCTAACATAAATCAAACCTCAGTGAATATGCTCACCGCATACGCCTAGATTAATTCCAGCAACTGGTTCTCTTGTTGCGAGATTTATTGCAGAATTGCACTTGCTGCGAAAATATTAAGTTGAATTTACGATCCGAAATCAGCCATCATGTAGTAATTCAAATAATTAATGTAATCGACGTCAGGAACTCTTTGTGGACATAAAGGCAAATTATAAAAACATGCCGTATCAGTATAACCGATTTTTTATCCATCCTGATCGTTTTCATCAACCTTGCAGCATACTGTATTATAGAAATAGTTTTAAAACTTCAATTATTGAAAATTTTATGAATATGTTATTTACTAAATGCAACTCTCTGACGCTATTTATAAAATAACGCTAAAGATTGTTAGATTGTATGACTACTACAATAAAAATAAAGCTGTCATTTTACTGTAATATATATATATATATATATATATATATATATATATATATATATGGGTCCACCGCTGTGGTCTCGAGGTAGCGTGCTGCCTTGTCACGCAGCGGGCCCGGGTTCAATCCCCGGTCGGGGCAGTTTTCCTGGGTGAAGTTTTTATCGGGGTTTTTTCCTCACCTGTAAGACAAATGTCAGAAAAACTTATAGCCTAAATGGTCCCCGAAATCATATGGCCATAATCATCATCATCACGATCATCATCATCATCCTTCACCGGTGTGGAAAGCAACGGGAAGCTACCACACCCCTACAATTCCCTAGTAAAGCTGCAAGAATAGCATAAAAATGCTATGATTGCAGTGAAGGACCTGCCTTCGGGCAGAATTACTATGGATATATATATATATATATATATATATATATATTTGGAAGAACAGTACTTTACCTTTCCCAATATATTTTCAAAGACCTTACAGATTAACAATGCGCGTGCGCATGAATTTATAGAGATGTCGCTAAGGTGAAGCCACATATCTTTGAAGTCCTACAGAAAGTTTGTAGAGCTGTCGCTAGATGGCAGCACGTGCGTTATGACCAACTTCGAAATAAATTCCCAAACGTTTATTAGAAATGGATGTACACTAACTTCTGTCTTCCTTGCCTAATAATAGTATATTACGATGCGAAGTTGGGAAGTTGCTTTTACAGAACCGAGGAAATACGTTTAAAAACCGAGCGATAGTGAGGTTTTTAATTTCCGAGATTCTGTAAAACACTTTACAAACGTACCTTGTACATTACTTTTTGCGCGATGGTGTCTTCAGGATCATGGATTATAGTAAAATAATAACTTATTTGTTGGAAATAGTTGCGTTCATTATAAACAATTGAGTAACGTTAACAGTGTGGGCTATGTTTATTAGTTGAAACAACAGGAGCCTTGAGAATAATTATTGATAACATGGCCGCAAGTACGTATTTATTGTCTTATATTGTTTCAAATAAAGTTCAGTTCATTTAAAATGCAATGATTTGTTTCATATAATGTATATTAACACTATATTTTGGATATTTTCTGTAGGCCTACATACATTGTACGTAGCATACATACGTGGGTATAAATGTAATATTACAGTATAGTTATTTAGGTTGGCAACCCCGAAATGTAGGAAGTTGAACTTTCAATAATGGCCGTCATGCTGGTAAGTACCAAAAAAAAAAAAACGCACTATCGCGCAAAAAATAAATTACATGCATATTATTTACTGAACTGTACACTAATCTGATGTATATTAACACTAACCTAACAAAAATAGTACTAACCCAGCTAAAATATGATTAAGTTGTTGATGGTGGCAACATTAGAAGAGGAGGGAAAATAGTAGCGATTATCACAATATTGTCTAGAAATGTGATGTTACTGTGTTTCTCCTAAATAAATAAACACCTAAAAATTGTAAAAGAATGTTACAAGTATCGTTTAAAAACGTTTAAAATATTGAAAAATGTTGGTAAAGACAGAAGAAGTGGCTAGAGTAACAGTATTACAAAAAATGAAAATAGAGGAAAGATAATGTACTGTTGAGGCATTTTTATATTATTTAATGAATTTAGCTTCGCTTTTATGCTTCGAGGCAAATCATAATGCCAGGGAGGTGAGTTCTTATCCCTATGAATTCTGCCCGTACGTTTTTCATATTTGAGGAAGATCTTTAAAGTGTCGTATACCTCCCTAATACAGGACCAACGTTTTGAACTTCTCACCTGAAAAGATTTCCAGAATTGAACTTCAGATCTACAGGCAGATGCGGTATCCCTAGCCCAGCAAACCCAATACTCATAAATTTAATAATGAAGAATATTCCATTCCATAGTAATTCTGCCCGAAGGCAGGTCTTTCACTGCAATCATAGCATTTTCATGGTATGCTTTGCAGCTTTACTAGGGAATTATAGGTGTGGTAGCTTCCCGTTGCTTTCCACACCGGTGAAAGATGGTGATGATAATGATAAGGGTGATGATGATGATGATGATGGCCGGATGATTTTCGGGGACTGCTGGGCCCTAAGCTTCCTGACATTTGTCTTACAGGTGAGGAAAAAACCCGAAAAAACCTCACCCAGGACCCGGGCCTGCTGCGTGACAAGGTAGCACGCTACCACGAGACCACAGCGGTGGACAATGAAGAATATAATTTAAAATAATAAACTATGTGCTTCTGCATTCTAATTCAAGACATTGAATCATATTTTGTTTAGTTTTTACAAGTGTCGAAATAAAACAGCAAAGAGTTCAAAGAATATGACGAAAATGCTTATCAGCGATTTAATATATATAAGCAATAATCTACAAAGAGATTTATCTCTAAATGACATGCATGTTCGTCGCGTTTTGTCAACATCAAAGATTAATTCCAAGAATACTATACAAGAAGCATTAAGGCTGAATTGCTTACATCCAACTTCAAAAACACGGTGGAGGGAAAAATACTGTGAATGACGCATATAAAATTTACAGCGCAATATCCTAATAAACCATGAACACGACAATCATTACTTACTGCCTATAACGCGTAGAAGGAAAAAAAAAAGTTTAGAATAGATTTACTGATTCCAGATTCAGATTAAAGAAGTTTGTATGTATACGAATACCATGAAGGAATGTTGAATGACTACCGTAATAAAATTACAATATTTGGTTGTATCCAGTATACTGTGCGTTGTTAGCTAAGTATTTCCTTTAGATGATTCTCGATATAAGTGCAACGGTTTTATAAAAAGAGATACTAGACTGAAGTTTTATAACGCTTTGACAGTTCTGTCTTTTCCCTTGTATTTTTATGCAATTTTTTTCTTCGACAATATTTTCTCTAGCTCGCTGCTTCATTTTCATAAGTAATGCCACGAGTGATTTCCAATTTATCTAGAGGATTTGGAAATTAAGATTGGCATTTGTTAGGAATATTTAACGAATAAAGTTAAGATGTTTACTCAGAAATCATTATTTAAATACAGTTACTGTTATTTTAATATATTTATATATTTAATGTAAACGGCGATGTTTCAAAACAAATGAGAAATGTTTGGTTATTTTTTTGTTCATCCACTGCAACTAGATCATAATATTAATTGCCAAATAGGATCGTAATATTGTAAGAAAGCACCCTAGTGGAGAAAAATGAAACTCATCAAACTGTATATTATAACCAACACTACAGGTTATTAATTATTTTTTTAGGGAACAACTCCGAAAAATTATTTAAAAAACCCAATCATTGAACAAACAATTATCAAATGTGTAGTTCGAAGGAATATGTTCATTATTTGCTACATTCAACGTATTTGTTAGAGAGTCAGTCACTGCAAAATAATGCTCTGACCTGTTAAGAATATTAAAAAGGAGCTTGCTTTAATATGATAAACAGAAGTAGATAAATATTGAGGAGAAACACGATTGTGATTCGGGCCACAGCCTTCCTCTGAAGTTCTCGCCAAGTTGCTCTATCAAGACCCAGCCTTCGTCAATTTCTTTCATCCAGAGCCTTTGCATCATTTAGTATTCCATCTTCCCCCCTAAATAATATTCTGACCTGTTCGCAATATTAAAAATAAGGAGCTTTCTTTACTTTGGTAAACATAATTCGATAAATAGCGTGTTGGAGAGTCAGTCACTGCAAAATAGTGCTCTGATATGTTCAGAATATTAAAACGAGCTTTCTTTGTCACAAAAGCAGGAGGTGGTAAAGAGGAATCGATAAAGAGCGAGGTGAAACACGACTGTCATTGGTTGTAAAACAAAATTAATTGGAACGTGATTGATCATTGACTCCCATTTGGGGCATGAGTTAAATAGTCAGCAAAATAAAGAAAAAAACCTTCTACGTTATTGTTGGCTAAATTAAAAATATCTTCTAAAAACACAATAACAATAAGTAATTGAAAATAAAACAACCATGTTGATAATATAAACACGTTCTAAAAATAATACTAACAATTCGAGTTCTATGTCAGTGTAACAAACCCTATATACTTAACGATTTAAAGTTCAAAAATATTAGCATACTTGTAACTTGTGTGACATTGTCCAATTTGAAAAATTATGATTATGCGGAAATATTTTCGTTAAGTAAGATAAAAATAATAATTTTGAACTTTAAATAATTTATGTAATATGAGGTTTGTTATACTGACATACATAGAACCCGAACTGTTAAACATTAAAATTTCAGTTGTTGCAATTAGGTTTTATTTGAATAACAAAACTATCTTCAAAGAGATCTCTATAATATGTGCACATCACAAAGAGAACACAGGACAAGCTAATCATATGAAACTGTATGGATATGCAATTGTGGTAAATAGAGCGCACCGTTTCTGGTTGAAGAATAATTATTGATTACAAATTTTAATCATCAAATGAAATGCATAGTCCACCGCTGTAGCGGTGCTCTCGATGTAGCGTACTGCCTTGTCACGCAGCGGGCCCGGGTTCGATCCCCGGTCGGGACAAGTTTCCTGGGTGAGGTTTTTGTCGGGGTTTTTCCTCTCCTGTAAGACAAATGTCAGGGCATTTAAGGCCAAAACGGTCCCCGATCACCATACGGCCATCATAATCATCATATATCCGCTTTAGATTGAGTTTAGGATTATGGACTCTCCTGACGCACCACAATCATCATCACCCATCATATCATCGGGCAGCGTAACTCCGCCTTCTAGGCGCTCCAACCTCAGAAGTGGGTTACAATTGCGCCAAAGCCAGGAGAGAATACCAAAAATGTCGAAATGACGACCTGGGGCATTGAATAAAAAATGAAATACATTAGGCTTATATCATCTCAATCTTTACATCAATGAGATAAATAATGCAGTACTTCTGCTCTGGGAAAAACTGTAATACATTAATTTTTCACAATTTATTAACATTTTTATGATATACAAAAGAGTGAAAAATTGCTCGTTTTCTGCCGATCTACCATTATGATCTAACATGAATTTAGTAGGTTTTGATAATTATTTTCATATGTGCTTTAACATACAATGTCATAATATTATTATTTACTTTATTTTTATTCGTTTGTTCATGATACTAAGAAATGGTAAATATGAACAAAAGGGTCATGATATTGAAACTCCAACCCAACATATTTGCTTTTACGACTTAGAAAAGGTTTTCATATAGGTCGGCACCGGAGTACGAACTCGTGATCTGCCGACTATTAGTTTCGAACGCTATCGCTTGAGCTAACTCGCTCTGTAATAGGCTTTGTAATTTGTTGTGACATTGTTTGCTTACATATTGAGTTCTCATTTTACCAATAGTGTATCCCTTAACGAACGAAGATTATTATTAAACATTTCCACGAACATGATAAATTCTCTGTCCGTTAAATTGTAAGGAAGTAGGCTCAGCAACCACGTACTGCCTTAAGGGTTCAAGATTTTATTAGTAAGATACGGAGAACGGATAGCATAGAAGGTAAAATCAGAAGGAAAAAACTAGCTCTGCGCATTCTAGAGAAGATACAAGAAGAGAATGAATATAAAACCAGATACGAGTTTAAGTTTGCGATAAGATGCAGCACGATAAACATATACAGTGAGATCAGTATAGTAGTGGACGGCAGACGCGGGGTTTGTGCTGTGCGATAACGAAGACTTACACCTACAGGCACGGGCTTGAAATGTGCGCTGACTCAGCAGTTTACGAGTACATCACACGCATTCATAGTCAGATAGTGTACCTCGAGTAGATAAGGTGCTTGATCGCTTTTCCTTGTGAACTGAATGACGTGTGTATTGTGTAAACTGAATGGCGTATATATAATTTATTTCAATTTTAAAATTTGTATCTTATAAAACATAACTGTAAAGTGAATCGCGTGTGTATGAGTGCAAACGTATAATGGCTAATAATTTTTCTACTGAACAATGTGTATTTATTTATGAACAATATTTAACTCAGTCTGCCAGCCAAGAACGAAGACGTTTTGAAACACGATTCCCGGGTATAAAAATCCCGCCACGTTCAACAGTCCCTAATGTGTACAACAAATTTTATAAAGAGGTGTCAAAAATGTATGAACAACGAAGGTGAACAGTTCCAGCACCTGCTTCAATAAAGTTGGTAAATACGACAATTTATAAAATAGTTATGAAAATGTGTGTGGTTGTACCACCGCGATCCTACGGTTCCCGTTCCCCGCCGCTAGTACGTCAGCAGTGTATAGTGAAATCCCCGCGTCTGCTGTCCAGCAATATACTAATCGCCCTGTATTAAGTCACTCCTCAGTGAGATGTATTTGTAAATTATAGTTATAGTTTAAAATGTTTGAAACTAAATAAGCTATTAGACAAAAAGAAGAGCAGGGCTTGGGACTCTTGAATAAATTCGCAAGTAGAGCAGGTGTTCAAGAAATAAACTTCTCAGATAAAACATTTACCATTATGAATCCTAAAAAAAACTGAGTTCTTGCTAATGAGGCTAAAAATATACCTGACAGATTATTTCGTGAAAAACCACACTTCACAGATTCCGTGACTTTTTATTTGGAGTTCAAAATTAAGAAAAATAAAAAATAATTTTCATTTAAAAATTCAATCAAGTATATAATAGAAGATTACTCTGAAAATGTTCTATCTCAGAAATTTCTAGAAATATAAGATATTATCCCAAATTATTATTTTATATATCATATCGAGGGACGACTTTCCATCCTCTCATTTAGTAAAGCTCAGAATGCAGAGATGGTTTCATAGAACCCAAATTATATCCACCCTATAGTCCAAATCTAAATCCTAATGTACTCTCTCTACTTCTTTATATGGAGTCAAATACAAAAGGCATTTGACTACAAAGCAAGAATTCGCAATACTGGACATTTAAAACAACGCTTTATTCAATGTTGGGACCATCTTGATCAAAGAGAGTGATTTTTTGATACTAAGCATTGGAGAAGACGAATAGAAATTAATGTTTTCCAGGAAAATGGTGGTCACATGAACCATAATTTTAAATTTTGATACTACCAACATCCATTTCCTGTATTTTGAAAGTAAGGAATTAGGCCTATCTATAAACCGATTTTATTTTTTGCTTTACTTTACATTTTTACTATAAAAATTTTAAATGAACCTCGAATATACACAATAAAAAGACCTGTTTATCATAAGTAATGCCACGAGTGATTTCCAAATTATCGATAAAATTCACGACTCACGAGGTGAGGGGTGAAGTTATCTAAAGCGTTTTGGAAAATCAAGAGTGGGCATGTGTTAGGACTATTTGACTAATAAAATTAAGCTGGTTCCTCACAAATCATTATTAACAACACTACACCCCTGTTCGCGATTTTCTATATGTAATGTAAACGTCAAATGTTTGAAAACAAATGAGAAACGCTTGCATTCGCTTCATCTGATTCTTTGATTGTGTTTATTCATTGCAAAAAGATCATACTGATTTGTTGCCAAAGGAACGCAATATTCTAAGACTAGATCTCTAGTGGAGAAAAAAATGAAACACATCAAACTGTATATTAATTCATTTCTGATGTCCTATGATGTAAATATGACAATTATATTTTTCTGCATTATTACCTGGGAAAAAAATACATTTAAGAAAGTGCAAACAGTGGTTTCTTTTTTTTTGTGGTATAATCAATTGCTACAAATATTTTTATATTAACTCCTGCAAGCACTATGTGTTGACATCCATGCACTATATATACAATCTGGTAGTCGTATTTTTTATAGGATCAGTCACTGCAAAATAATGGTCAGACCTGTTCAGAATATTAAAAAGGAGGAGCTTTCTTTAATATGGTAAATTTAACATTGATAAATATTTGGTGAAACACGACTGTGATTGGCTGTAAAACAGAAATCATTGAAACGTGATTGGTCATTGACTCCCATTTCGGGCATGAGTTAAATAGTCAATGCTATATACTCGTACTTATCAAAAAATAATGTTTTTGGTCCACCGTGTGCATTAGAATACAAAACGTTTGGACATAAGATAGTCTATAATACTCGATATGACATTAGATGTTACTACGTCGGGTTAAGATCTACATTTAATAATAATAATAATAATAATAATAATAATAATAATAGCTTTATTTTACCTGGCAGAGTTAAGGCATTAAGGCCTTGTCTGCCAATCAACCAGGTTTTAATAAGTACAAAAAAAGTCTTACATCTAAATTACAATAAACATAAACGATTATATATATACAATACAATTATTATCTATATTGTATTTTGATTTACTCTAGATTTAACGAATTAAATATAATATGTACAAGATATATAAAAAACGAGAACAAATTATTAATGGCATAGTATAAATTTAAATAAATAGAGGAAAATTAATAGTTAGAAAACATGTATAAGCGTGACTTAGAAGTGCCAAAAGTGCCAAGTGTTCATTGAATATCAACATTATTTTATATGCATATGAACCGACGATTAATGGTAAAATAGATAGTGGTAATAGAAATCTAATCTAGCATTTGATAACTGAAGTAAATCACAAAAAAATTAAATTATTAAATTTTCCTTACATCATAATGTCCTAGTGATTTTCATAGGTCTATTTAGCAAATAAGGCATATACAATAATTGTATACATTCTTATTTAGAGACATTTGGCATTACAAAACAATATCCAATATGGGATACAATACTAGGATTTAACGGCCTTGAACTTTGTCAACAATCACATAAAATAATTAATTAAACTTAAAATAATTTGCATCTGTGTCTTACGTTTTCTAGCGTTGGTGTTTTGAAGAGATGTTGCTAAAGGGCGGAGAAATGTGCGCTCACACGGGTTGCAGGCTACGTTGTTATGGCGTATAGATGTGCCACAGGTAAATCCGACATAACAAACATTCCCTACTTGAAAATACACATTCTAGAAGTTTTATGGAGAAACATACGACGCAAAACATTCCACATGAGTATACAATTCATAAATAATTCAATGACTCATACATGTTACAATTTTATTCCATTTTTATAGCTTATGAGTTTTGAGAATGAATGTATTGATGAGCAGATCTCGGATTTTAGGCAAAAACTTATGTTGTTCTTGAAGAGATAACTTTAATTAAGTGATAACTAACTAACTCACTGGCACTATCGAACCCACAGGTTCATGGCCGTGCGGACATAAGCTCTCCATATATCCATATCCTGAGCTAATGTTTTCCAATCATCCCCTATATAATCTACTTCCCTCAAATCATAGTTAGTGTTATTCTCCCACCTCATTCTTGGTCTACCAACTGGGCGTTTTCCCTCTGGTTTTTTTACATGAAGCATCCATGCACGTCTTTCATTCCCCATTCGTGCCACATGTCCTACCCATCGCAGTCTACGAGACTTAACTGTTCTCATTATATGTGACTTCCTATAAAGACTATGTAATTCACTCTTATTCAGTCTTCTCCATTCACCTCTCTGTTCATCTCTCTTTGGTCTAAAAATTTTCCTAAGAATTTTATTCTCAAATACTCGTAATCTCATTTCCTCCCTTAGAGAAAGAATCTATGTTTCGCATCCATATAATATAACTGGTAGAATAATAGTTTTATATATTTTCAGTTTAACGTTGTTTGAAAGGAGTTGGGAAATCAAAAATCTCTGTAATGCGTAATAACACGCATTTCCAGAATTAAGAGATAACTCTCTCTAATTTATATATTGACGATGTCGGCAGAAAATGGCATCTGACTTTAAATTCCAATAATAAAATCCTTGTTGACACAGTGTCATATTTGCTGATGACCAGGCTATAATGACTTCTTCAGAAAATGACTTACAGAGAGCAATATTTAAATTAAATAGTATTAAACAAGATTACAACCTAGAAATTTCTTCAATAAAAATTAAAGTAATGGCCCAGTGTGGCAAAGAAATGGAAAGAACAAAAATAGTACTAAATGACAAAACTCTAGAACAAGTAAAAGAATTCAATTATCTAGGTGTATCTTTAGGCTGTAATAGAGAAAAAGACATAAATAATAAATCACAAATATTTCAATATTAAGTCGCACCCTTAAAAGTATACTGAGAAAGAAAGTAAGAAAAGAAACTCATACAAAATTTATAATGTGTTGGCTGTGCCTGCGATATTGTATAACTCAGAAATATGGAATCTGAATAAACAGACAATTAAAATAATAGAAGGCGCAGAAATGAAATATTTACAATTTGTGGCAGGATATACTTTAATGGATAAAAAACGAAGTGAAGATATTCGTAAAGAACTACAAATGTGTGACAGATAAAATATAAGAGTATAGGAAAAGATGATATAAACATGTCTGCAGAATGGATACCAACAGAATGCACTGGAAAAGTCTGAACCCAACCGAGAGGAGGAAAAAGAGATCGGGACGCCCACGAAAGAGATGGACACAGCAGATATAATACTTGGAGCCGGAACGAACCAATAAGGTTTAATCCTTGTAAGAAGAAAAAGAAGAGAAATAAAGTTGTATTTACATTTAACATTTTCCAATACTGTTATTTTAACACAGTTCCAATAATGGATCATATTACAATATTATAATGATATTTTGAAAATAAAAATCAATGTCTGAACCAGGAATCGAACCGTGGACCTCTAGTTCTCCAGACTAGTGGGCTGCACACTAGTGTGGAGAACTAGAGGTCCACGGTTCGATTCATTGTTCAGACACAGAGTTTTTTTTTCACAATATCATTATAATATTGTATTTATATGTTTCATGTATTTATATGATAAAAATATGGTGGTCATACAGTGCCTAAAACTGTCTAAATTAACGCTAGAACCTATTCTTGCCTATGTACCTAAACCTTGCATATTTTATCACTAAATCGAATAAAAATGTCTTTATTTCATTCCGACAAACTAAAATATTTACATTTTCGTTCACATCATCTTGAACAGTATGTTCTTGAAATACTTTTAAAAATTTACTTCTAAGCGAGGAGTTGTAAACCAATTAACTTGCCCCGGAAGACCTTTCAGGAAACCTGATGCACGGGACGCTACCTTAAACTCCCGAATTCTCTAAAAACACCCCCATACCATGTGTGTCACTAAGCAGGGTGCTGCCCATTGACCGGTAGGGAACAAAACTCATTTCATTCTGTAAGAACATTGCATCCAGCCGAAAGTTCAGCGTCCAAGCCAACTTTAATTAAACACTGGATACACGAGTTTCCCCATTTTATATCGGAAGGGAAAATTATATTCTGTGATGTTTGCAACAAACAGATGAGTTTATTTTGTTTTACATTTCGTACGTACTTAAATCTGTGGATTTAATGTGACAATACACAGGTTTACTATTTTTTCTGTGTTTACAATTTTAAATACACTAAACCAAGAATAAAAGTTCATCATCATGTTCATCATCATCATCATCATCATCATCATCATCATCATCATCATGAACAACAATCACGGATTAAGCTCATGTGGCCCGTTCCGGTCTCGTAGATTCTCATTCAAAAAGTTGAATTCATCTATTTTTTGGTCTACCAACATTCCTGTCTCCTTTTGGTTTGTAATTAAGTATAATTTTTTAATGCGATGGTCTTTCATTCTTTGAACATGTTCTTTCCTTTTTTCTAGATTGTTTTTTTTATCTAAAAGTTAAAAAAAAAATTTAACTCATTTTTAATATCTTCACTTCTTCTTATATCTAGAAGTTTGCAGCCAGCCACACTTCTCAGAAATCTCATTTCAGCTGTTTCTATGACCTTCTCCTCTCTTTAAGTTAAAACCCAAAATTCACAACGATACAATAGTAAGGAAGCTGCCACTGCTTTATAAAATTTTAGTTTTGTTTCCTTCCTTGTGTTTTAATATTATTTTAATTGTACCATATATATAATTAAATTTATTAAGTTTGTTAAACAGTTCTTCATTTTTGAAATAGGAAATTTCATAACCCAGGTATTTAAAATGGTTCACTTGTTCAATAGGTTTCCCCTCCAGAATTAGTTTAGCTCTTACGGTATCTGATCCCTCAAAAGCTAAGATTTTCGTTTTACTTATTGATATTTTGAAATTATAATTCTGTATAATGTTATTTAATTGAAAGATTGATTTCTGTAGACCATCTTCTGAGCTAGGTATTAGAACTTGGTCGTCTGCAAAAAGTAAGGTATCTAAGATCTTATTTCTTATTTTGAAATGTGAGTCCAAATTTATCTGCCAATTATATATCATATCGTCAATATAAATATTAAAAAGGGAGGATGAAAACGGAAATCCCTGTCTTACACCTCTATTTATTGTTGCTGTTATATTATTTTCCTTTAATAAATATTTTATAATACAGGGCTATTCAGAAAGAAGGAACAGACTTCAAACATTTCTTCCAAACTACAAAAAATATAAACACGATTCCAACGTTCCTGGAAAGAGAAAAGTTTGAAGTTCTGATCACGGCCCCATTGGCGCTGTTGTTTGTCATGTTGATTATTTGTATTAAAATGGCGACACAAAGGACGTTGGATTGGAAGAGGAGGAGCAAAAGATTAATTTCATTACCGGTGGCCTCCCAGGTCACCCTACCTAACCCCGTGTGATTTTTATCTGTAGAGTTACGTAGAAGACCGTGTTTTACACCTCCTATACCTGACACTCTTAAAAATCTGCTACATCGAATTGTTGAAGCTGTGAATTCGATAACTAGAGACCAGCTGATTCGTGTGTAGCAAGAAATGAGCCACGGTTTTGATATTTGTCGTGTAACACATCGTTCTTATATTGAATGCATAAAATAGTGAAACTTGAACTTTTCTCTTTCCAGGAACGTTGAAATAATGTTTTATATATTTTGTAGTTTGGAAGAAATAAATGTTTTAAGTCTGTTCCTTTTTTCTGAATAGCTCTGTACACTATATTTAATATAATATCATAATTAATATATTTTTAATCTTATCTGTTCAAGAGTTATTCTTTTTTCATATTTTTGAGCGTTATAAACACTCTTTTTTTTCAAATTAATTTTTCTTCATAGCTGAAAAGTGAAAAATAAACATATTTTGGCACTTTAATAAATTTGGTGTGTCGATACCTAATTACCCGGCACATATATTTTCAAAAATATGTATTGAATACCTGTGAATTTTCTGCAAATTATCACGTTGAAAAGTCGCGAGGATTTTTTAAAATCATTTAATTACCTTGGACTTTGACTTCTATGAAATAAATTTCACAGTTTTACTAGTATTTCTTTTTAGATACGAGTATGCTGGGCTTGGCAACGTTTAATCCTTCACGAGTAAAGTTTCACAAAATACCGGTATATTCCAAGCATCTGAAGCAAAACGAAGATGTTCTTAATCCCTGCTAAGCGACGCTGGTTTGGCACTTGAATTTGTTTGCAAGAATAAGTATAAGACGGTGTTTTCAGATAGGCTTATGCAACGAAAGATGTGTGCACATCTTAGAACCTAAATCAAATTAAAAATAGTTTTATAAAAATGCTATTAAATTCATCTTCTTATTAATATTTAATAATGCTCGCAGTGTACAGTCTTAGGAAAAGTTAAGGCGCACAAATATGTTACATGATCAGCAACTATGTTTAAGAACGAAAGACTAGTTGAGAAAATATAATCAATTTTGTTTCTTCTATCCTGTACTTTCCGATTGAGGGTCTTTCCACTTTTCAGCGGTTGCCCTTTTACCAGCCGGCTGCTGGCCCTTCACATCCACATGTGTCAATCACAGAGGTAGATGATCAACAGCCAGTGTAGTGGTGACATGTGGTTAGCATGTCGAGTCCCCCAGCCGTTATAGCTAGTTCCTCAACCTGGAGCCGCTACTTATTGTAGCTACCCAATTGCCTCACGATGCTGGGTGGGCACCGGTCCCATACTGGCCGAAATACCATGAGAAAATTTCTTCCCCCATGGAGACTCGAACCAGCGCAAGTCCCGTAGCTCTGCGCCAAGGCTTCCTACGTTACCCGCTCGGCTACGGCGCGGGACCTATCCTGTATACTTAAGTATCTAAAACAAATACCGAAAAAGTATTTACTGCCAACAAGTGACGAAAACTTAATATATATATATATATATATATATATTAAGAAATTAGGACTGGAAGTAAATATCAACAAAACTAAATATATGGTCACACGTAGAAATTCATTAAATAATGGAAATGGACAGCTAATGACAAATGAGGGAAATTTTGAGGAAGTGGCTGAATTCAAATACCTAGGAACAATAATCATAAATAGGAATGAGATGCACAAATAAATTAAACATAGGCTCAATTCTGGAAATGCGTGCTATTATGCATTGCAGAGACTCTTGATGTCCCAACTCCTTTCAAAAAACGTTAAACTGAAAATATATAAAACTATTATTCTACCAGTTATATTATATGGGTGCGAAACATGGACTCTTACTCTAAGGGAGGAAAGGAGATTACAAGTATTTGAGAATAAAGTACTTAGGAAAATTTTTGGACCAAAGAGAGATGAACATACAGGTGAATGGAGAAGACTACATAACAATGAGCTACATGGTCTTTATAGGAAGCCAGATATAATAAGAACTGTTAAGTCTCGTAGACTGCGATGGGCAGGACATGTTGCACGTATGGGGAATGAAAGACTTCCATGGAGGCTTCTTGTAGGAAAGCCAGAAGGAAAACGTCCAGTTGGTAGACCAAGAATGAGGTGGGAGAATAACATTAACTATGATTTGAGGGAAGTAGATTATACAGGGAATGATTGGAAAGCATTAGCTCAGGATAGGGATATATGGAGAGCTTATGTCCGCGCGGCCATGAACCTACGGGTTCGATAGTGCCAGTGAGTAAGTAAGTGAGTAAGTATATGGATGCGAAATATGGACTCTTACTTTAAGGGAGTAGAAAATATTACGAGTATTCCAGAACAAAGTTGTTAGAAAAAATTTTGGATCAAAGATAGATGAACAGACAGGCGAATGGAGAAAACTTCATAACAGTGAGCTGCATGATCTTATAGAAAGCTAGGCATAATAAGAACAGTTAAGTCTCGTAGAGTGCGATGGGCAGGGGACATGTGGCATAATGGTGAATGAAAAAAGGGACATTGAAGCTTCTTATAGGAAAATCGGAGGGAAAACGCCCAGTTGGTAGACCAATAATGAGGTGGGAGAATAAACATTAACCATGTTTAAGGGAAGTAGATTATACAAGAGATGATTGGAAAACATTAACTCAGGATAGGGATGTACGGAGAGATTATGACCGCGCTGCCATGAACCTGCGGGTTCAATAGAGCAGTGAGTGAGTGAGTTAGTTAGTTAGTTAGTTATAATGTAGCTATCTGTAGAATAATATAAATGTACCTTTTGAACTGATGGAATATCCCATCACTTGGTTATATTACGAATTTGGAAATAAACCGTCCTGTTATGCTCTGTGATAAAAATGAAATAAGTTAAAATACCTTCTTAGGTAAAATCCGTCGTCCTCAACTTTTAAAATATGTAATATTTATGCCTGTAGGCCTTTCAGGACATCCGACCCATCTTCAGCAGTTCATTCTTCGCTACAGCATCCAGTCTGATGTTTGATGCTGCTGGTCCTAATGTGTGTCACGACAATGCCACATTAGGACCAGCAGCATCAAACATCAGACTGAATACTGTAGCGAAGAATGAACTGCTGAAGATGGGACGGATGTACTAAAAGGCCTACAGGCATAAATATTATATATTTTAAAAGTTGAGGACGACGGATTTTACCTAACAAGGTATTTTAACTTATTTTATTTTATGACTCTACACCTCAACGGTTTTAACAATGAATTTTATTAGTATGCTCTGTGATTTTATTTTTCTTTATATTCTTTAGTTTAATCTGTTCCCTTTATAAATATCCTTACTTGCCCAGAGCTACATGGGGGGCATAAATCATTGGAATATGATTTTAAACGTTGAATCACACACACACACACACACACACACACACATATATATATATATATATATATACATATATACACCTTTTTGGCGATACAAGGGTATGGAGGGCCTCCCCGGATGAGTGATGAGACCAGTGTCATGGCCACTCCCGAGACAATACGACATTTAGGACAAGGCACAACATTCTCTCATACATTCATACCAAACATGGGGAATATAAGGATGATTATAATAGCCAGATAACTTCGGATTATTTAGTAATTTTTTGTATTTATATGTAACATATGTTTGCCCTGGTGAGTGGAAAGAGAAGGCCACATGGCCTTAACTCCACCAGGATAAATAAATATATTCTATTCTGTTCTATTCTACAATGTCCTGACATTTGTCTTATAAGTGAGAAAAAACTTCACCCATGAAACTTGTCCCGATCGGGGATCGAACATGGTTACTAGGCCTGACGCTAAGACTTACCAATAGTCAACAGCGGTTTTATTCTAGTACGAAATCTCATTCAGGAATAAAACTATTTTCGCGACTGATAACTCCGTGCCTTTGATATGTCAGGCGGCGATAAATCCCGGTTGCATGTGTAAAGTACAGTGATCTCACCACAGGCCACAGGAGACCCTTCGGGTAGTAGGATATTAATGCTCCCACTTTTTCAAGACAATCAGCACATTATGTCAGCCGGGTTGTCAGACTTGCGTGACGGCCGCCTTTACGCCCAGAACAGGTGTCTGGTACTCATTTCCGTTACAGGCTGAGTCGAACCCAGGCCCATAGTACCGCCAGAGGATTTGGGTCAGTTTAAAAATCCTGGCCCTACCGGGACTCGAACCCTCGACCTTCCGGCTTGTAGCGAAGTGCTTTAACCACTAAGCTACGGCGGGTTGCATGTGTATAAGGCATTAATGTCATACGTCTGATTTATTTTCCATTGGTTTTCGTTTTATTTCGGGAAGAAAATGAATCTCAAGAGTAACATATATGGGTATACGTTATTTACCTTTTTACACGCTTTATATTAGCTTGACATGTATCTATATATCTATCTATCTATCTATCTATCTATCTATCTATCTATCTATCTATCTATCTATCTATCTATCTATCTATCTATCTATCTAACAGAATCTTTCAACGCGATTTTCACCCACTTAAAATCATTGGATCGACTTGAAAATGTGTATACTTGTAAAGGACCTGTGACAATACAACAATTTCATATTTATTTTCTAAAATCCTGGTCAGAAACATCAGAAAATAGAAAAAAAGTGTATTTGTATCTATGTAACGGAAACTTTGAACACGATTTTCACCCACTTACAAACATTGGATCGACTTGAAACGTTGTATACTTGTAAAGGACCCGTGACAATACAATAATTTCATATTTTGTTTCTAAAATCCTGGCCAGAATCATTAGAAAATAAAAAGAATGAAAACTGGTATAATAGGTTGCGGACTAGTCGATATAAGAGCTCAGTTGATAGAGCGGTGAACTGTGGTGGTATATAATTTCAGTAATCCATAGGTCGCTGGTTCAAATCCGGCTGGGAGGATGTTTTTTAGAAGAGTATTACTTTTAACTCATACTACAATAGTATCGAATTTAAAGATATTTACATTTTTATCTTATTCTGTAAAATATTAAAACTAAAAAATAAAAAATAAATAATAGTTTTAAAAAACTAAAACAACACGCTTTATTAGAAAACCGAACTAAAAAATGAAAAATAATTTTAATTTCCAACACGCCTGGGATAAAATTAAAGTGTTCAATAAAAAAAATCGTCTCCAACACATATAGAATAAAACTAGAGTTATCTACAAAAAGAAAATAATTTTACCATCAAAAGCGTGGGGTGCTTTTTATGATTTTTACATTTTCTTCTTAGAGACTTTACTTTTACCAATATCTGTTTATTATCAAATATATTAATTGATCTAGAGCACCCCACGCTTTTGATGGTAAAATCTTATTTTTGTTGATAACTCTAGTTTTATTCTATATGTGTTGGAGATGATTTTTTTTTTGTTGACCACTTTAATTTTATCCCAAGCGTGTTTGAAATTAAAATTATTTTCCATTTTTTAGTTCGGTTTTCTAATAAAGCGTGTTGTTTTAGTTTTTTAAAACTGTTATTTATATTATTACATGTTTTAGTTTTTTAAAACTATTATTTATATTATTATATTTTATATGAAGAAAGTTAACATATATAAAATTAGACATAGGCATATTTAAACAAAAATCTTAAGAAACGAACATCATAAGCCTTATCCTCAGTTTTTATTATTTTTATCTTCGACCTGGTTGGGGACTTCAAGCCAGTAGAGTGGGCTCTAAGAAACGGCAAGAAGAGAGAAGCTTAAAGGCTCCCAATTTGAACTCAAAGGACAGATCCGGATCCAAACCACTCATAAAAACTTACTGCGGCGAATCACTCTTCAATACTTGAATTTATCCATCACCAAGAGTCTCATCTTTTTTTTTTTCTGGGACTGTATGACGTACGTGTCTTTCCTATATTTAATTAACAGTTTGCTTCTACGAATTTACCACCAATGTGGTTCTTACATGTATATTGACATACAATTCATAAGTTCACTCATAACTCATAAGTGTCTTGCTATTTTAATCTTGAAACCTCAAACTGGATCCTATTCTTTACGCAGACGATTTAGCTCTTCTGGCACTCTCCGAAAATGATTTGCAACGATCAATTTATAATTTACAAAAAATAGCTGCCAAATTGAATATGGAAATATCAATTAACAAAAGTAAAATTATGGCATTTCATGGGATGGACCCCATACAAAGTAAAATCTGTCTCCAGAATAAACTTTTAGAGAGATCTAATCAATTTAAATATCTTGGATATTATCTCTCTATCTGGGATGAAAAGGATATCCCTGAAAAAATTACTAGTTATAATACAAATTTGGGAATTATTAATCAAATTATGAAACCATCCCTTGTACAAAAAAACACCAGATTACGTTTATATAACACTTTGGCTAGACCAGTGTTGACCTAGGTAGTGAAGCATGGACACTAAAAAGACAACATGAAAGCAGAAAAACGGCTTGTGAAATGATATTCATACGCAGAACAACGGGTTACACCAGATGGGATCGGAAAAGGAACACCGATATCTTAAAAGAATTGAAGACTATGCCAATATTGGAATATATTAAACAGTACCAACTAAATTGGAAACACCATCTTGAAAGAATGAATTCAAATCGGATCCCCAAAGCTGTTTATAATTATATACCAAGAGGACCAAGATCTCTGGGTCCTATGAAACGCTGGAGGGAAAATTTTCTATAGGATCGTAACGGCCTTGGCCTAATACTTGGAAGGAATAAGAAGAAAAAGAAGTCTTATAGAGGAAATCATATATCGTAAATCTTTATGATTGCTGTATTTAATATCTTAACATTTTTACGTAGCCGTAGCCGAGCGGTTAAGGTAGGAAGCCTTGGCGCAGAGCTACGGGACTTGCGCTGGTTCGAGTCTCCATGGGGGAAGAAATTGTCTCATGGTATTTCGGCCAGTATGGGACCGGTGCCCACCCAGCATCGTGAGGCAATTGGGTAGCTACAATAAGTAGCGGCTCCAGGTTGAGGAACCAGCTATAACGGCTGGGGGACTCGACATGCTAACCACATGTCACCCCTACACTGGCTGTTGATCATCTACCTCTGTGATTGACACATGTGGATGTGAAGGGCCAGCAGCCGGCTGGTAAAAGGGCAACCGCTGAAAAGTGGAAAGACCCTCAATCGGAACATTTTTAAAAAATTGATCTTAAGAATGTTAAATACATCAAATTTCTAAAATAAATTTATTTGATATTATGTCGAAATTGATATGTCTATTTTCTTGAAATGAGTGTGGAAAACGCACTATTGAAGTTCTCAAACACGTTATTACACTTCACTTTCTCCTACATAAAAATTAAAATGTTGCGTGTAGCGACTCATTTTAACATAACTTAACAAATGTATAAAATAGGCTACTCTGTATATACAAGATCCCGAAGCAGTGATTTCGGATCCGTCGCATTTAAATAGGTGTTGTTAACCCTTAAAACCCGTTCACGACACGCTACTATAAATAGAAACCATTAAACGTACTAAAAACAGCTACACGTATCTCACAAACCTCATATGGGCAGTATTGTGTCCCGGGGAAGTAAATTTAATGTCGCGCACACCTATAAATAAGTAACTCGATATTATGAGAATATTGTTGAATTAATTTGAGCTTATATTCAGACAGCGTTGTGCATCAACCGGCTATGCGCCATTATGTAAGTTTCGAAAAAAATATGTTTGAATTTTAAGTCAATCTTCACTATTTATAGTAGCGCCAGTGTAACAATACTGGATATTGCAAGTTATTTTCCTTGTTTGACAGTTATGCATCAACAATCTAGAAGTGGGAACATTTGGTGCTCAGCTGCATGATGCAAACTTTAGATTACCATTTATGAAGATCTGGTTTCATACCAGTTTGTTGCAAAACACAGAATCTCTAATTGGACTGATGGCGTTTACATTTTCTTTAATAATAAGGCTATATTTAAAGATTTGGCGCTAAAAGTGTGCTAATTTGAGTCTGTATATCTTTTTAACATGTACCTAACATGCAATTATTGACCCAAGATATTAAAAAAGTTCATAAACCCTAAAAAATAAACCCAGGTCCTCCATGTCTGGGGTTAGACCTGAGGCTGGTAACCTGGCTCTGATAAAAAGTATACCGCTACGTGCTTCAGTAAAATATGTCTACGAGACTTAACTATTCTTATTATATCTGGCTTCCTATAAATACCATGTAGTTCACTGTTATGTAAGTCTTCTCCAATCACCTGTCTGTTCATCTCTCTTTGGTCCAAAAATTGTCCTAAGAACGACAATATAAATCACTGTGCGTATGAAATTATATGGTTGCGAAACATGGACTCTTACTTTAAGGGAGGAAAGGAGATTACGAGTATTTCAGAATAAAGTTCTTAGGAAAATTTTTGTACCAGAGAGAGATGAACAGACAGGTGAATGGAGAAGACTGCATAACAGTGAATTACATGGTATTTATAGGAAGCCAGATATGAGAACAGTTAAGTCTCATAAACTGCGATCGGCAGGACATGTGGCACGAATGGGGAATGAAAGACGTGCATGGAAGCTTCTTGTAGGAAACCAGAGGGAAAACGCCCAGTTGGTAGACCAAGAATGAGGTGGGAGAATAACATTAACTATGATTTGAGGGAAGTAGATTATACAGGGGATGATTGGAAAACATTGGCTCAGGATAGGGATATATGGAGAGCTTATGTCTGCGCGGCCATGAACCTACGGGTTCGATAGTGCCAGCGAGTTAGTTAGTTAGTGGGTATGAAATGATCACCTCTTTCGCTAAATCTAACAATTTCTTGAAAATCGATTTTTTTAATCTTCTAACTATATTACAACTTGAGAATTTGATCCCAGTTAAAGTTTCTGCTTCACGTATTATCCTGAGGGGTTAACTAGGATTCTTAAGCGTATTTTGTTTATCTTTAGCTCTTAGTTGGGTTGATGTACTTGTTTGTTCTTGTGCTCTCATAAGAAAGATATCTTATGTTCACACAAGCAAAAGGTATACGTATATCGATGTACTGTATTCTGTCATAGAGTGTTCGTGAAGTAGTTTAAAGGGGGAGGGACTCCCGGCAGCACTCTATTTTACAGTAGATCAAATACAGCTCATTCCAAAAGTCTTGAATCATATTCTGCAAATTACTGGGAAATATAATAACACTATCACAATATTCATTATCTTCCCTGGATAAATTCAGTATGAAATGTTCATTGATACCATAGGTCCATTTAAAGCAGACTTAATCATCTCGTTGTAGGAATTTTTGCTCTCGTAGGTGAGAGGCATGAGGTAGGGAGTTCAACAGACAGGGCTCGTAAAGAGAATGGCGGTTCCTTGAACTGCTGAGAATCAATGCTGCCAAACAAATTGATTTGAATGTTTTATTATTATTATTATTATTATTATTATTATTAATTGCTATCATTATTACTATTATCACTACCATTATTATTATTATTATTATTATTATTATTATTATTGTTGTTATTATTATTATTATTATTATTATTATTATTATTATTATTATTATTATTATTATTATTATTATTATTGCAATGATGAATATAATCTTATGGAACAGACATATAATCAGAAAAAAATAAATTACAAATATATAATTCAATAGTGAGAAGTACCGTCACATATGGAGCTGAAGTTTGAAATTTCAACAAAAACTTAGAACAAAAATTTATGTCGATGGAAATGGATTTCTTGAGAAGAGCAGCAAGATGTTCAAAATTAGAAAGAATAAGAAATACTGTCATACGAGAAAGAATTCATATTATATATTCAATAGTAGATTATATAATATATAAGCAATTAAATTGGTATGGGCACGTACGACGAATGGAACAAGTAAGGTGTGGAATGGTGTCCACCTGGAAGAAGAAGTAAAGGAAGACCTCGAAACTCGTGGATGGAAGAAATAAGAACTGGAATGAGAACAAGAGGACTGGAGGACTTGGAGTGGATGTAACTGAATCTTTTAACGCGATTTTCACACACTTAGAAACATTGGATCGACTTGAAACTTTGTATACTTGTAAAGGACCCGTGACAATATAATAATTTCATATTTGTTTCTAAAATCCTGGCCAGAATCGTCAGAAAATTAAAAAAAGTGTCTTTTTATCTACTTAACGGAATCTTTGAACACGATTTTCACCCACTTAGGAACATTGGGTCGACTTGAAACTTTGTGTACTTGTAAAGGACCCGTGACAATACAATAATTTCATATTTTGTTTCTAGAATCCTGGCCAGAATCATCAGATAATCAAAAAAATGAAAACTGGTATAATAGGTTGCGGACTAGTCGATTTTTTAGTCAATCCTTATAAGAGCTCAGTTGGTAGAGCGGTACACTCTAGTGGTATATAATTTCTGTAATCAATAGGTCGCTGGTTCAAATCCGGCTGGGAGTTCTTTTTAAAAGAGTATTACTTTCAGCTCATACTACAATAGAATCGAATTTAAAGATATTTACATTTTTATCTCATTCTGTTAAATATTAAAACTAAAAATAAAAAATAAATAATAGTTTTAAAAAACTAAAACATCACGCTTTATTAGAAAACCGAACTAAACAAATGAAAAATAATTTTAATTTCCAACATGCTTGGGATAAATATTTTTACCATCAAAAGGGTGGGGTGCTTTTTATGATTTTTACATTTTCTTCTTAGAGACGTTACTTTTACCAATATCTGTTTATTATCAAATATATTAATTGATAAAGAGCACCCCACGCTTTTGATGGTAAAATTATTTATCCCAAGCATGTTGGAAATTAAAATTATTTTTCATTTTTTTAATTCGGTTTTCTAATAAAGCGTGATGTTTTAGTTTTTTAAAACTATTATTTATTTATTTTCTGATGATTCTGGCCAGGATTTTAGAAAAAAATGAAATTATTGTATTGTAACGGGTTCTTTACAAGTATACAAAGTTTCAAGTCGATCCAATGATTTTAAGTGGGTGAAAATCGTGTTGAAAGATTCCGTTACATAGATAGATAGATAGATAGATAGATAGATAGATAGATAGATAGATAGATGATAGATAGATAGATAGATACAGATCAAGCTAATAAAAAGCGTGTAATAACAACTTAGTTCCTCATGAGAAAATAAATTGAAATGTATGGCCTATTGGAATTCAGTAGACAAATACCTGAATACTCTCCCTTTAGGAGATTAATACTAGATATTTAAAATAATTGCCATAAGCTTTAATTTAATTGGCATCACTCACAATATTAAACTTAAGTTAAGAAATAATGATGTAGAGGTAGAGTTGAATAATTCATTGGAGTAATTGTGAACTCCACCAACAAAGCAGCATGGCATGATTTACAAATTATTGATCATAATGTGTGTGTGTGTGTGTGTGTGTGTGTGTGAGAGAGAGAGAGAGAGAGAGAGAGAGAGAGAGAGAGAGAGAGAGACGGAGAGAAGACAATACGGAGAGAACAGCACAATAAAGCAACAGATTAATTTAATTAGTTTCAATATTATGATAACAGTATATATATATATATATATATATATATATAATATATATACTGAATTACAAGTAATAATGATTTTAACAATTGTATGATATATATTCATTTTATTTTTATAACTTATATTTTTATCCCACAATATTCCATTGAGGCAAGCAATTGCAAATTTTCCTTTATTGAATATACGTGTAACTTAAGTGGTGAACGGACGGGATGTGCTACTCACCAATTGCACTGGTCAGCATGGTGAGATAATGACCGATATGGTATTACTTCCACTTCCATACGATATATATTTTATATCTTTCCTATCCAGTCTCTCTGGACTGAACACTTGTTGTTTTCCTACCCCGATGGTATTAGAGTATTCGAGGCCGAGGGGATCATCTTATCTTTTCTGTCAAATTCTTCCTAAAGGGCAGATCAGGCTCTTAGCTGTAGTGAAAGCAACTGATCTAAGGATGGACACCTGAAAAAAAAATCCCTGGTCCTCCAGGTTGGGGGTTGATGGGGTAGGCCAGCTCCCTCCCATCAGAAAAAAATTGCAATGCTAAAAAACCTAATGAATATTTCTTAATTTGATAGTATATAAAATTCGGGCCCTAATCATCACTTTTACACTGTAATCATATTTACACAAACTTTTTGGCAATTTCCATGTTTTTTTTAAATAGTAGTATTTCATTAGCTGCTTGCTATGATCTTTACTCTTCCAAAAAGACTATCTGTCTGATATAATAATAATAATAATAATAATAAATGTATTCATTTTTATTGTTATTACTAATGCGTGCTCTATAGAACAATCATCTTCTGAATATTACACTGAGGTTTCATGTAATAATAATAATAATAATAATAATAATAATAATAATAATAATAATAACAATAATAATAATAATTTTGTATTGCATTGTAAGCCTATGTTTTTCCCTTTACAGAGATTTAGGCGCTCTCCCCCTAAAGGGAAGAATTTGAACCATACTAATTTAGTTACACTTGTTTTCATATAGATGTCATTTTGAGTAGTCCGTGGTCAGCGTTCCGCCTCATATTGACATCTAGGAAACCAAGGTAGTACTAGGACGGGAAAATTAGGTAAATTTTGCTTAGAGGCCTTTTCATTCAGGCTTAAGAATTTTTTACAGGCCTGAAAATCTTCAGACTCGGGACCCACGGCTTAAAGTCCCTCCCGGAGGACTTGCTCCTTGGATTTTTTCGTTCTAAAAAATCCATCGACCCCGGCCGGGTTTGAACCCGCGACCCTCGGGACCAGAGGCAAGGAGCATAACCACTAGTACACCGCGGTCGACAATAATAATAATAATAATAATAATAATAATAAATTTATGTTATTATTGTCTAAACACGTGTTAGATTGGATGGCACGAGGCAGAAGGAAGAGGGGGAGAAATAGAAGAACATGGTATGAGGGAATATATGATGTCATTATGAAGAGGGGTTGGAAGAGGGACAATGGGAAGACAGGAATCTCTGGAAAGCAGGAATCAAGGGCGAACTGCTGTAAAGTGGAAAGCCTGTATTAAGTATTAACCCAATCGCCTCAAAAGACGAGGTAGACTCACCGGCAGTTAAATGGCCTTCAACTCAGAAGACGAGGTACACTCGCTTAATTCTGCTGTTATATATTTTGCAATATTTCGTACATCTCTTGACAGGATAAGCTTTTGTTAACATTTATGAACAGTAGAGGATTTTGTTCTGGTCTTCACCCTTATTGTGATCTCAAGTACAGTTATCATTTGCTTGTATTGAATGCGTGAAAACAGAGAATATAATTTACGGTACCTTAAATCCGGTTTCTGGGGAAATGCATTGAGCATTAAAACCTCAAGTGAATGGGTTAAGTAAATTGTTATTAGTTATTACTGATTGGAGGCTCTATGCAACAACCATTTACTGAAGATTTCGTTCTGCCAACCTCTATCGTACAATGCGTACAAATCAAAAAAAAAAAAAAATAAAAAAGAAAGAAAAACATATTCAAAACAAAATAAATAAAAATCGTGTTTTATTTTCAACATAATTCCCAAATCAATTTGTTTGTATATTATCATTCCAGGCATCCCTGAAATTTCAATTTCTGGTATTGGTGACGTATGTAGTAGTACATCGAACAAACGGCACTGATTGCGTGTATTGTAACATAATTAGAAATATTCATCATGAGTATCGCATGTGGCATAATTATAAGCTAACACAAGATGAATTGAAAATCACACAATGCAGCAAAATATGCCTTGAATATATATATACTATCACAAAATGATTGTATATCTCTGTTTAACTGTAATTGCTATTTTTGTAATATTACGTATGACACATAGATGATGTAGTGTATTTATACATTCTTTTGTAAGGTTTCCGTTTTTTATACCAAGATTTCATCTGCAAAAATAAACTACCATTATGTCTTCGTTTTAAGATTAATATCTTTAAAAATATTTTACTGCACGGCACATACTTGAATTCCATGAATATCTTACGCCTCGTCTTATTTAATCCACTTTGTAAAAGAGAGAGAGAGAGAGAGAGAGAGAGAGAGAGAGAGAGAGAGAGAGAGAGAGAGAGAGAGAGAGAGAGAGAGAGAGAAGGAGGAGACAGAAATCTAGCAAACAAGTACTCCTTGATTTTTGCTGGAGTTTATACCAAGTGCTTTTTATATTCCCATTTGGGAATAAAATCTGTAGGCATAAGTTTCGGTGAGCATTAAAAGTAAAACGCCTTACAAAACATCTATATAGGACTATTGAGAAAGAAGGAACAGATTTCAAACATTTATTTCTTCCAAACTACAAAAAATACAAACACGATTCCAACGTTCCTGGAAAGAGAAAAGTTTGAAGTTCTGATCACGGCCGCATTGGCGCTGTTGTTTATCATGTTGATTGTTCATATTAAAATGGTGACACAACAGGACGTTGGATTGGAAGAGGAGGAGCAGAAGATTACCTTCATTACCGGTGGCCTCCCAGGTCACCCGACCTAACCCCATGTGATTTTTATCTGTGGGTTACGTAAAAGACCAGGTTTTTATCCCCCTATGCCTGACACTCTTGAAAATTTGCGACATCGAATTGTTTAAACTCTGAATTCGATAACTAGAGACCAACTGATTCATGAGTGGCATCGTTTTGATATTTGTCATGTATCACATAGTACTCATATTGAATGCATAAAATAGTGAAATTTGAACTTTTCTCTTTCCAGGAACGTTGGAATTGTGTTTATATATTTTGTAGTTTGGAAGAAATAAATGTTTGAAGCCTGTTCCTTCATTCTTAATAGCCCTGTATATTTCTCACTGAAGTCCTCTTGGCGCCTGAAATAAACATTTACTAGACTAACGGGAGTTGACTACTCCCCCTTCTCTATTATTTTTATCCCAGAGGTTTGAAATACCCTGCATAGAGACGTGTTACCGCATGTTAAAACTCTGAAGAATATTGACACTAAAATATTGACATTTTATTCAAGAAAGACAACTGTATGTCTTGGAGATAACAGAATCACGGAAATAGAACACTGGAGTGGAATTCTCGTCAAGAACAAGTACTGAAGTTAGAGGTGGTATGAGAAGAACCAAGATAACTAAAAGATTTATTGAGAAAAGACACTCCAGACAGAATCTTTCGGAACAGAGCATGTCTTGAATTGAAGAGTAGTATCACTGGAATATCAAATATGAAATAGATTGCACATGAAGATAAGTGATCCTTCATAACGAAAATCTTATGAGCCTAAAAATATTTTTGAAATTGTATGAAATGTTCCAATATAAGAAGGAAGTTTTCGTTTTGTCATACAGTTTTCTATCATATGACACTATTGTTATTTTATTTATTTTTATACCGGGATGTTTTTACATTGTTAAATCGATTCATTATTTTGTATTTTCTGCCATAAATCGTTAATTTTCTTTCCTCAAAAACATAAGACAAAGCAAACAGACGAATGTATGAACTTAAAGTGTGGATGCATAATTCGTCCGAGTTAGTGGAGAAGCTAATATCCCCCAACTATCGTTGTAATGTAATTAAACAATTGCTATACAGTCAGTGTCGAAAACTGATTACTAGGTCATTATGTTGTTGTTAATTTACGTTTTAGAAATGTAAAACAGTACCTGAGATCACAGTCGTCCTCAATAATCAGCTCTGTTGTTTTATAGGAGGCCTTTCGATAACTTATATATCATCTTCTGCTTTCAGCTTGGTAAACTGTTGCTGGTAATTATTTTGTACAGAGGGTTCATATTACTGGGTACGTTCTAATTTAACAGGTGTTTGTTTGTGGTTTCCTTGATAATTTCTAACTCTTCGAGAACGTTGATTTTCCATGTATCGTTTTCTCTATGCAGGATCGATAATACATTGTCTATAGTGAATTGATGACCTGCTTCTACACATAGTAGAACATTGTCTATCGTGTTGAATTGATGTCTTGCTTCTACTATGTGTATTGTCTATCGTGTTGAATTGATGTCTTGCTTCTACTATGTGTATTGTCTACCGTGTTGAATTGATGTCCTGCTTCTACACATAGTAGAAGCAAGACATCAATTCAACACGATAGACAATGTATCGATTCTGCATAGAGGAAACGATACATCGAAAAATCAACGTTCTCGAAGAGTTAGACATTTTCAAGGAAACCACAAACAAACACTTGTTAAATGAGAACGTACCCAGTAATGTGAACCGTATGTACAAAATAATTACCAGCAACAGTCAGTACCAAACTGAAAGCAGAAGATGGTACATAATATACCGAAAGACCTCCTACAAAACTACACTACTAATTATTGAGGACGACTGAGATCTCAGGCACTGTTTTACATTTCTTAAAACCTTAATACAGTTACCTCAATGAAGTTTCATTGTTGATTGTTGTTAATTTGTAATGTAAGTAAACTATTCAGCTCGGCCATCCTTCACTGCAAGTATGTTGCAACATTTTGACGTCATGCTTACATCATGCATGACAATATCGGTATCGTGAAAACATTACGTCGTCGCTCAGTGGCAAAGATTCATATATGTGCCTCGAATGATGATCGTACTTAAACATCTCTTACTTTTATCCTTAATTATATAGAATGAACATACAATTGGACAGTGCTGCGCCAATAGCTCTTTAAATTGTTGCAAGTTCAGAACCGCATTGATATTTCCTTTCACAGCAACGAATTTACTGGAAAGAAAAAGATGGTTGTATTAGAAAGACATTACGGCTGACAGAAGTAGCTGAGAATATGGAAAAACTTACAGCTTGTAATTATCACAAAATAGAATTAAAAATAAATACATTCTGGTCACTTTCATCGTAGAATATATATTTCAGTTCGGTTTATTGTTTAATAGAAAATAAATTTATAAAATGAAGCCATGGTATTTATTTGGCTCGCTAGTGGATTTAAAGATTCAAATTAATTCAGGATAGGTCCATTTTAATTTAAAGAAATGTCAATTTTTGCTTGTAAGTGATTACTGACCAGCAGCTTCTCATTTCCAATAACGTAAGAGTGAGATGTTTGACGATACAGTATGTTTAATATCCATTGATCTGCGATTTACTGTTGACGTTATGATTGGAAGATAAAAGATGATAGTAAGCTGGCAGATATCTGGGGTTAGAGGTCTGATCTGGATAATTTTGAGAAGAGTAGGTAATGCAATGTTCTTCGGTCACTCAGTCGAAGCCAAAACAGTGATTCAATATAGATTGAGAAATATGGTCATACTTTCTAACTACAAATATAAGTCAGCAATTATGGGATTTTAATGTCTACCATTTTCTTAATTGTATGATTTATTTTGCTGGAATTTGTTAAATCAATTACATGCTGTAGGCCATAATAAATGTAAACGTGTATGTTTTAATTCATCTCCTTTAACGGAATAAGTCTCTGCCTGGTACAGATTTCACATTTGTTCAGCAAAGCGTTTTATTGGCCTTCCTACCGAACTTAGTCCTCCAGGAATATACATCAATGCCATCTTTGGTAACCTATCCTCTGTCATTCACAGCAGATGCTCTATCCAGTTGTCCCTGTGTTCTTCTACGAAATTTTATTCTATGAAATTCCATCTTAGTACTCTTCATAAAGAATTTAAAACACTAATTGGTTACAATTAGTGAATTGAAGAAGTGGTTGTACTTTTAGTTCCTCTCTAACATTCTCATTTCCAATATGTTATTCTCTTGTCCAACCTTTCACCGCCTGTAGGAAGTACATTTCCGCTCCCTGACATTTACTTTTGTCTTTTTCCTTCAGAACCCAGGCATCACTTCCATACATCGCCACTGGTAGTGCCACTGTCGAGTAAAATCTTAGCTGCGTCTCCTTTCTAACTTTGTTCCTCAGTTCGTCTGATTGTTCCACGAATATGTTGAAATCTCTGCATTTTCCTATTTATGTCTTGTTCTACTTCATAAGTTATATCTTCTTCTTCTACTACAAGGTTTAGGCTATGCAGCCTGTTCCGGCGAAGTTAAAAGTGGAGTCCATCTTCTACGTGGTCGGCCAACATCTCTTGTTCCTCTGGGATTATACAGGAAGGTTCTTTTTGGTATTCTTTCGTTGTTCATTCTCATTAAGTGTTATGTCCATTTCTTATTATTTTCGCTGATTCTATCTTCAATTTTATATATATTTAATTCTTCTCGTATAGTTTCATTCCTCATTCTATCCGCTCTTGTGCATCCTTTCACATTACGTAAAAACAGCATTTCCGCAGTCTGTATCCTGCTTTTATCCCTTGATATTTGAAAAAATGTCTTATTTTTAGTCAGCTGTGGGTCAATACAAATATTTGTTCCATAGTACAAGCTCTTAACAGTTTCTATAATCTGAATAGGGAGGCCTTTTTCTTTTAGGACATTCCACAATATTTCCCTGTTTACTCGATCAAATGCCTTATCTAAGTCTATAAATAACAAATGCGTTTCTAGGTTTTTTTTCTTGTCTTATGTTTATTTCATAAGTTATATCGCAGCCCAAATACAGGAAGTGTGAAACCTGTTCCAACACTTTATATTTTATTACTATTTTTGTTCTTACTGGGTACCTTCCATGGAACGCTATTACTTTTGTTTTTGATTTTCAAATTATCATACGTGATCCAGAGTTAGATCCTCTCCTGATAGGTCGTGTCACTATGGGTGGATTTCTCAACCGAGTCTAAACCATGACCCCGGTTTTCCAATTGTTTTTATTGTTTCCATAACAACTACAAAAATGACTGCAATTTACAAGAATTGTTATGAAACCATAGACATGATTCAGACATTTGTTTTGTAATTAACAGTCATAGACAGTTTTATGGTTGTTATGGGAACAATAAAAATCGGAAAACCGCGGACTTGGTATAGACTTTGGTTGAAAAAGTTCACCCTATAAAACTCGGGAGGCGTGAGGCACGTTAAAGTACCTACAAAGGGAGGGATTAAACTAAGTAAAAAAATGAAACTTCAAAATGAGGATTGGAATTTTGCAAAACAGGCATGAATATAATTGTATTATCATAAGTAATGCCACGAGTGATTTCCAAATTATCGATAAATTCACGACTCACGAAGTGAGGAGTGAATATATATAGAGAATTTGGAAATCAAGAGTGGCATTTGTTAGGACTAGTTAACGAATAAAATTAAGCTGTTTACTCACAAATCATTATTTAACTATAGTTATTTTAAAATATTTATATATTTAATGTAAACGGCGATGTTTGAAAACAAATGAGAAACGATTGGTACGCTTCATTTCCTTCCTTTGTTCATCACTGCAATAAGATCATAATATTATTTATTGCCAAAGGATCGCAATATTGTAAGAATGCACCCTAGTGGAGAAATTTATAACCAACGTTATAGGTATTAATTAATTTGATGTCCTATGATGTAAATATGTCAATTATATTTTTCTGCAAAGACATTTCCTGGAAAATAATTCGTTTAAGAAAGTGCAAACAGTGTTTTTTTTGTGGTATAATCAATTGTTACAAATGTTTTTATATTATCTATCGCATGCGCTTTATGCTGACATTCATGCACTATATATACAATCTGGTAGCCGTATTTCTTGCAGGGTCAGTCACTGCTAAATAATTCTATGGCCTATTCAGAATGTTAAAAAGGAGGTGCTTTCTTTATTATGATAAACTTTAGTTGGTAAATTTTAGGCGAAACACGACTGTGATTGGTTGTAAATAAAAAATCATTGAAATGTGATTGGTCATTGACTCCCATTTGGGTCATGAGTTAAATAGTCAATATATATTTTTTTTAAATAACGGTATTGGTAAAGGACGTTGTAATGATTTCATTCCTGTAATCTTGTTCTTTAAAATATTTCACATTATATCCCAGCATAATAATACTAAGAACTGTATCTCACAAGCGAGCAAGCACAAAAAGCAGTACCGAATCAATTTTCTGTTATCTTCGAACTTGGCCAAGCAGGAACGGTGGGAAATCGAGTTCGTTGGCAGATCGAAGTCAGTCCTGAAATGAATGAGAAGTCTGCAATAACAGCATTCCTTGACAAAAGAAGAAACTGTGGTACGAGAGAGAAAGATAAATACGTATCAACGGTTACAGACATTGGAACAAAAACTTTCATCTTAATAAAATTGAAACAAATAACTAAAGACTAAATAAAAGAAGTTTGTGCTTTTAATAAAATATATATATAAATTGTATTTTAAATCTGAGAAGAAAAGAAAATAATTCAACGTTCTATCATCTAGGAAGTGAAAAAAAAAAGTTATTTCAATTAAAACTGAACAATATGATGACGAATTCCTGCAAGTTTTATTTTCCCACAAAGTAAATACAATCCTCAGACGAACAATAAAATTTATTGTAAAAACCTAACAAATTGTATTTAATATTGTTTTCTGATGTTAAAAACAGATTTCCAGATATTGTGCCCGATACGTAAGGCGTGATTTTTTAATTCTGTAAAATTAACTTTTTGTTCGTAGTAAGTTTAACTATTAACTTTCAGAGAATTCTAAGAATATATAATATTACAATATAGTTCTTTTTAATTCCAAATCATTGCTTTGATTTTTGTAAATTTATCGAAGTGTCACAAAAATGCAATTCGCATTTTTTAAAAAAATTAAGCTGCAGTCTAAATACTGTAAAAAGTTTTCTTTAATCTAAGCCATCGTATTCCAACCTGTGATTAGCGAACCCCCACGGGTTTCGCCAAAACGTTTCCGTAATGGCGGGTTTCGAGGTTAGGTCTATTATTGTTTCCTTCATTTCTGCGGCATTGTCATAATAATAATAATAATAGTATTATTATTATTATTATTACTATTATCATTATTATTATTATTTTAAAATTAAATTAATCCTATTATGCCCCTTGTTACATATATGCAAGATCGGGAATTTATCACATTCTTTGCACACTAAATTAACATTTACCGCGAATGCCTGATTTCCAATTATGTATCAACTTTAGAAATGCATTAAATTTCGCTACAACTAGGCCTACACGTTGTGTAACTTTTAGGCCGTAACAACAGTAACTTTAGGTTTTAACCGTTAAAGTTTAAGTTAATTTAGGGTCGGTTTCACCAATAGAGGTAACTGTATTACGCCAGTTTTCCCCGTGTATAATGCATAGCTTCAACTGGCGTAATACAGTTACCTCTGCTGGTGAAACCGACGCATAAGGTTATTAAATTTTTTATTTGGAAATTACTAAATTTTATGCATGTCTACTGTATACATATTTAAAAGTCAGTGGTTCACCCAGATAGTTGTGGGAAGGGGTTCGCGAGTCGAAAAGGTTGGGAACCGCTGATCTAGACCACAACGAAGTAGGCTGTATCTTTATGACGCTGAAGAAAAGTCAATTAATATTCTCTTGATTAAAAGATCGAAAACATTCCATAAATAGATAAAAACAGTAGATTGTTTTACCGCTAGGGGATGAAGTAGATAATACACCCATCCATCTCGACTCTGGAGACAGTAAACAAATATAGCGAGTAAACTTTTTATCCAATTAATTTAATAGAACAGTTTTTCAACGCGCACTTGCATATATTTAAAGATCAATAAAATATATTACATAACTAATTCACTGGCACTATCGAATTCGTAGGTTCATGGCCACACGGCCATAAGCTCTCCAAACATCCCTATTCTGATCTAATGTGTTCCAATCATTCCCCGTATCCCTCAAATCTTGCTTAATGTTATTTTCCCACCTCATTCTTGATACACCAACTACAGGAAGCTTCCATGCACCTCTTTCATTTCCCATTCGTGCCACATGTCCTACCCACCGCAGTCTACAAGACTCAACTGATCTTATTATATCTGGCTTCCTATAGGGACCATGTAGTTCACTGTTGTATAGTATTCTCCATTCGCCTGTTTGTTCATCACTCTTCAGTCCAAACATTTTCCTAAAAACTTTATTCTCAAATACTCATAATCTCTCCATTCCTCCCTTAAAGTAAGAGTCCATGTTTCGCATCCATTATAACTGGTGGAATAACAGTTTTATATGTTTTTAGTTTAACGATATATTACATAAGATTTATTTTTTTTAAATTTTGATAATTATGTATGCCCAAATGCACATGGACTCGGATCTTCTCGCTATAGTGATTTCCAATAACGTAATAGTGAGATGGTGAAAGAAAAATAATGAGATGTTCGATGATACAGTATGTTTAATATCCATCCATTGATCTGCCTAATACTTTTAAAATAAAATTTCATAATTTGTTGATTAATAATCACAATAGAAAAACATTCCGATTTCAATTTTAAGTATTGATGTGTGATTCTTTCTAAAAAATAAATAAGTGCACTTTCAAGCAAAAATTGGCATTTCTTAATATTAAAATGGACCTATCCTGAATTAATTTGAATCTTTAAATCCACTAGCGAGCCAAATAAATACCAAAGCTTCATTTTATAAATTTATTTTCTAGTAAACAATAAACCGAACTGAAATATATGTTCTCTGATGAAAGTGACCAGAATGTATTTATTTTTAATTCTATTTTGTGATAATTACAAGCTTTAAGTTCTTCCATATACTCAGCTACTCCTGTCAGCCGTAATGTCTTCCTAATACAACCATATTTTTCTTTCTAGTAAATTTCGTTGCTGTGAAAGGAAATATCAATACGCAAGTTGGTTCAATGGAACACATTCCAGGTAATCAAGATTCAATATCGGATTTGGTGTACGAGTATGACCATATTTCACAACCTATAGTTATATATATATAAAAAATTATAAATAAAAATTTCGTGTCACGTTGTTTGTCCGCGATGGAATTCTAAACTACTGAACCGATTTTAATAAAATGTTGCACACTGTGTGCAGTTTGATCCAACTTGAGACTTAGGGTAGTTAATAACTAAATTTATAGTCGCATTATGTTTTATTGCAAATTATTTGTTTATTATTTAACGAAGAGTTATAATTATCTGTGAGTTCCATACGACTCTAACAGATGGCTGTATAAGGTAATTTGGTAAGGTAATTGGTTTATTATTTAACAGAGAGACATCCAGATGGCTGTGCTTTTTGTTGCAACCGCGAATTTCAATTGAATTACAAATATTGATTATTTCATAATTTAAGTGTGTTCAGTGTTTATTTTATTTTCAATATTATTAATTTTGTATATAAGTATTAGTTTTTAGTAATATGGCTGAAAGACAGCAACTTAATTTATATTTTTAACGTATACCTTAGCAACAGCAACGCGTGGCCGGGACTTCTAGTATATATATATATATATATATATATATAAACACTTAGTAGTGTTTGAAATTATATTCTGAAGGTCCCGTATTCAAACTCCAGTTTCAACCTATCTGATTTTTTCCCCCTTGCAGCGGTTAACTGACTTATGACGCATCCTGTATTATAAACCATCAACACTTATGATTTGCTTTCAACAAAATAAAACATAAAATGTAAATTTTTATTTATTCGCTTAATTATATTATATATCTAAATATAAGGAATATATTGGAAATTTGTTTTAATTAATAGCAACATACGTATTAATTTACATTCTCAGTATTCTGAGCACAATCAGTGCACTGCAAATTTATATTTCGTAAGATATTGGAGTAATGTTGCAATGAAAAATTAATCATTATCTTTGTAACAAAAATGAGTCAAGTTAGTTCATCATCATCAACAACAAGGAATAGGCCCAATGGCCTGTTCCGATCTCATTATAGATCGAATTGGTCCTTCCATCTCTTCAATGGTCTTCCCAACGTTCTTCTCCCTTTTGGTTTATAATTATACATTCTTCTTCGTATGCGCTGTTCATTCATTCGTAATACGTGCTGATGATAAGCATTTTGGTAATATGTTATTCTTTCACAGAGATTAAATATATTAAGTTCTGTTCTTATATCTTCGTTTTTCTTTTTATCGGTCCTTTGGTATCCTGTTATTGCTCTCAACATCTTCATTTCAGCAGCCTCTATTTGTTTACTATCTGCCTTTGTTAATGTCCAGGTTTCACATCCATATATAAGAGATGGAACTGCCATTACTTTGTAAAACTTCAAAATAGTTTCTTTTCTAGTCTTATTCAATAAAGTGCGTTTAATTGTGCCACATAGATAATTGAATCGTATTTTAGTGTGTTTATCTAAATTTCTGTCATTGTCTAAATGACAACCCAAATAATTAAATAATCTCACGTTAGTTTAAATATGCAAATAAAAAGTGTTTATGGAAAATACTAATGTTCACTTATACATAACTTCAAAGAATAAAACAATATAATGTTTTTATCCAAATGATGATAAAAAACAAATTTAAAAATCTTTGCTACTAACAGAAATTATAAAGGAAAAACAAATTGTCCATAATTCTTCTCTGTTTCTCTACGGATGTACTAATATATCTCGGTGACAGTTGAGGAAATGGGTTTGTAGAAGTAAAATACATCTTGCGCAAGTGTTATGAACCTTTTCTTCCACAATAGTACACAGATAAAAGAATAAACTTTTTTTTTTTTTCAAATGCCCCAGGTTTGTCTTTTCGACATTCCTGGTTTCTCTCCTGGCATGGCGTATTTGTAATCCACTTCTAAGGTTGGGGCGACTGGAAGGCGGGGTTACGTTGCCCCGATGATATGATGGATGATGATAATGATGCGCCAGGAGAGTTCCTAATCCTAACCTAAGATGAATATGAATGATGATGATTGCGATGGCCATATGATTTCGGGGACCGTTTGGGCCTTAAAGTTTTCCTGAAGTTTGTCTTACAGGTGAGGAAAAACCCCGATAAAACCTCACCCAGAAAAACTGTCCCGACCGGTAATCGAAACCCGGGCCCGCTGCGTGACAAGGCAGCACGCTAACCCGAGACCACAGCGGTGGACTAATAAACTTAATCTAACATTAAACAAATGCCGATTTGATTACACAACAAAAAATAAACTTTTTTTTGTCTCAGAAAGAAAAATATGTGATTCTGATACTATTTTTCTCCTGAATTCAAATATGATATCGGGGTTTCTTCATCATGCAAGGTTTCCGAGAGACGGGAATTTATAATTTCAAACACTTTAATATTTTTTACATTCATAACTAAACAATATTCGAACATTCGGACTCACATAGAAAGCAAGAAATGACGATTTTCTGCTATGTTTCGCCTGTGGAGCATCCCTCTTGATGGTCCAACAATAATCGGCCAGCATATTAGGATTCCATTTGCCTTAATATCTCTTTTCCATAGCTGAAATCTCCTGAGTTAGCTCATTTGGTTTTATTTTACAATGGACAAATGGACGAAAAAAGGTTATTAAAAAATAATTATTTAAATCCATTAATTGAAATTGAAATAAAAAAATTGTGCGTGATGGAGAAATTCCGAATACATATTTGAAAACACGATAAAAAACTGCATAAAGTACAATTATTGGTACTCATGAGACAAAATCGTGTTGACCAGCGTTATTCTATATTTCATAAACTGATTTGAGATAAAATACACAGCTAAATACGATTTAATAGTCAAAGTTACGAGTTATTTTATATGTCTGTAAGAATTTAAGTCCAAAACCACCGGTCAATGAATTGACAATAGCCAGATGTTTTAAAAGTCAATAAAATGATATATATATATAGATATATATATATAGTATGATAAGAAAAATAAATGCCTGGACGGGATTCGAACCCGGATCTCTGAGTCTGTACCTCAGTGTGATAACCATTACATATATATATATATATATACGTATGTAAACAAAAATGCGCTTTTCAAAAACAATAAGCTTCAGGTTTTATTTTGCATGGCAGTTCTGATAAACATGCATACTTAAGTTTATGGGTAATATTCAAAACACTTAATAATATAATTGCTTTACATTCTTAGCGCATTTTTATATGTATTGTCACGCATCGTATAGCGGCGATTGAATTTCGCGGATGACGACGAGAATACTGGTCTCGGATTAATAGAAATAGATTTATGAGTCGCTGATTCCCGAGTCGAAAGACCCGCGCTTATCATCGATGCGTCTGGATTCCGTTCTGGTTTCTTCAAGCTTCGACCCTCCCTGTCGGGAAAGTTCGATGCCAGAAACTTCCACACTAGAAAGATCTCGATTAGATGACGTGAAATTTCCGTCCCCGACCTATATGAACTATAGTCAGGGACGAGAGCGAGTGAGTTGTGAAGTGACAGCGTCACAGTGATTGTAATTCAAAGAAACTGTAGCGAGTGGACTTGTTAAGAGACCGTAAAATAATTGTGCGATAGATATTAAAACAAGATTAATTATTACAGCAATTTGTGAGTGAAATGTCAGGGAGAGTTTACAGTTACTGAGGAGTTCTACACGATCAACTATGTTCTTTTATGATGAGAAAACGATGTAAAAACTATCCCGACGATATCCTGCGACAATATTATTAATTCCAAAATGAGTGTCTATTTGTAACGTTTTCAGGGCTGTACTACCGAACTGGTTTTGATGAAATTAGATAGCTAACTTGAACGGACATATGGCACTTTTCATTCCGATCAAACATATAATTCCCGAGGATAGCAAAGTTATAGGTCAGAATACGGCAATCCAGATATATGTCACATTCCACTGTAACACTAACATCTATGAAAACAGTTTATTTAATCACGCTTATTTATATATACTTGTAAAAGTAATCTATTTCGTTTCTTTTCGCTATTAAGATGGGAAATAATTAAATGAAAAATATATTTTAGTAATGCTGTTTAAAAAAACAGATGTACGAGTATTGGTCAATATTACTTATTATAACATATTTTAGGAAGTGACATCGAGAAACTGAACTATTAATTCAACATAATTTATTCTTCGGTATACATCATAGTAATTTGTTAAACTGTCCCCATGCCCATAAATAATATATATATACACATACATTTACATTAAAAGCGGCATTTCAGTCTTCAGGACTAATTGAACAAACCGATATTGATAAAATTTAGCCCAGAGGTAACTTGAAGCGCAGCGAAGGATATAGAGTACTTTCCATCACAATTAAAATATGCTTCCCAAGGGATAGCAAAAACAAATTTGGCGCTGCGTTAATTCTTTCAACAGTCCAAAAATAATCAGTTTAATTATTTCAGGAGTAGTTTATTTTAAAATATAAATTTTGGAGATTTATGACTAATCCCCCAATTAGATGATCAGTTGTTCAACACACAAAATATTTTGGAAATATAAGTAGATAATTTTGATAATTCGGGATCACTGAATACTAAAATATCATTTCAATTTCTAGTTTAGGTGTAGTTTTCATATTAGAGCCATGACCTGACCTAAAATCGAGGAGTTTCCCACTAAATAGACCTATAGGATCCCGGCGTTTCCATAGCTGGCAGCATTCTCACAGCGCGGTGCCATCACTTGATTGGGGTCTGTGTTTTAATATGTTCATCATGTTATCAGTGGTAGTGTAACCTGGGTCGGGTTTGAGTTATTAAGAAGCGATAAACAACAGTGATTGTATTACTGATGTGCGCAGAAATGTTTCCTTCACAATTTAACTGATGCCCCAAATGGGAGACAATGACCAATGTATCTTGTTTAATAACCAATCACAGTCGTGTTTCACCCGATATGTATCAATTAAGTTTATCATATTAAGAAAGCTCTTCCTTTTTAATATTCTGAACAGGTCATTTTGCAGTGACTGACTCTCCAAGAAATACTGCTACCAGATTGTATATATATATATATATATATAGTGCATGAATTCAAACAGATACTGCTTGTGGGATATAATAGAAAAACATTCGAAGTAATTGATTATACCACAATAAAAATAAACCACTATTTGCACTTTCTTAAACTATTATTTCCCAGGAATTTACGTTCCAGAAAAATACAATTTACATCATAGGACATCAGAAATTAATTAATAATCGATAATGTTGGTTATAAACAGTTTGATGTGTTTCTTTTTTTCTCCACTAGGGTGCATTCTTACAATATTGCTATCCTTTCGCAATAAATTATATGATCTGGTTGCAGTGATGAACAAATGAAGCATAACAAACATTTCTCATTTGTTTTCAAACATCGCCGTTTACTTTAAATATATAAATATTTTAAAATAACTATATTTAAATAATGATTTGTGAGTAAACAGCTTAGTTTTATTCGTTAAATAGTCCTAACAAATGCCACTCTTGATTTGCAAATTCTCTAGATAAATTCCTGCTCACTTCGTGAGTCGTGAGTTTATCGATAATTTGGAAATCACTTGTGCATTACTTAGTCTATGATACGTGCGTTATAAGTCCATTTGCCATCCTGCTCTTTAAGATAAGTAAACTAATTCTTCGGCAATGAATAAATAACCTTAAAAATGTCTGTTAAAGTATGCGGAGAAGTGGCATTTGATTCGAGGAACTGTACAATTACACTATCTATAAAATTGCATATTTATTACATATTTGATAGAAAAAGTTCCTCCTACATGTCCATTAACACTAGGAATGAAATTTTGATAGAACTAAGAAAACAATTGCTCCCACCACTACATTTCAAACAGGGAATTATGAAATATTTTTAAAAGCTTTAGGCTCAAACACTTAATTGCGTGAATAATTCCTATGCTCATTTCTGAAAACAAAAAGCAAAAGCGGGCGTATTCATTGGGTAACTAACCAAATAATTATTTAAGAGCACCAGTTTAAAGTATTGCTGAGTGATAAAGGGATCTTAGCATGGGAATTCTTTAAAACATTTCAATTTGAAGCAATGCTAAGTGACAAGGAAAAATCAGCATGGGAATTCTTCAAAGTATTTTGAATTGTTTTCTAGGAAATTACATAGCTCCATGATTTCTGTGAAGTCATGTAAAATCTTATGGATTCGTATAAACACCTGGGTGCAATGTGGCGTTAAAAATGCACTTTTTTTATTTACATTTTGATTTCTTCCCTTTAAATTGTGGTGACCCGAGTGATAAATATGTTGAGCAATTCAATCAAGATATTTTGATGATGATACAAAGGGAAATAGAAAATTGTTATGTTAGTTGATTAGGCCTAACGTTAGATGCTGAAAAGGGATGCTCTTGAAAGATACCTCACAAACAGTCCAAAAAGTGAGTCGTTAAGGTAACACATTTTGCATTATATTATTTAAAATATACTGTTCATATTTTATTATAACTTACTTGTATTATATTTTGTAAATATATACTTTTGTCCCGCTCCGTAGCCGAGCGGTTAAGGTAGGAAGCCTTGGCGCAGAGCTACGGGACTTGCGCTGGTTCGAGTCTCCATGGGGGACGAAATTTTCTCATGGTATTTCGGCCAGTATGGGACCGGTGCCCACCCAGCATCGTGAGGCAATTGGGTAGCTACAATAAGTAGCGGCTCCAGGTTGAGGAACCAGCTATAACGGCGGGGGGACTCGACATGCTAACCACATGTCACCCCTACACTGGCTGTTGATCATCTACCTCTGTGATTGACACATATGGATGTGAAGGGCCAGCAGCCGGCTGGTAAAAGGGCAACCGCTGAAAAAGTGGAAAGACCCTCAATCGGAAATATATACTTTTTTATACCTATTGTAACTTACATTTAAGTAGAGTTATATCGTAAACATGAGAGCTAACTAATTGATTTAAACATCAATTTCGTGTTCAGTAACCCAGAAAAAAAACTAAGTATTGTTCTTTACATCATAATATACAATATTAATTAAATTGTATGACATACGCTGAGACGAACCAAACATGGCGTTTGCTAGACAGTTTTTAATTTCTGATTTCAGGTAAACCTCCACTTTAATTGTCGTGTTTCACTAATTTTTGGATAATACCTACATATGTTTATTTTAATAGGATATACAGAGTTTCGTTATGAAACATCGACAATTGTGACCGGTAGAGCGATTTTCAAATTTTCACTTCAGGTGAACTCCTACACCTTATGGTTTTAGAGGGTCCAATTGTGAATCTAAACCATCCAGGGACCCGCTTAAACACACACACCCAAATCGGTCCAGTCGTTTAAGAGGAGTTCAGTGACATACACACGTACAGAAGAATATAAAGATAAATATATATGGTAAATCGCATTTCTTCAACTTTTTTTCCATGCGGAAAGTTGTTAATTTTGATTAGTATCACATCCTTCACTGTCTAATTAATGCAAACATCACTCTGTATAACGGGACAGTATAATCAAACTCCTCTCACTGTTCCAATTGTATTAATCTTCACACCTTAAATCATTTCACGCCTTCTCCATTCCCATATGCCGAAAAATACCGTATTTACATTTGGCATGAAAAGTGAGAGCTCTTAAAGGAATTATTTCAGTTTTTTTTTTTTTTAATTTCATCCGGACTAAATTGCGGGCAATAGCTAGTTTAAATATATTTTCAAATTCTGTTTCTGAAAATCTCTTTATTCTCCCTGCTCTTTTTTAAATATATTTTGGCCCCAATTAATTTAAAGGTATGAAGTAATTTTCGCATCAATCTTGGTAAGCACACAAGAATTTGTGATGTATTTTACATTTTTGGATATTCATCTATTGATTAATTCCAAGAAATCACTTACATTTAGTTTAACTGTAGAATAAATCGTGGGTTTATCCAACCGTATATGGGTGAAATAATATTACTAATTAATTCTATAAATACTCCATTAAATGTATGAAGAGACGTTCATTGCCATGCATTTTAAATTGCAGAAAAATGTTTATTCTAGATTCCTTGCGAAATCGCAACTTATAACAAAAAATTGTCTTCTTTTTCCTTTCCACGATTAGGTCAATGCGACCTGTTCCGGTCTCAAGTACATCGTTTCCTTGGCCGCCCCAAAGATCTATTTCCATGCGGTTTGAAAGTGTTGATCGTTTTAGGTAATCTTGTATTACTCGGAAGTCTCAAGAGCGAAAAGTTGTAATTCACTTTACTGAAACAGTAAACTGTAATTTAGAAGTATTTATATAATGAAAAGGATGCGTTGGGAAAATCTATCAGATTTTATTGAAACTTGTATAATCTGTATGCATTTCAGAGAGTAATTGAAACACCAGCTTTAATTTAATTTCGAGCTGTTTATTTTCGTGAATGTTTGTCAATTAATATTTACAATTTTACAGTGTAATGTTTAGTACATTTGTTTTACGTTTTATATGTGTTTTAACGAACTATTTGGTTTTTCATTACACGAGTATAATTTAATTTATGCATCCCTGTGGAATATGGATAAAATTCGTGATAATCCTGAAAACCCCGGATTTGAATCTCGGCAGTAATTTTACTCTAACTCTTGGATACAAATTATACAGTTCAATACAACAATCCATGTGAATATTTGTAAAAAAATTATAATTTTACGTATGTCGTAATTTAAATTGTTATACAATATTCAAATACGTCGATTTATATTAATTACCCTATAAAAATTTGCAATTAAAATGTTACGTTAAAGTAACATACACTGGATTTTTAAATAAATTGCTCGTTTGGAGAAAAATAAACAACATTCAATATAAGACTAATATTGTAACGCAATACAGTGAATTTCTAAATAATTACAGATTTGAAATTGTTACATCTGCCAGAATCCAAGCTGCCGAAATGAAATTCCTCAGACCAATAGCGGGATATCGAAGAACAGACAAAAAACACAACACAGAAATAAGACAGCAGCTAAAAGTAGAGGAATTAAAAACAACAATAGTGAAATACAGAACAAGCTGGAAAGAACAATTAGCAAGGATGACTGAGAACAGAATACCAAAAGCAGCATACAACTATTCACCATGAGGAAGAATGAAGAACTCTTCATGCCCGATGTTGTAGTAACATTTTGAAGAAGGATTTGTGTCCCGTAAAAGAATTACTGGTTCAGGTTGGGTTTAATTTTCGGTAGAGCCGGATTATCTTCTTAGGGTCGGACGTTGGTTCACTGGATAGGAAAACACTTCAAAATTACTAAAAAATGTTTCTTGTAGAAATAATTGCACATTTATCACTTCTTAATTTCCCAGCAGATCAAGTAAATGTAGGTGGTATTATTCTTCACCGTCAATTAAAAATAAATTGTTTTATTTTCTTGAATCAATTATTTCTCTTGTATTAAATATTACATTTTATCAAGAGAGCTCTATTGCTTCTATCTTTGTTGAAAGTTGTATGCAGAATGAATAGTGTAATTCTTTTATAATTTTAAGACCATTATTAAATCACATGATGTTAATTTTAAATTCTATTGGTTAATAGTTCTTTAAATACAAGGTTTAAATTGATTTGTTAATAAGAAAGTTAATTGTTTTAAGATCCAATCAGAGTTTAGTTTAGTATCATTTCAGAATAGGAAGTTAAGCAGGTGTTCTTATTACAGTTATAACAGAAGGATTTATAATTTTGACAACAATTACTTAAAACAATTTTTAAAAGCATTATTTACAAAGACCGTTATGAAGGCTAATACGATTTCTTTAATTGTTACTGAGACATTTTTATTCAACAATAACTAACAATGAATTATTTAGATGATTTTATTTATTTAAGATATATTTAAATATTAAAACAATTTTAAAATACAAAATTATTAACATTAACTTTTATATTCATTACAATATTAAAATCCTGCTATAAGAAGAAGTTTGGGAAGACTAAAGAAAAGATGGAAAGAGCGGCAATTTGGAGCCGGAACAGGCTAGCAAGAAGCTTAAACCGTGACGAAGAAGAAGACAATGTTATGTAAATTAATTACAATAAAACAAACTCATTCAGATATAGGTTAGTTCCATTGTTTATACTTCGTAGATGTAAGGTATTCACCGGTGTGGAAAGCAACGGGAAGCTACCACACTTATAATTCCCTAGTAAAGCTGCAAAGCATAGCATGAAAATGTTATGATTGCAGTGAAAGACCTGCCCTCGGGCAGAATTATCATGGATAGATGAAAGGTAGATGAATGGAACAGAACTCGTGAGAATACTTTTGCAGGTTATTCATGGATGTTGGCTGAGTGCTTTGATATAAGGAACCCTGGATTACGGTGACATATTATAGAGTAATTACACTGGGGAACAGTGATTTTGGTGCCTTAATGTTTTCACCTATTTATGGGTATATTTGGGTCACTGATTCCAAAGATGATTTCAGTTTCGTCCTATCAGCTCTAGTTTTTGAGATAGAGTTTATTCAAATTATATACCAGTTCAAAAATACTGGTCCACATATACAACTATATTACTCGCATACAATTAAATACAAAAGAACAAATACTTTCTTTTTCATGAAACAACTGTATCTATATAACTACCATAATTTATTTACACATTAGTCTCGTTAGAATCATTAATTTTCCTCCATCAGGTCGCAGAATCCCCGTTTCTGTGATTTCCTCCGATGCAATGATCTTGGACATTCTCGGTGGATGCTCCAACAGTAGTCCGCCATCATATGTATATCCCACCGTCCACGATACCTTTCTTCCATTGTACTTAATTCCTGGTGAAAACGCTCACCCTGTTCCTCACTTACATCTCCAAGATTGTCTGGAAATCGATCCAAATGACTGTGTAGGTAGTGTAATTTGATGCTCATGTTACAACCTAGTGCACAAAAAGCAGTGAGCATATTCTCCACTAGTTCATCACTATTAGGAGACTTATAGTTTCCAAGGAAATTCTTCACTACCATACAGAACGAAGACCATGCGGCTGCTTCAGTATCATTCATTGAGTCTTGAAATTGATGGTCATTAATAAGTTGGCGGATTTGTGGTCCATCCAATATACCTGCTTTTATTTTTTCCTTACTCAGTGCAGGAAATTTTGTACATATGTAGCCAAAACATGTTCCATCTCTATTCAACGCCTTGATGAACTGTTTCATTAAACCAAGTTTAATATGCAGTGGTGGCAAGATGATGTTGTTTCTGTCAACCAAAGGTTCTGCAACGATGTTTTTTTCTCCAACGGTCATGCTTTCTCTAAGAGGCCAATGCCTTCTCACCCAATGTTGATCTTTGGCTCTAGAGTCCCATAAACATATAAAGCATGGGTATTTGGTGTACCCACCTTGTTGTCCTAGAAGAAAATTCACCATCTTGAGATCGACACACATTACCCATTGGTGATCACGGTAAGAGATCTTCTCTAGCACTGTAGCTATTGTATGTTGATTTTCACGCATAGAAAACTGAGTGACCAATTGGGATTGACCTGTATATGTTCCCATTATGCAAAAGAACACATTTTAGGCTGCGTTTGGAGCTATCTATAAATAACCGCCATTCACTTGGTGTGTATTTTCTTACACCCAGCTTCATTAACAGTCCTTCAACATTCATACAAAAAACAAATTGATTTTCTACTGTGAAGAATGGCAGGAAGTCTGTTTCTCTTTTGCGATAGACTGTGACCTTTGTTCCCGGTAACAGACATTGTTTCTCTGCCAGCCTGGAAGCTAACAACTCAGATGACTTCTTTGGAAGACTTAGATCCCTTATGAGGTCGTTCAGTTCCGCTTGACTAAAACCGGATGAAACTGATGAAGGTCCTGGGAAATCGCTGTCATTTCCCTCAGAATAGCTTTCAGTTGAATCATCCTCTTCTTCTGGTGACTCTGGAAGACTGGTAAAAATTGGAACAGGTATCTCCTCTGAATGTGGAACAGGGCGTCTTGCGGAGCGTAGATTGGGATATACCCATCTATTCCGGTTTTTGCTATTGATGCCCTTTACATTGACTGAACAAAAATAGCAGTCATCACTATGGTTAATTTGTTCTCGCCAGATCATTGGTTCCCCAAATTTCAAGCATTTCCGTTTCCCATTTGTCCATTGTCGTAGATGCTCTGTGCACGTTTTACATACAATATGAGGTGCCCAAGGCTTATCTTGATCTCCCAGTTGTACTTTGAAATAGGCCAAATAAGCTCTTCTTACAAAGTCAGTTATAGGTTTTCTTTGTTGAGTGAATGTGTACTCCCCACAGATGAAACAAAACACATCAGGATTATTCACACATTTTCTTCGTGTTGAAGCCATGTCAGTCTAGAAAAAGGATAAACAATTGTCAAATTAGTAAAATTACATATGCAAACGGCAACAACAACATGAATATAACTTGGATTAAATCAATTAGTATTATGCAAACAATCGATTTACAATGGTGGTACATAAGAGCAGTATCATCAATATCTTGCAAACTAGAGCTGCTGCAACAAAATGGATGACATTTTTGGAATCAGCAGTGCCGAAATACCCAGAATCAGGTGAAAAATTTCAGGCACCAAGAAAAAAATATTTTTTTGTTCCCCAGTGTTATTTATTGTTATTTTAGGCTTCTAAGCATGTCCTTTCGACTTCTTAATCAAGCATCACTACATGAGATATCAAGTATGATTCACTATACAACTTTGAACCGAATAAGATGGATCGTGATAGATTATAAAGAAAATTAATATTAATCAACTAACCATTGTCTGAAGTAGGTACTATAGAAAATGTATGCACTTACGCAGTAATGAGTCACCGGGTACTATGGGTTACTTGTATAAAACACAGCCAACTTCTCTTTACATTAAATTCCTGAACTTCCTGTAAAATATTGAAATTACGAGTTCCATTCCACTCTGTAGGCCTATATGTACTGTGCATACACATAAATTACTTTTTCGAGTTCCTGACGAGGAAAAAAAAATTGTTTCAAAATTAAGTCGTTATGGCATAATTAACAAGCGCAACAGGCCTAGAAGACCCTTGGCTGACCATCAGGCTGCTGGCCTCACATCCACGTGTTAATCACAGAGGTAGACGATCATCTAGCTAGTGTAGGGGTGACATGTGGCCAGCATGTCGGGTCCTCCAGCCTATAGCTGGTATTCTCAACCTGGAGTCGCTACTTATTGTAGCTACCCAAATGCCTCACGATACTAGGTGGGCACTATGCCACAAAAATACTACAGCCTTTTACCGAGCTTATTGCCTTCACTACCATGAATTTTATAGCAAAAGTTTCCTTGAAAATACAATATGTCAGTTTTAGTATGTAGACCAACCAAATATCTCACCTGCATAAATAATATATCTTCATAATAGAAAGCACATATTTCTCCGAAAATAGTTATTTTCAAATACCAAATTATTCATTCATTTTCAGAATTGTCCTCATTATTGAGGGTTTTCTCCAAACAATCTTAATAATTAACATGAGTTTAAAAAAATACATAAATGACTATTAGTTTGTAATGACATTCACAAATTTCCCTTAATTAAAAGTTCTCCATCGTTCTCTGTCTTCTGTGTCTTCATCCGTTACACCAAATGTCCTTATTGAATTCTTAATGTTATTCTTCCAGGTTGTTCTTGGATTCCTTTTCTACTCCTTCTTTCAATTTTCCATGTATATACGATCTTCCATCATACATTCTTTTTACGTCTCCATATCATACCAATTCATTAATAAGTAATTCAAGTTAAAATAATTTACTGTTCTTATAGGCCTAGATTAGAAGTGGGAGGCAATGAAGGAAAACTGAACAGACGACAATCTGCATTAAACAACATACACACAAATGTACAGTGTTTAAACTAAATCGCGAATAAACTTAAGCCTCTATTCGATGAAACGTTCGTATTAAAAGCACTTGTGTTTCGCCATGTGTAACCGTGTCAATTGCCTGCCATCAAAGGATTTATCACCAACTGTGAAACTTTGAGGAACAAAGCCTGTGCACTACTGCAGATTTCTATTGTCCCTCATCGGGTGCCATTTGTTATTAATTACAGACCCCAAGTACAATTCCAGCAATTACTGAAATGCTACTTTTTATGAAAGTTAACATGAGTTTTAAATAAGGAAATATTGGAGGTAAATAGGCCCTACATAGGCCTCAAATTTCCTTTGTTTGAACACAATGACTCCAAGTGAATCCTAATAGTTAATTTAGGACTATTTAACTCATGCCCTAAATGGCTGTCAATGACCAATTACATTTCAATGAATTTTGATTTACAACCACTCACAGTCATTTTTCACTTCGATTTTATCAGTTTAATTTTATCACTTTAAAATCAAGCTTCTCCTTTTTAACATTCAGAAAAGGCCAGGCATTATTTTGCAGTGACTGATTCTGCAAGAAATACGGCTACCAGATTGTATATATATATATATATATATATAGTGTACGAATGTAAACACGCACTGCTTGTGGGATATAATAGAAAAATATTCGTAGTAATTGATTATACCACAATAAAAAAGAAACCACTGTTTGCACTTTCTTAAACGTATTATTTCCCATGAATTACGTTCCAAAAATATAAGTTACATCATAGGACATCAGAATTTAATTAATAATCTATAATGTTGGTTATAAACAGTTTGATGTGTTTCATTTTTTCTCCACTAGGGTGCATTCTTACAATATTGCGATCCTTTGGCTTCTTCTTAAACTTAATCTGTAGGATTTTCATCCTGTTTACTTCCAAAATCACTCCTGGGAGGAAGACGTATTGGATGTGCATTCACTGTCTATCCATCTCTTGGCTGGTCTTCCTCTTGTTCTTCTCCCGTCCATTGGTCTATCTTCTTTTAGCTCTTTTGCAAGCCGGTTTTCTTCCATCTTTATATATTACCCTTCCAATATTTCCGTCTATCGATAATAAATTTGGTTATGTCTTGAATATGGCATTTGTCCCTAATTTCTGTGTTGTGTATTTTATCAAATAATGTTTTCCCCTAAATAGTTCTTAAGATTTTTCATTTCGCATGTTCTTATTATTTGTTTAGTTTTTGTTGTATCAGGCTAGTTTCTGCTCCATATACGATAACTGGTCGAACTATCGTTTTGTAGGCCTATATGCGGGTTTTGCTTTCTATTGACATATGTTTGTTGCGCCAAATTAAATCTTTCATATATCCTGATATTTGTGCTGCTTTATGAGCTTGTTTCTTTACTTCTTTTATTAAATTTTTAGTGTTCGTTATTAATAAACCTAAATAATTAAATCCTGATACTTGTTCTATAATTTTTCTTTTCACTTCTAATTTGCATCTTACTGGTTCTTTTGATATTGTTAAGCATTTTGTCTTATTCGTGTTAATTTCCATATTGTATTTTCTGGCATTTATATTAAATTGATGTAAAGATCTTTGTAAATTATCTTCAGATTCTGAAAGGAGTACGACATCATCTGCGTAACATATTAAGCGAAATTTAGTATTTCCCATTTTATAACCCAAACGTGGTGGTATGTTTTCAATAATGTTATCCATTATCCTTTGGCAATAAATAATATGATCTGGTTGCAGTTATGAACAAATGAAGCATAACAAACGTTTCTCATTTGTTTTCAAACATTGCCGTTTACATTAAATATATAAATATTTAAAAAAAAACTATATTTAAATAATGATTTGTGAGTAAACAGCTTAATTTTATTCGTTAAATAGTTCTAACAAATGCCACTCTTGATTTCCAAATTCTCTAGATAAATTGGAAATCACTCGTGGCATTATTTATGATAAAATTATATAGGCCTATATATTGAGTCCGTTGTACCACTGTCTCTCATAATGAGAATCGTGTACAAGGAATGAAAAATAAATGTTTGTGCAAGGAGCCTGAGTGGTTATGTCACTAACGTATAGAGTAACAGGTCTCGGATTCAAATCCCGGTTCATGCGTTTATTTTTCTTTTCATGTCATATTTGACATTCATTGCTAAATGTAAAAATTTAATTATAACATCGAAATAAAGAATTGTCACTGCTATACAGTAAACAATCTCTTTAAAATGCTTACTTGTTATAGAAGCCACAAGATGGGATTGACTACGTTGTACCATTGCCTCTCGTGAATGAGAATCATATATAAGGAATGAAAAGAAATGTTTGTGCTAGGAGTCTGAGTGAACTAGTGGTTATGTCATCAACGTATAGAATTAGAGGCCTGGGGTTCAAATCCCGGTTCAAGCGTTTATTTTTCCTTTCATGTCATATAGGCTATATACGCATAAGAATAGTGAGGTTAAAATACAACTGTTCACTTCCCACATTGGAAGATTTGGGGGAAAACTGACGCAAGCTTAACTGGAAATTCAGAGACAACCCATGAAATAATCATCATAAATTAGTTTGACATAGGCCTATTTACAAATCGACAACAAATACAAATGGTAAAATAGGGAGTGGTTCGAATGTCAACAGGAGAAGGACATCTTTTTTACAAAATCAAAATTCATTAACCAGCCAGTTAAGCGATCAAAACTAAATTTATTTATAGGAAACTGAGGACTTTCTTAGTCAATCGGAGGAAATACACATTCACATTTCAATAACGTGTTTAGGATCTAATTCTGTCCCCAAAATACATCTGCAGATCTGCAGATGCAGTCTAAATCCGTCGCTGTGGCGTAGTCTATAGAGTCCCTACCTTCCACTTCGGCGGCCCGGGGTGAGATTCCCGGCGGGGTAAGGGATTTTTAAAATCTCAATCTTGGGACTGGGTGTGTGTAATGTCCAAGTTGTACCCATTGGGTTTAATTCCTACAAAAAAAATTGAATATCGATTCATTCTGAAGGGAAGTGAAGCTTTGTTTATGAACGATATATAGGCTTAAAAGGACCTAAGCCTGAAATAAGAGCCCCGTATTTAAGTTGCGACCTGAGTTGTTAAATAAAATACGATATGACTAGGAATATTACTTCATTAAGTGAAGTAATATCTTGACAAATTAATGTAATGATTTGTCAAAAATAAAACAGTATTAAAAAGAATGATGAGCGGCTTTAAAACGCAGAATCCCTGTTATGACCCACTGCACATGCTCGAAGAGCTAAAGCTGTGGTTCACGAGACAAAGCATTGTTAAATGTTTTAAATACCCTGTATTTGGTTTTAATGGTCTTAAATAGTTAAAGAGCAGTGCAGGACACATGTTTCTAGATATTTACGAGTGTTCGAAGTATACAGCATTACTCAAATTGGGACATTTCAAATAAAGTTCAACTCTCGTGCATAGTGTAAAAGTAAATATGACAGCCAGGATTTAGACAGTTAGTATCCGACGTTCGAGTAGCGTACATCGTTAAACCGATTACAAAATAAGAATTAAATATTTATGAGAGCCAGGGTTCAAATCCCTCGACAATGGCTTTTTTTTACTTATTTATATTTCAGCAAATACATTCCATAACATTTAATTCCAGTCACGTAATCTAAGTCCACTACACGATTTTAAGTAATATTTCTGCCTTCGTAAACACTGTAACACTATTTAGCTACCGGTATAAATTTAATTGTGTGTGCAGTAACACGTTATAATAATAATGCTATAAATTTATGTAATAAAATATAATATAGCTTCATATATTTATGTGTTTATTTATTTATTACGTATTAGTGGGGAACAAGTTTCCCCCTTCAATTAAAATATTTAGTTTACATATGTCAAGTCAAGCCTAATAATAGCCCATAGATGATGGACGACAATAATAATAATAATAATAATAATAATAATAATAATAATAATAATACTTCCAAATAATTAGCTCGTTTTTTCTTTAAGAGTGGAGACAGACAGAATAAAATAGAAAGCATTGTAACAATTAATAAAATCAACCTCATCAGCAATCGAACCTGTGACCTCTTTCATATGAAGGCACTAAGCTAACCATTGGCTGGCTTGCTGTGCATAAAAGAATACTCTTCAATGGAGGAAAGGGAACGTATTGTAGGTCTACTGTATCATTGGTTTACTCATGTGAACCGGAGTTAAAACTTTAAATGTTTGAGTCCGTACATTTTTATAAGTGTACATATCGCGTTATAAATAAAAACAGAGACAAAACAAAAATGATTCATGCAAATGAAATATAAGTATTAAGAAGAGAATTCGAAGATATTATTATGACAAAATGATAAATGAAGATTAAATGAAGTTCAAATAGTGACAGAATGAGAGGTAAAATGAGAGAAGAATGGAACCAATATGTAAATATAATGGAAAGTAGCAATATCGTGGGTACAGCGAGAGATAATGCATTGGATGGAAAGGAGGCATCTTAAAGAAGATGGAGCTACTCGTATTTGATTGTGTGAAGAAACAGCTGGTAATGACTACAAGAAACAGGAGAAGGAAGGGAGAAAGAACAAAAGGAAGGGACAGAAGATATTTTCTGATATCTTGTGGGCATATTCACAGTCCTCTCAGTGTGAAGACCCAACTGTATCGATCTGGTGCAGAGAGGGACAAACCCATTCATTTACATAATTGAAAGTACAAACATTGACGTAGTACATGACGCTAATAGGCCTAGTTCTGAATGCATTACTACGTACATCATATGTTCCGGTAAGCTGGTTAATTACATACTAATGAAGAACGTACGTGGAAACATTTCCAACTGTTCACACCAATCCCGTATGTTTTAGGGCACTTTTCAAATATCCTATTCTTAGAACTTAGTCTTTACATTCTAGAGTAGTAACTGTCGTCTATCGTGTTTTTGTGAGATACCAACGAATAATATAATCGGTTCAGTCATTTAGTTTACAGGCGGCATCAAATGTAATTGTTTCCTCTGGTTTAAAAAATACATTGTTGTCGTTAGAGGCTTCTAAGACGCCACTCCAATCACCAAAAACTGAAAGCAGTTCTCTGCCAATAAGGTCTTCGAATTTTTAAATGACGTTTCCATGTCTATTCCACGTGACATAATTATCTTAACAGAAGTCAGAGGATGATTTACAAAGAGCCATTTACATGTTCAATCAATTAGGACTCTATTATAATCTCAAAGTCCCAACTTCAAAAACTAAAATTATAGCTTTTCAGGGCAAAGTGCCAATCAGAGCAAAAATAGTGATCAATAATGAAATAATAGAACAGATAGCACACTTTAACTATCTTGGTTCAGATATAACATATAGCTATGATTGGGATATACATAATAAATTAAACCGATATCAAATGATGTGTGGCACCATAAGAAGAACCCTCCGAAAGACTCGAAGAGAAACTCAGGTCAGGTTTTATAAAATTATGGCTGTTTCTATTCTTTTATATGGATCTGAATCTTGGGTACTTACAAAAAAAAAGATATCTCACACATTCAAGCCACTGAAATTAAATTTTTAAGATCTGTAAAAGAATGTACACGCATGGATAGATTACACAATGAATCAATAAGAAATGAACTGGAGATATTTTCAATAGTTGATAAACTAGAAGAGCACAAATGCCAATGGAAAGATCATTTAGACAGAATGGACCCAAAAAGATCAACACCTACAAACCACATGGGAAAAGATCTTTGGGACGGCCAAGGAAACGATGGACTTGAGACCGGAACAGGTCGCATTGACCTAATCCTGGAAAGGAAGAAGAAGAAGAACAGCGTTGCAACTTTTGTCTTTTGTAGTATCTTTAGTTGGTAAAAATTTATTCTAGTGAATGAAATGTGACAACGCCGCTTGATGTGCTAAACACTTACGCGTGCAAAATAGACCTACCTAACCACAAAGCAAAGCTCGTGTAAACTAAATGACTGAGCTAACTATAAAACTAAAAGAGCTAATATACTCCATTACTTAATTATTAACGTTTAATAGCAAAACTGACTGCCCGACTGTATTTCAAATATATTTTATTTGTAACATTTAATTTAATTACTATTCTACTAGTCCATCGCTGTGGTCTCGAGGTACCGTGCCGCTTTATCACGGAGCGGGCCCGGGTGCGATCCCCGATCGGGACAAGTTTCCTAGGTGAGGTATTTTTCGGGGTTTTTTCCCGCCTGTAAGAAAAATGCCAGGAAATTTTAAGGCCAAAACAGACCCCGAACATCATCTGGCCATCATAATCAACATTATCATATTCGCCATGTTCATTATGAATGTGTGTGTGAATGATGTGTTTCATCTTAATGTTGTGTTGTCTCGGAGGAGGCACTGATATTTAGCCGATCACTCATTCAGGAAGGTCCTCCATGTCTTTGTGTGGTCAAAAAGTATGTGTGTGATCCATAGTTAAAATCCCTCTCCCGACAGGTCTTGCCACTGTAAGGCCCAGGCCTGTAAGGTGTGTGGCACGTAAAATTACCTATAAGGTGAGAGGTTAAACTAAAAAAAGAATAATAAGCCCCATTTTACTATAGGATAGAATATATATATAGCCCCATTTTACTATAGGATAGAATATATATATATATATATATATATATATATATATTACATAATCTAAAACTCTTTAATATGCCCAACATTTTTTTAGGCTATTAATTGATGGCTTTTAATATCCCCTCTGAAGAAATTGGCGTCAACGAAGGTTTCCTCTCTCGAGATATTCTATCGTTCATATTGAGGATAACATACGCAAACCTGGAGTAAAGAGGTGGATTCTCTACTTGTGCATACCTAGGCCGATATTAATTACTGATCAAAGCATCGAATGATAGAGAGTTATAGCGAAATAAACTCGAAAATCTGTTGGAAGTTTATCGAAGTTGGATTTAACACCCTCATTAAATTATTGTCGAAGTTCAGCAACGAAAATGTTCAAGTATATTGACAACCCGTGATACAAAAAGGTATGGTAATAGGTAGGGCTCGGATGTTCGGAATTTTTTTTTATGTCTGAAGATACGGTCCAACATAATATATATATATACATTTTGGGTCATTGTAGGCCACAAAATGGTGGGTTTTATTCGTCTTTTTTCGACGTTTCTTTGCTTATTGTTCTTTTTTTAGCCTCTTTTCAGGTCTTAATGGCTTTTTTTTTTCAACTTTACCTTTTTTACCACATTTGTACCCTTTGTATAATTCAAGAATCCACTGATTCTAATATCTAGTTTTACATTCTAAAGACTTCTCATATTCCAAAAACTTTTGTTCTGCTAGAAACTATTCAAACTTAAAAAAAAACATTATTTTTAAATACCCAGCCTACTGACCGCCTGAACTATTGTATTTTGACTTAAAATTTTCTAGAAAGTTGTCATTTTGTGAAAATTGCCTCGAGCAAAGGGTGAAGGCAGCGAGATTGTCTTTAGCCACTCTTAGCAACTGTAACTTTTTTCATTTTTTTTTGTATGACTATTTTAGAAATATTTCTAGGTCTTTTTAAAAGCCTTTTAAAGACTTTTATAGGTCATTAACTTCCAAGCCCTAGTTATAAGACTGATCAATATTTTAAGCATATATTGATACATAGGGCTTCCTGTTTAAAACATTAGTGAAACATATGTTTAAATGAAAGTACCGAACAAATATTCAAATAATGCAAGCATTAAAATATTGTTCATCATCATCATCATCATCAACAACATCATCAGAGAGCGGATTTTGTTCCACAGTGTCGAAAGCTTACTTGTATTAGTATAGAATATACGAGAAGTCCCGCGAGGGGGTGGAGAGGAGTGTATCACATAGATGCATACCTACTGGGCTATGAAGAGAGCTCTGTTATGTAGAAATACGCAGCAAACAACGTTTCATTTAGAAAATAATTTATATAGTACGTCGGTAGTTGATACTGCGCATACCTGAACTTGTAGTGAAATGCCACCCAAAACTAAAACAAACGTGCATGCAATAGGGTTGTGTTTGTTTTAAAACGTTTCATTATCTTGCAAGCAGTGCAAAACCTAAGTAAATTTCATTGTATTATGCACCTGATTATATTCCTTCCTAATGTTTATATTATAGAAGAATCGCCCGATAGATATGCAGACTGTGATACATCCCATCCCACACCCTTCCCATCACAACAGTACTGTACAGTCAATACCAGCACAAGTAAGTCATTGGCATTGTGGAACATATTCCGCTATTTAATCATTATCATCAAGCAGTCAATGCTAAAGGGCTAGTGGCCTGTTCCGGTCTTATTATCCAACCAGTATTCTTCTAAGTGGTCATTCTTGGCTTCGTTTCCCAACTGGACAGTATTTTAATATAAAATTGGACAGTCTTTCTCTGGTCATTCTTCCAGTATGTAGTTGCATTTCTTTCAGTAATTTTGTATTTTTCAAAGAATGAGTTCAATTTTAAGTTATCTTTATTGATTTCATCTCTGCTGCCATGATAACGGATTAATATGTTTGTTTACATTCCATGTTTCACATCCATATAACAAGAGTGTTATGTATTTTTTTATTTTTATGAGCTTTTGTACTTGGGATGATTTTAAGATTATATTTATAATTCCTGTTTGGAAAAATCTCATGGCTTTGTTAGTTATATCCTTTTTAATTTCTGAATGACATCGAACACCTAGGTGATTAAATGTATTTATCTGATCTGATATTAAATTATTTATTAATATTTTACTTCTAATTGTGCTTGTTTCTTTGAAGGTCATTGTCTTTGATTTGTGATTTTAGGTTATTAATCTATATTTCTCTCACATTAATTGTAATATGTAAACTGATTTATGTAATTCATCGGGTATCACAACTTTATCATCTGCAAAAATAAGTGCATGGATTTCTTTTGATCTTGATATGTTTATTCCTCTTGTACAGTATCTTACAGTTTCCAATCTGAAATAATTTCATTAATAAATATGTTGAACAGTGTTGGAGATGATTTTTTGGCATCCTTGTCTAACACCTTTGTTGATCGATATGATCGATAGTTTCGCATTAGACTTCCATAATATCTAAGTCAGTATTATTGTTTCATCATCATCCGGTATCATGGCAGCTGCCGCCATCTTCCGGAAACCAAACGCTATTCCTCTCTGTCCATCCATTGATCTTCCTCCAATCCACTGATATTCATAGCTGCTTGTACCCCTTCTATCCAAGTTTTCTTCGGTCTTCCTCTCTTCCTCCTTTCTATTGGATCCATTCCATAACAATTTTAGGCAATCTTTGCTCTGGCATTCTTTTCACATGGCCATACCACTGTAATATTTTCTTTTCTATAATGTCTATGATGTCCGGTTCCTCTTGTACACCCATAATTTCCCTTATTTCTTTATTTCGTATTCTATCCATTCTAGATTTGTCAGCTGATCTTCATAAAACATCCATTTCTGTATTTCAAATTATTTTCATTTCCCTGGTAGGAATTTGCCAGACTTCAGCACCATATGTTAAAATAAAATGGAGGGAGTAATTAAAGAAGTAGATGCAATGAAACTAGGCTTGGCAATTTTAACAGAAACAAAGAAGAAAGGCACAGGAAATTCTTATATTCAAATCTCATAATAGTGAGAGCATACAGACCCCCTTTAAGAAGTTTTAATGCACTACGGTATTTACTATTTTTTAATACGATCCCTTTGTGAGAAATATAATAGATTAAATAATTTAAACTGCTGAAACAAACAAGTAATTCCATCTCAATTAACAGGATGACATTAAAGCATGTTTAATGCTTAAAATTGTCCTGTGCTTATTACTTTGTCCATAACTGTACTTATCTTTGTAAGCTGAAATATATATAAAAAAGTTCATTGTGAACTCGCTATTTCATGTAAAGGAGTAAACTTTCTTATATGAGAAATGTATTTAAGACATCTGGAGAAATTAATTTGTCGAATGGAATAAATATGATTAATGTGTATAGTAAATAGTTTTCAAATCATTTCATCATATTATTTATATATAGGCCTATATATGATAGGTCTATTTTACACTAAGATGTTAATTATATAATTTTTACCTATTCTAATATTAGAATAACTTGAAGTTCAATAATTTAGTTCAGGACGATTGACTTACCAGGTAAAAATTATATATTTAACATCTTATTACATAACCTAAACGGTGCTTTAATATGAATTTCAAAAGTGTTGAAATTTCACACTAATCCAGTAAAAGACATTATCACACGACTTTAAATCTTTACTGCACTACCCAGAAAAACACGGCATTGCCACATTACTTTAACTTTCATAATATTTCATCTATGTAATTAATACTAATAGAGTCGAGGGAGAAATGCCATTGAGGTGTTAGACACAATATTCAAATTATAATAAAGCACAATTTATCGTTTAATTTCAGTCTCCACAACTGATATGCTTTTAAAATACTGCAGATCTTTTGGGATCAGTTCGATCTATATTATGTAATCAAATTATTTATTTTATTTTGAATAATATTTCCCACGTATATTATTATAGGTCTACTAAGAAAACGTTTTCTTTGAGAATCATTTATATCTATAGAATTAAAATGAAAACTTGTAATTTTTTTTCTGAAACACGCATTCATTACATAGTGCTCTTTCTTGTTTTCCTACCAATAAAGACCCTAGCTAGATCCATTTCTCGGTTTAAAGATAGTGAAGAGTCTGTTTTCAACATTTCTTCGCAATTTCCTTTTCAATGTATCCCTATCTACAGTAGATCCATTTCTCGAGTTACAGTTAGTAAATGGTCTCTTATAAACACTTCTTCATAATTTCCTTTTTAATGTAATAACATGTATGCTTATTAAGCATATTAAATATATTTGTCTAATATAATAATGAAAGATGACTTACAGTCACCCTGTAGATTTCGTCATGAGAAAATGAAGAAGGCGTAAGTACTCACCTGAAAATAAAGAAAGCAAATATTAGTGATCTATCCGTATAAATGTAATAAGTGAGTAAGAATTAGTGAATGAAAAGTTAAACTTTATATTTTAACCAGCTGTTAAGTATAAAACGTGACGTCATGAAGAGTAAAATGCATATGCCCCTATGTTAATACCCCAATTAAAATCCCCTATGTCTGAATTGTGTGAATTGAATGTGTTTTATAAGAGTTAAAACGGTTAAAAAACATGTATTATTTTTGTTCAAAATTAATGTGGGAAGTTAATTCGGGAAAAAAATTACGAAATCACGTGCGTACATTCCTTATATTTTTATTTAAAGTTGAGATTTATTTTTTATATTTTTTTTGGCATTAACACACACACACACACACACACACACACACACACACACATATATATATATATATATATATATATATATATATATATATATCATCCATCCACCGCTGTTATATATCCATCCACCGCTGTGGTCTCGAGGTAGCGTGCTACCTTGTCACGCAGCGGGCCCGGGTTCGATCCCCGGTCGGGGCAGTTTTTCTGGGTGAGGTTTTTATCGGGTGTTTTCCTCACCTGTAAGACAAATGTCAGGAAAACTTTAAGGCCCAAACGGTCCCCGAAATCATATGGCCATCGCCAACATCCTTATCATTATCATCATCATCCTTCACCGGTGTGGAAAACAACGGGAAGCTACCACACCTACAATTCCCTAGTAAAGCTGCAAGCATTTTCATGCTATGCTTTGCAGCTTTGCTAGGGAATTGTAGATGTGGTAGCTTCCCCTTGCTTTCCACACCGGTGATGGTGATAATGATGATGGCCATATGATTTCGGGGACCGTTTGGGCCTTAACGTTTTCCTGACATTTGACTTACAAGTGAGGAAAAACCCCGATAAAAACCTCACCCAGAAAAACTGTCCCGGCCGGGGATCGAACCCGGGAAAGCTGCGTGACAAGGCAGCGCGCTACCTCGAGACCACATCGGTTGACACACACACACACACATATATAGGCCTATATATGTTATAATTAAATGTTTAACATTGAGCAATGCAGCTTAATATGGTATATATATATATATATATATATATATGTGTGTGTGTGTGTGTGTGTGTGTGCGTGCGCGTGCGTGTGTGTGTGTGATTTTCGGCGTCATAAATCATAAATATTTTCATGAAAACCTCAATAGATACATTATCCATCATTTGAAGGAAGTAGAATATACAGGGATGATTGGAAAACATTAGCTCAGGATAGTGATGTATGAAGAACATATGTCTGCGCGGTCATGAACCTATGGATTCGATAGAGCCAGTGAGTGACTTAGTTATTGCCCACGCCAAGACAACATTCGGCGGAGACTATATATAGGGGCCTATATCAAAAACCTCTTGGCAGGTTTCCATGAGTCCAGTGGTCGCAAGTGCCATATAAAAACACATAAAACTTAGATGAACAATATTTATTATGCGTGCACTACGCATTTACAAACAAAATAAGCTGCTTTACGAAGCGACGGAACTATAAAGCACGACCATCTCTAATGATGGTTGCCCTCGAATATGGAATATTACGATGCTAGATTGGCAAGAGGTTTTTACAGAAGGGAGGAAATGTTTAAAAACCTAGCAATAGCATGTCTTGAAATTTCCGAGATTCTGTAAAACATTTCACAATCGTGCGTTGTACATTATTATTTATATTTTTGCGCGATGGTGTTTTCAAATTAACAAATAAAAGTATAATAATAACATTTTTGTTGGAAATATTTGCGCTCATTATAGACACTGACTAACGTTAACAGTATGGGCAATGTTTATTAGTTGAGACTACAGCAGGCCGTGACACCAATCAGTCATAAAATGGCGGAAAGTACGTATTTATTGTTTTATATTGTCCCAAATAAAGTTCAGTTCTTTTAAAATGCAGTGATTTGTTTCGTATAATGTATATTATCACTACCTTTTGGATATATGTTTGTATATACATTGTACATAGTATACATAAAGGGCAGTGGTTTTACTTCCCGCACGAGGTTTATAATATGTAATATTACAGCACAGTTATTTAGGTTTGGCAATCCCGAAATGTAGGAAGTTGAACTTTCAATCATGGTCACCATTGCTGTAAGTACGACAAAACGCACTATCGCGCAAACGAATTTTAAGTCGTACTTGATGTCCTTTGGGAGATACTATTACGTCACAACAGTCAAAATTCCACTTATGATAATACAGCAGTTACACAATGATTGCCAAAGCAATGTAGCCACCGAAATTGTGGCAAGAAGTAATAGACTCGTGAGTACATTAATAGTAATAACTGGAAGGCGCACAAACGTGCACACGAGTCTATTACCAACATAGAAACCCAAACGAATGCTACCTACCCTTCTAAGCTATAATGAATAACATATACACTCGGAGTGGGGATGGGAGGAGTCATCGCCCTTATAAGGCAAGGACGCGTGTGAAAACACTCTCACGCTCCTACGTTCTACAATAGTCAAGTTCGTCAGTAACAGTTCGCGAAGGTGATATTAAAATACGTGGGCGGAAGTAATTCATCAACTCCACTCCGAGTGAGTTAAATATCAAACATTGTAAATACCATTGTACACACAAAATTGTACAATAAATTGAAATAAAATGTGTATAATATAAACATCCCTGAGTGATCATATTTTACCCTGAGCGAACCGGCACACAATATACAATGAATCAAAATAGTTTAATTTCAAAAACGAAATTATTATGATTATCACTACTTACTAACTCACTGGCACTATCGAACCCGTAGGTTCATGGCCGCGCGAACATAAGCTCTCCATACATCCCTATCCTGAGCTAAAGTTTTCCAATCATATCCTGTATAATCTACTTCCTTCAAATCATAGTTAATGTTATTCTCCCACCTTATTCTTGGTCTACCAACTGGGCGTGTTCTCTCTGGTTTTCCTACAAGAAGCCTCTATGCAAGTCTTTCATTTCCCATTTGTGCCACATGTCCTGCCCATCGCAGTCTAGGAGACTTAACTGTTCTTATTATATCTGGCTTCCTATAGAGACCATGTAGTTCATTGTTATGTAGTCTTCTCCATCCACCTGTCTGTTCATCTCTCTTTGGTCCAAAAATTTTCCTAAGTACTTTATTCTTAAATACTCGTAATCTCCTTTCCTCTCTTAAAGTAAGACTCCATGTTTCGCACCCATATAATATAACTGGTAGAATAATAGTTTTATATATTTTCAGTTTAACGTTTTTTTGAAAGGAGTTGGGACATCAAAAGTCTCTGCAAGGCATAATAGCATGCATTTCCAGAATTGAGCCTATGTTTAATTTATTTGTGCATCTCATTCCTAATTGTGATTATTGTTCTTAGATATTTGAATTCATCCACTTCCTCAAAATTTCCCTCATTTGTCATTAGCTGTCCATTTCCATTATATAATGTATTTCTACGTGTGACCATATATTTAGTTTTACTGATATTTACTTCCAGTCCTAATTCCTTAGTCTTACTCAGTAGTGTGTGCGTGTTGTCCTTTAGCATCTCCTCGTTATCGGCCAATAGTACTATAATAGATTATCATTATTAATATTGTTACTAATATTGTAATAACCGAGTGGTTAAAGCTGGAAGCCTTGGCGCAGAGCTACGAGACTTGCGCTGGTTCGAGTCTCCATAGGGGAAGACATTTTCTCATGGAAGCTGTGTGTAACCAGAATTTGGGTAGCTACAATAAGTAACGGCTCCAGGTTGAGAAAACCAGCTATAACGGCTGGAAGACTCGATATGCTAACCAATGTGACCACTACACTAGCTGGATGACCGTCTATCTCAGCGATTAACACATGTGGATGTGAGGTCAGCAGCCGGCTCGTAGGCCAAGGGCTTTTCTAGGCCTGTCGCGCCTTTAAGTTAGTTATTCTTATTATTTTTATTTTTCTTCTTCTTCTTCTTCCTTCCAAGTATTAGGCCAAGGCCTGTTACGATCCTATAGAAAATTTTCCCTCCAACGTTCGAGGGAAATTCTCGTATAAGACTTGAAAGCATAATAATAGTCCCTTCGATTGGTTGCTGGCCAAAGGAAGGCAAGACCAGTGATGGGGCTGCCATCTTATAGCCTCTGGTCAGGCTTTTCTGGAGAAGAAAAGAAAATAAAGTAAAGAAGAAATGGAAGAAAGGAAAGACTCCCTAGCCCTCGGATGCCCTAATAGCGTCGGGAGTCGAAAAAAACAAGAGTTAACCAAGAGAGGTTAGATAGTAAAGTTAAAAGAGTGCAAAACACAAGTAAGTGGAAGAAATGTTTTGCACAGCTTGGGCACCTTGTGGTCGCCATCCACATATCCCCTAGATGAGGACCCCTGAGGGTTATTTACAATAAAATATAAAACGCGAGCCAAGCAATACAGGAAAAAAATAACTTTTTTATTTTTAACTGAACAAACTTAAGGGTTGTTACATGTGTCTGTCTGAAAAAAAAAATAGCATTACAAAACTGGTATTGAAATGAACGAGTTTCGTCAGTTATACGACTTAAAGCCAAACCTACTGAATAAAGAGCAGCGAATCGTAAGAAAACGAAGCTTTCATCTTGAAATAAAAACAAACGTCTCAAAATAACCCAACAAAAGCAACTACTTTCACAAATACTTGAAACGTTGTTAAAATCAAATAACTGATGAAGCATGAATCAAACACAAAATACGATGGGATCGTCTGTCTTTTCCAAAGAAAGAACATCTCTACAACACTTTAAAGGTTTCTGATCTTCCGTTATTTGATATAAGCTACATATTCTGTATTTTATATACATTTAACTAGAGCTATAATTCAAAGAAAATTAAAATTACTTTTTGCATGATAGTGCGTTCAAATAACACAGTATACTAATAAAAACTATAAAATATCAGCTTGTAGATCCGTCTCCTCAATTTAAGATGTTTTAAGAGTTGAGCAGAAGGACCTACAAGGTGACTATTTTATAGTTTTTGTTCGTATATTCTATTATTGTGATTTAATACCTCAACGGAAACTTACCATGAATTTTACTAGTGCGTTCTGTCGTACTTATAGGAATGACGTACATGATTTAACGTTCAATTTCCTAAATTTCGGGTTTGCCAACCTATAAATAACTAAATAACTATACTGTAATATTACAAATTACCTAGGGCGGGAAGTAAAACCACTACCTTTTATATATACTACGTGCAAATATATATATATATATATATATAATATATATATATATGTCCACTGCTGTGGTCTCGAGGTAGCGTGCTGCCTAGTCACGCAGCGGGTCCGGGTTCGATCCCCGGTCGGGGCAGTTTTTCTGAGTGACGTTCTTATCGGGGTTTTTCCTCACCTGTAAGACAAATGTCAGGAAAACTTTAAGGCCCAAACGGTCCCGGAAATCATATGGCCATCATCATCATTATTATCATTATCATCATCCTTCACCGGTGTGGAAAGCAACGGGAAGCTACCACTTACAATTCCCAAGTAAAGATGCAAGCATAGCATGAAAATGCTATGATTGCAGTGAAGTACCTGCCTTCGGGCAGAATTACTATGGATGGATTATTATTGTGACTTAATACCTCAACGAAAACTTACCATGAATTTTACTAGTGCGTTCTGTCGTACTTACAGGAATGACGTACATTATTGAAAGTTCAATTTCCTAAATTTCGGGTTTGCCAACCTATAAATAACTAAACTGTAATATTACAAATTAACTACCTAGGGCGGGAAGTAAAACCACTGCCCTTTATGTATACTATGTACAATATATATATATATATATATACACACAAAAAATATCCGAAATTTAGTGTTAATTACAGTATACGAAACAAATCACTACATTTTAAATGAGCTGAACTGTATTTGAAACAATATAAAACAATAAATTCGTACTTGCCGTCATTTTATACCTGATTGATATCACGAACTGCTGTACTCTCAACAAAATTATATTCGGCATTTACCGTATATACATTGGCCAGGCTGCTAACATTAGTCAGTATAGTAAAGCGATCCCACAACAGGCCCGGAGGCCCTTGGGGTAGTAGGAAGGTTAAGGCTCCCACTTTTTCTAGACAATATAATGAAGGCAAATATTTCCCAACAAAGATGTTATTATTCTACTATTATTTATTATTTTGAAAACACCACCGTGAAAAAAAATAATGTACAACACACGTTTCTCAAGTGTTTACAAAAGAGAGAAAATGAATAAAAAACGAGCGCTTCTGTATAAACCATTTCCCAATTTCGCACTGTAATATACTATTAAGAGTCACACATTTTACTGAAGGATTTCACTATGATTAGGCCTATATATATATTGCGAGAAGTGAGAAAGATATACGACAAACCTTCAAAGGATTTGAGGGAATTGGCCTTAACAATGGCTTTAATAACACTGGTCGACAAAAATGAACTTTTTTTTCTTTCACAAGAATAAAAATATGAGATTTTAGAAGTATTTTTCATCCTGAATTTAAATTTCATTTCAGCTTTTTCCTATCAGGCAAGAGTTTTTTCTGATATTTATTTACATTTTTTATAATTTTTGATAAAATCCATCTTACTCTAACTCATTCTGACTTACCTAGAAAGTGATTTTCGGGCATATTTTGCATCTGGAACATCTCTCTTCTTGGTCCAACAGTAGTCAGCCAGCATATTAGAACTCCACTCGCCTTGGTACATCTTTTCCATTGTGGAAATTTGCTGTTGAAAACGCTCACCGTGCTCATCAGAGACAGCCCCAAGATTTTCCGGAAAGAAGTCTAAGTGAGAGTCCAAAATTTGAATTTTTAAGGACATGTTGCATCCTATAGCTTTATAAGAATGTAAAAGTTCAGCCACTATGTCACGATAGTTTTCCAAGGAAATTGCAACTTACATTTTTAAAAGATGGCCAGACTGCTTTTTCCAGAGGATTTAACAAACCTTCAAAATGTTTATCAGCCATTAGTGACCGTATTTGGGGTCCTATAAAAATTCCTTTTTTTCAGTTTAGCATCACTGACTTTGGGTAATTTCCATTTCAAGTACAAGAATGCATCAGAAAGCTAATTTAATAAGCAATGGAGATAAATATATTTTTTCAGGTTTCACTAAAGGGATATGTGACACATGTTTCTGGCCAGGGATAAGAGATTCACGTTTAGGCCATGGTTTTCTTACGTAGTGTGACTTACTATCTCCGCTGTCCCACTCGCACAAAAAAACAGCAAAATTTGGTGAACCCAAGTTGCAAACCAAGCAATAAAGCATTGACGTTTAAATCACCACATATATACCATTTATATTTTTCATATTGGATTTTCTCTAAAGCCACTTCCATATTTTCATATGTCACTTTCATATCAGTGGCATGCGCTACAGGTATTGATGGAAGTTCATTGCCAATATGTAGCAACACAGCCCTCAAAATAACTTTAGAGGTGGAGGAGTCTATGAACAATCGCCACTCATTTGGCTGTCGTTGATGCCCAAGAGTTTCCATAACAGAACAAATATCATTGCAATACGCAATACCACTTTCTTCAGAGAAACAGTCTTTGAAAGCACTATGGCAGCTACGGTAACTACATATTCTTACGTCTTTTTGAAGTAGATTCCAGCCTTTGAGTCTGGAAGTTAAAACTTCAGCTTGCTGTTTAGACAGATTTAAATCCCGAATCAGGTCATTGAGGTCTTGTTGATTGGGAAAGTATCGTTCTGATGAACAGCTACTGCCTTCATATGTAAGATCGTTTTTATTTCCATCTGAATCATTTTCAGTTTGAGCTAGGTAGAATCAAAGTTATGAGTTAAGGTCATATCCGCATATACTGGTACAGGGAACTCTTCATTGTGTAAGACAGACCTCATTGCAGATGGCAAATTCGGATACTTGACTGTATGTTTTGATTTAGATGTGATTCCTTTAATATTTGTTAAACAAAAATAACAATCAGTTAGATGATCCTTCGGTTCCCTCCAAATCATGGGAATTGCAAATGGCATATGTGTACCATTTTTCCACCCAATCAGCAGTCTAACATACGAAACACAGTATATATTTGGGGCCCAGCTCTTATCAAAATCACCCACTTGACAGCCAAAGTAAAGTTCATAACACACTTTCACAAGTGGTGTGAAATTTCGCATCTGAGACTTGAAGGCCAACTCACCACAAATATAGCAGAAATTATCTGCATGATTTATACACTTTCGTGGCATGATGAAAGAAGAAAACTCTAAAACACAACACCCACAATACACTTCTAAACAGAAAGGAAGGAAATATATTTTCACTAGTGATATTCGTGCTAACAAGCTCACAGTGCAATGCCGATTAACAGGTCTGAGCATGTTAAAACACGCATGAACCTGCACAGTCTTGTCTTTTGGTGGTTCAGCATGACATTACATATAATTTCCTTAAATACAGCTTGAATAAAATCGCTACATATAAGGTAAAGGTTCCTATGACAGGTCAAAGAGAATGCTAAAATCAATTTAAAAAAAGTAGCTGTCACAAAAAAAAAAAAAAAAACTGTGCCTGATGGAGAAATTCTGACAACATATCTGAATTCGGTGTGAAAAAATGCGCTTGATTCACTAACCAGAATTCTTGTGAAGTAAACCTTGTCGACCAGCGTAATTAATGATAGGAAAGCAGTAGTCATTTAGACCGCCAGTTACTAAAGCTAATTTGTAACGTGTTGTCTAAGTATGTAATCTCCGTTCAGAGTATTTTAGCATATGTTGCATATTTAGTATCCATCCATTCGTCCATAGTAATTCTGCCCGAGGGCAGGTCTTTCACTGCAATCACAGCATTTTCATGCTATGCTTTGCAGCTTTACAAGGGAATTGTAGGTGTGGTAGCTTCCCGTTGCTTTCCACACCTGTGAAGGATGATGATGATGATAATAATAATGATAAGGATGATGATGATGATGATGATGATGGCCATATGATTTCGGGGACCGTTTGGGCCTTAAAGTTTTCCTGGCATTTGTTTTACAGGTGGACATATTTAGTATATTTAATAAAATTTATTTATTGTGGAAACGATATGTTTAGAGAACGACTAATGACTTTGGAGATAAAAAAAAAAAGACATGATAAATCAACAAACATTTCTGCAATTTTGGGTGCTAGTTTCATATGGGAATTTAAAGTAAAAATAAGCGGAGAAGGTGATTTTCACGGTTTATAAAGAAACATTTTAGAAGCAGTCCAAGTGATATTTTAGAAAGATAAACTGTCGGATACAACGCAGTATAAAAAAACTAATAAACTCTAAAATCCATCATTATATTCTTTATGCCCACTACATCCAACACGTTTCATTCGGCACTTTGTTGTGTGAAAACCCACTCCATTACACAGTAATATTAAATACCGCGCAATTTGAAGCACAAAGGATTTAAAATTAATAATTTCATTGACTTTTTTATTTCATCTATATTTACCCTATTTTTGTGCATTAATAGATGACACAGAGTTGTGGTTTTTCAATTCCACAAAAAAGAAATGTACACTTTTTTATAAAATCATACAGTACAGCGATGCGACCTTTCTATCCTACAAAAACCAATAACCAATTACACTGGTCAACATGATTTTTGTCTCATGAGTACAAATTGTTGTACTTAATGCAGTTTTTTTATCGAGTTTATCAAATATGTATTCGGAATTTCTCCAGCACCCACAGTTTTTTATTGCAATTTCAATTAATAAATTTAAATAATTATTTTTTTAATAAACCTAGATTTCTTCCCGGAAAACTTGGCGCAGTGAGCGAGGAGCACGGGAACACTTTCATCAGGGGATTTCAGCTATGGAAAAGAGATATCAAGGCAAACGGAATCCTAATATGCTGACCGATTATTGTTGGACCATCAAGGGGGATGCTCCACAGTCGAAATATAGCAGAAAATCGTCATTTCTTGCTTTCTAGGTGAGTCCGAATGTTCGAATATTGTGTAGTTATGAATATAGAAAATATTAAAGTGTTTGAAATTATAAATTCCTGTCTCTCGGATACCTTGAGTGATGGAGAAACCCCGATATCATATTTCTCTTTAGGAGAAAAAATACTATCAGAATCATACGTTTTTCTTTCTGAGAGAAAAAAAAGCATTTGTTGCTCAGTGTTATTAACAAGTAGCTAAGTTTTTTTTAAATGTTTATGTTATTTTTTTTACCAATGCCACCAGGTTGTCTCTTATGACATTTCTGGTATTCTCTCCTGACATTGGCGGATTTTTAACCCGTATCTTAAATTCGGGCACCTGTAAGGAGGAGGAATCCTTAAACCTAAACTTAATCCAGACAATGGGCGACCACGGGAATAACCCCTTTTAAGAAAAAAATATAAACATTGGCAATTCCTGCATTACTTTATGGGAGTGAAACTTGGGTAATGACCAAAAAATTACAAAATAGAATACAAAGCATAGAAATGAACTTCCTTAGATAAACAAAAGACTGCACAAGATTGGATCGGATAAAGAATGAAGATATAAGAACAGAGTTAAATATATATCAATTGAATGATAAATTCAAAGAATATAGAGATAAATGGTTCAGACATGTAGAAAGAATGAATGAAACAAGGTTACCAAAAGCAGCATTTAACTACAAGCCAAAAGGTTCAAGGAATGTAGGAAGGCCAGTGAAAATATGGAAGAACATCTGTGAGGCGGAACAGGCAATTTGCTAGCCCGTGAAGTGAAGAAGAAGAAGAATAAGAATCCTGTGGTCTAACCAGGAATCGAACTGAACTGTAGTTAGAATTTCTGATCACTAGCCCATGAGGATGGTCCATTTTAAAAATAGAATACCGGTACATATTTTCGAGATTTCCATGCATTAACGTACCTAGGTACAGTCACATATTTTAAAGAGAATGGGTAGTTTTTTTTCTACAGTTATTACTATTGTCTTTAATATACCTAATATTATTTACTACTAGGTAATACCCGGCATGCGCTGCTACACCTAAATAAATGAAAATTAATGTGCTTTTATATTTAGTTGAATAAGTAAAACGAAAAATAATTATAAATTTGTATTTTTAGATACCCCGTGCTGATTACCCGGCGTTGCCCGGCAATCTACTTATCCCGATCTTCTTGACATAAATAAGCTGAAATACTAAAATTAATGTGTTTTATGTTTAGTAAAATAAGTAATGGGAAACATTTATATCATAATTATTTTTAGATATCCCGTGCTGTTTACCCGGCGTTGTCCGGGAATCTACTCATCCCGAACTTCTTGGCATAAATGAGCTGAAAGACGAAAATTAATGTACTTCTTATGATTGGTTGAATAAGTCAAATAAAAAAATATAAATGTAGGCCTATATCGTCATTATTTTAAGATGACCTGTGCTGAATACCCGGTGTTGCCCTGGAATCTACTTATCTCGATATTTTTGGCATAAATGAGCTGAAAGACAAAATTCGTTATTGTGATTTATCCGTAAAAGAATACCCGCCATGTGCTGCTATGCTTGCACAGGAATCTACGTACTTGGCTCGATCTTCTTGGCATCAATGAAAGACAAAAATGGTTATTGTGAGTTATCCGTATGAGATAAACATATGCTGTCGCGGACTTTTTTGTAGAGCTTTTTGAGATATTCAATTCTGTGTACATTAATGTTGTGTATTTGTTATGGTTTAGGCAGCGTAAGCCATTTAAGCGTCCAAAGAGCTACTTTTTCACTTCTCCACTAAAAAGGGCGATTTTTAAGGGTGTAGGAGTTGAGTATCAAAACTCTCTTATAGCCTGTGTTCATCCCGGGAATCTCCTGAACATTTTGCAGAAAGCCCCATCAGATTCGGATCAATGGTATGACCGCGAATAAAGTACGAAAATTTTATATATTAGATAAACACAATTCCTGTATAAATTTGTATAACTGCGTAATTTAATTTCATTATGTAAAGTAGGTAAATATTACTCATATCTCAAAGATTAACATTTAGAAAACGAATTAAATGCTAACGTAAATTTATGGTTTATTATGTGTTGGGAATAGTTTTTAGCTGTTATCACAAATCTAATGCATACAAAAATACTGATTTGCCATATTTTACAACGGCGTGATTTTTTTCTGTTAATTTTTTTATTCCTATTTTTTATTATCGTATATATTATACACAGAGACATAGAATTTTAGAAAGACTTAGGTGGGGCAAAAAAAAGGGGGGATACTGTTCTAAACATTTACATGTTTAACCGATCCGTCGATCTGGTAAATAATATATAACAAATAGTACACGTTATGTGAGCGTTCGATTTTTGACACTGGTATTTACACTGCACTTATCCCATTTTTTACTTTACTTCATTGATAGCTGTCACAATAAATAAGACTCAAGGTGGAGAGTAAAATAACAGGCAACGTATAGCGTTTGAAAAAAATGATGGCGCAACTCTTGATGGTGGAAAGTTAAAAGTTTTGAAGAGCGATTCACACGAGTAAATTGTTACATGTGCTGTCTCGTTTGAGGTTAAATCCGGTGGCATAAGGAGCCAATCATAGATGTATACCAACCGTTATTGAAAGAATTTCAACAAATACATTTATTAATTGAATTTCTAAGTTAAGAGAGTTATCAGATGACTGAAAGTAAGCAATGGTCTCTTAAACCAATCAATAGTAAATTAGCGCTTACTTCTGATGCAGTATTTGTATCGTTCGCTCCAGTAAAGCAGTCGGTAAGATGCTTTCTTGCGACGACGCAGGCCCAGGTTAGACCTTGATCAGGAATTTTTAATAATGTCGTTATTTTTTTATAATGCCTACACGTTACCAGACTACGCTATATAAATAAGTTTTTAAAAAACATAAGGCATAACAAGATTATTTATTTCCACTACTAATGTAATATGCGTCTGATTAATTTAAATTAGCCTAAGACAAGTTAATATATAATTTCATTATACAAGTAAGACCTGAAGTATTGCATCGTTTCATACAGACAGTTTCTAGCAGGGAACGGTTGTGGGCTAGTGAAGGGAGCTTCTATTTCCCATGTAGGAGGTCGCGTGTTCGATCCCGCTATCATGTTTTTTTTTCCTCTGTCTCTCGCCCTTATCTCAATTAATTTTCTTTGTTTTGTTTTAATTTTTTGCTTTGTACTATTTACAGTATTTACCGCACTACGTATATACGCGAAATTATTTTCTAATGCACGACACACAACGAAATAGAACGGATTTAGTTTCTCAAATAATTGTATACTTGTGAACCAAACAACTGACCTCTGTCATGCGCAGTGGCTTCGTTCTGGGACTTCAAAATTACCTGTGCGCCAACAATTATTTCAAACGTTGTACATTACATGTCTCTTCCGTAACTGTGAGAAAACTCAGGACCAATACGAATTAATGCCTCTGAACATATGCACCTTAAGATTTTTTTTTACTGCTGATACTCCCTTCATAACATATACTGGCAGAGAGCAAGCCTTACAATATTTCGATATTTAATCAGGGGATATTCCAAGAAATTACAGGAATTATCAGATTTGATGTAACAAAGATGTTAGAATTAAGTTATTAAAATTTAAATATTAGGACTAAAGACGACGCTTCGTTTATATTTTTTTAGGTTTCTGTTGTAATTGTTTTAATGAATAGGCAATGCCAAAGAAAAGCGTTCATTAACAAATAGGATCTGTTAACATATACGAACTAGATCACACGATACATTTAAACGTGATAATAAATGAGTAGAAGACTCGTAATTTGAGTACAAACTACTGAAGTAGTGATCTCTGTTACGGTGATTTTGTTTAGGTTGTTTGCTCTCAACTTTCATTACAAAAGCTTATGTAAATGTGTGCTCATGCGTTATTAACTTATGTATATTAGACTCCATGACTTCCAGTAGTAATATTTAATAACTTAGACTGGTCGTATGATTACCCATCCATGCTCAATATAACTATCAAAATTATCTTTTACTTTTTCATACATTTATTTTTGTAGTTTCGAGTTATAGTCTTCTGAGCTAGCCTAACATTGGTGTTTTAATGGTCAACATAATTTTTTATGCATGAGTATACGTTGCTACTTTCTAAATGTTAGGTTGAATTTACTTCTGACTAGCTAATACCCGGCGTAGGCTCCTACGCATAAATAAATGAAAATTAATGTGATTTTATGTTTAGTTGAATAAGTTGAAGGAAAAATTATTATAAATTTATATTTTTAGATACCTCGTGCTGATTATCCGACGTTGTCCAGAAATCTACTCATCCCGATTTTCTGAATAAATGAGCTGAAAGACAAAAATTAATGTAATTCTTATGATTGGTTAAGTAAAATGAAAAATAATTATAAATGTATATCGTAATTATTTTATGATTCCCCGTGCTGATACCCGGTGTTGCCCGGGAATCTACTTATCTCGATCTTCTTGGCATAAATGAGCTAAAAGACAAAATTCGTTGTTGTGAGTTATCCGTAAAAAAATACCCGCCATGTGCTGCTATGCTTGCACAGGAATCTAGTACTTGTCTCGATCTTCTTGGCATCAATGAAAGAAAAAAATGGTTATTGTGAGTTATCCGTAAGAGATAAACATATGCTGTCGCGGACTTTTTTGTAGAGGTTTTTGAGATATAACTCTGTGTACATTAATTTTGTGTATTTGTTATTGTTTAGGCAGCGTAAGCCATTTAAGCGTCCAAAGAGCTACTTTTTCCACTACAAAGGGCGATTTTTAAGGGTGTAGGAGTTGAGTATCACAACTATCTTATAGCCTATGTTCATCCTGAACATTTTGAGAAAGCCCCATCACAATCGGATCAACGGTATGGCCGCACATAAAGTATGAACAAACAAACAAACATTCATTTTTATATATTAAGATAATACTTTTCTTCTGATTTCAAGGACAAATATCGAGTGGCTTGAACTTAACAAGGCGAAAGAAATTAAATACTCTTCTCTATGCGGATGACCAAGTATTACTAGCACAATCAGAAAATGAATTACAAAATATGGCATATACATTAAACAATATTGCAAAAACGATATAGTATGAAAATTTTATGTCAAATGACAAAATCGATGGTCATGTGTGCGAAAACCATATTAAGATTAAAAAATTGTAATAGAGAACAATATCATAGAGCAATTAACTAATTTCAAATAATTAGGCAATCTGATATCAGAATTGAAAACTGACTTAGATACCAAAATACAAACATATAATAAAATTATCAAAACCATTAATATATTAATTATTTTACAAAATTACGAATTCACAATATCATAGCAAAAAAAGATCCTTACAGTTTTGCAGTAAAAAATGGATACTAAGAAAGAGGGATACACAAAAATTAGAAGCAGCACAAATGAAATGTCTCAGACATATAATGGGAGTAACACTATGGATCATATAAGAAATGAATTTATCAGGCAAATATGTAATGCAATAAACATAGTACACGAAATTAAAAAAAAATACCAACAAAGTTGACTTACAGCATGTAAGAAGAATGACCAAGGACAGAATCACTTGGCAGGCTTTAAACTACAAACGAGGGGTAAACGAGACATTGTACGACCATTGACAAGATGGAGACTACATACTCATGAAACAGGAACAGGCTAATAAAAAGCCTTAACCTTAACTGTTCATGTTGATGATGATGATATATAGCTAGGGTTTTTATTTACCCACTCATTTTAAGTACCAATTTTATTAGCGCCGCAATTCAATTCTAGGCGTAAAAAGATCGACAAATGTTGTTCTTATTTCAGCATAAGGTTCTTTTGTGTGTTATAGTCTAATTCTACGACATGGGATATACGGTTTTAATTCCCTTCCAAAGAAGCCATACTCAGGATTTTACGGGGGGGGGGCACACATTTGCGGCAGAATGATTGGATATCCGCCAATAGAAATTTAATTATGATCTAGGATACAATTACAGTATATTTGCGCTACATTGATTTTTAACAGAACATTCATTTCTAATCCAAATATTTAGTAAGGTTGGTAATAAATTGTTATTCTATGACTCACACGAAAAACTGGCCTTGGCCTGATCCCGGCTTTATTCTACTTTTCCACCTTATGAAATTGGTCGTCCTAGCCTACAGGAAATGTAGAAATAAATTATTCTAATTCATCTGACATAAAAACACAAGAGTAGTGATAGTAGAATTATTATTATTATTATTATTATTATTATTATTATTATTATTATTATTATTACCTAATCAAAACCCAACCTATGGGTCCGCATCTCAATCGAGTGAACTGAAAACCTTAAATCTTCCATTTAACGTTAATATTTAATAAAGCATGTGCTACGTGATCATTGTAATTCATTTCTAGGTCGTTATATGCTGTAGGTTTTACTATCGTTGAAGAATATACGTAAATTTCACTACAAGCATATTGCGTCATTTTACGTCATCTTTGAATCATTCAAATCACCATTAAAAAATCATTGATGGAGACATTATGTCGCCGCTCAGTTACACGCCACAAATGCACGACCATGACCTAACCTAATCTAAATTAATCTAACCTACCTTATCTTAACCTAACCTAACACAAACCTATCCTAACCTACCTATTCTAATATTTGTTAATATGAATGCGTGTTTAGGTAGGAGAGAAAACTATGTACTACCAACCGAACATCCTTAAAGTCACTAAATATGTTTCTTGTCATCCGATGAGTAGAAGCACTTAGAAGTAGTGCTGATAATGAACATGCAATAAATGACGTAAGTGTAATACATATTTTCGGGTAACGGCCACAAAACCATCATCCAGATTTTACCCCCTTACAAATCCATCGACCCCGAACTCGTGACCATCGAAACTAGACGCATCCACTGGAATTTTAGGGTTAAAAACGCCATTGAAAGCTATTTTCTTAGACTCTCTGTGCAAAGATCCGGAAATTGGTATTAGGGTAAGAGATACAATAGTTTAGTTGCAATTTCTACTGAAAAAAAATTCCTCAGGTCGGGTCGTAGGAAATTGGTGTATTGGGATATCTTGGTCGGGGGAGGGGTCGAGCGGGAAGAGAAAACTCGAGTAGAGCAAGGAAATTGAGAAGGAGTAAAATAGCTGCTTAATGAAGATATTTATCATAAGTAATGCCACGAGTGACTTCCAATTTATCTAGAGGATTTGGAAATCAAGAGTGGCATTTGTTAGGACTATTTAACGAATAAAATTAAGCAGTTTACTTACAAAACATTATTTAAATATAGTTATTTTAAAATATTCATACAGTTAATGTAAACGATGATGTTTGAAAACAAATTAGAAACGTATATTATGTTTCATTTGTTCATCACTGCAACCACATCATATTATTTATTGCCAAAGAATCGCAAAATTTTTAAAAATGCACCCTAGTGGAGAAAAAATAAAACATGTCAAACTGTTTACAACCAACATTATAGGTTATTAATTTATTTCTGATGTCCTATGATGTAATCATGTCAATTATATTTTTCTAAAATGTAAATACCTGGGAAGTAATACGTTTAAGAAAGTGCAAACCGAGGTTACTTTTTTGTGGTATAATCAATTGCTACAAATGTTTTTATATTATATCCCGCAAGGAGTATCTGGTTACATTCGTGCACTGTATATTATACAATCTGGGAGCCACGGATTCTTACATCTTAATATATAAATTATTGTTATATGCAACGTATTTCTTAGAGGCTCAGTCACTACAAAATAATGCTCTGACTTATTCAGAATGTTAAAAAGGAGGAGCTTGATTTTAATGTGATAAAATTAAATTGATACAATCGAGGTGAAAAACGACTGTGATGGGTTTTAAATTAAAATTCATTGAAATGTGATTGGTCCTTGATTCCCGTTTGGGGCATGAGTTAAATAGTCACTGATAATGACAACTTCAATACTGTAACTACTTTGAGTAATCAATTTTATTATATTGTACACCGTGCTATCTTCTTTGAACTGCCATATATTGTATTTATGGTTTGTGTGTGCTAGATTCTAATTGTACAATGGACATGGTCACATACAATGAAATAGATACATGGACGAGAGAAAGGAAAAGAGAATGTGTTGTACCTGCTTTTAAATACGAATGTACAAACTGTATAATTATATTTTGTTCTTCAATTGTAGAACAGAAAATAGGAACGAACGGTACAATAAGTTTAATATGTCAATATAGATTTATAAACTAACTTAAACTTTCTGACAGCACCCATGACCATGACTATTCAGTTTCTAATGAAAATGGAAAACAAGACATATTTGTGCCTGACAACTCGGTTGATATATTATGCCGATTGTCTAGAAAGATAGGTGCCTTAACCTCCTACACCTCCAGGGTCTCCTGAGATCTGTAGTGAGATCACGTTGCCTTTTTTTTTTACTACTTCATTGAGATTTATTCAATATTTACTTTTTTTAGTTTCATATTTAAATGACTTAGCTTACTTATCCAATGCATACGCTCCTCAAATTGCCTATATTATGTTATTATAGTACGTGATATAGTAAGCTTACTATTGAAGTACAAGGTAAAATGTATCTTGTCACACACACAATATATATTTTTTTTATTCAGGATTGTTTATGTTTATATACACAGGTATCTTTAACCAAAATATACTTTTTCTTCCACACTTCCCGGTCTTGCGTGTCTTCTTCTGTCATATTTCTCTTCTTCATATTGTCCTGAATTCCCTTTATCTACGTTGGATTTGGTCTACCGTGTTTCCCTTTTCCGGGAGGTATCAATTTCAATACATCTTTCTTTGTTTCTTTGTCCCTTCTTCTCATTACATGTCCATACCATTTTAGTTGGATTTCTCCAATCTCTTGTATAATTCCATTTCTACATTCATTATTTCTCTTATTGTATTATTTTTTATTTTGTCTAATGTTGATATTCTTGCTGATCTTCTTAAAAAGTATATTTCTGTGACTAATAATTTATTTTTGTGCTTTTGCTTCAACGTCCAAGTTTCCTCTTGATTATATTCCTACTCCATAACATTATATATATATATATATATATATATATATATATATATACATTTTCTAAGTAGGATCAATGTTTTTTTTTTCACGATAACCTTAGTAGCTATATTTTTAGAGTGTGTGTCTGAGATGGAGAGTGATTGGAGGGGGAGATACAAACTAAAGTTTATCTGAAGATTAAATTGCCGTACTAGGATGTATTAGGATTGTTTAATATGACTATTTAACTCATGCCCCAAATGGGAGTCAATGACCAATCACGTTTCAATGATTTCTGTATTACAACCAATCAGAGACGTGTTTCACGAAATAATTATCAACGTTAGGATTATCATATATTAAGCAAAGCTCCTCCTTTTTAATATTCTGAACAGGTCTGACCGTTATTTTGCAGTGACTGAGCCTATAACAAATACGGCTACCAGATTGTATATAATAGTGCTTACATGTCAACATTTGTAGCAATTGATTATACCACCAAAAAAGAAACCACTGTTTGCACTTTCTTAAATGTATACGACATCAAAAATGAATTAATATACAGATTGATGTGTTTCATTTTTTCTCCACTAGAGAGCATTCTTACAATATTGCGTTCCTTTGGCAATAAATAGTATGATCTGGTTGCAGTGATAACACAAAAGAAGCAGTAGAAGCGTAGGCTACCTATCGTTTCTCATTAGTTTTCAAACATCACCGTTTACTTTAAATATAAAAAATATTTTTAAATAACTGTAGTTAAATAATGATTTGTGGAGTAAACAGCTTTATTTTATTCGTTAAATAGTCCTAACAAATGCCACTCTTGATTTCCAAATTCTCTAGATAAATTCACTCCTCACTTCGTGAGTCGTGAATTTATCGATAATTTGGAAATCACTCGTGGCATTACTTATGAAAGGTTTTTTTTCTAATTACGAATACAAAACTCTTATTGAAAGAGAAATTGTTTGATTTTGTAATTTTCCATAGAGCATTACAGATAGCTACGCCTCAATAGGTTAGGTTGCTATCACTGATGACCTTGGAGTTCTTGCATGTTAAAAGTAGATCTATTAGGAATAATAAATCGAAAAGTCCATCAAACTAAAGCGAAAATACTACATTTTCAACGCAAAACTTTGAAAATGTTAATATATATTTTAGTAACCTTCACTTCTGAAATCACAGTCTCCAAACAACTGAAGATTTTTTCGATGTAAGATTATTTTGTTTCAGATGACATAATTAGAATATTTTAGACATTTCATCCAAATTTATTGTAATGTTGTTGAGATGGATTCAAGGTTATTAAATCCACAGGTTTTATGTCCATAGATAAAATTTTCACTCCTCTGAGTTCAAAATACCTAAGTTCAAAATTTTATATCCACAGACATAATGTCCATTAGCATACAGAGGACATACAGGGATCAGAGGTAACGAACGAGCCGATTATCTAGCAAAAATAGCTGCCAGCTATAAAACTACTGTAACCTACAACTCTATCCTTATTTCTCGGGCCAAACAACTTCTGCTAAATGATTACATTAACACAAGGAATGCAGCATACACCAACTCCGAAGTAGCATACCCCACCAAATACTCCATCCCCTCTACTCACCATGGCCTCTCTATATCCCTATGGCCAAACTTCATTCTCACACAATTCCTAACCAATCACGGTTGCTTCTGTACATATCTTCACAGGATAAAAAAGTGATCATCTCCCCTATGTAACTGCCCGAAAGTCCACCACAGACAGCAATACATTTTCTGACAGAATGTTCACTGTACTCAAGAGACCGGCCTCCTGTTCTAACAACACAAACACTGCCCCAGATACTAACGCTCCACATCAACACCGTCGCAATGACACACTTCATCAGCAACATCTTCCGCACACTTCAAAATAATATTTTCTCAAAAAATAAATAAAAAGAAAAAACATATGCCTCTAAACGTACAAACCAATAAAAGTAACAACAAAAAAATCAAAAATAATTTGCCCGAAAAACTGATTCTCTAGCTAGAATAATTAAAACACAATTCATAGTTTTAAAAGAATTCGAGCAAAGGAGATATAAACACATCCAAAGATGTAGTCTAACCCCTCTCAACAATAATAATGATATATTAATATAAATGCAAAGATAATAATAATAATAATAATATTATACCTTGAATAAATCAAACATTTAATATACAACATAAAGGGATAAAAATTAATAAAAGAACAACTAATAACATTGTAGTATTCTATATTCAATAAGAATTAAAAAAGCATTATCGTAACTTCGAATTATATGAACTAATACTGATAAACTCAAAGCGCCTTCACAGATAGAAAAAGGGAAAAATACCATTCTAAAATACAATGCATAATTAAAATAAATTAAATAAGAGTGTGAGATTAAATGAAGTGAAAGTACAATAAATTCTACTCTCAGCAGTGTAGCTAATAAGTGTTATCGATTTGAAGAAATTACTCAAATACCACAAAAAAAAACTATCTCTCAAAAAATAAATAAAACTCTAAACAATCAAATTGAAGCAAGACCAAAATGGAAATATATGTAAATAACTGTAAATATCCCGTGATATACCCATGGCAAAACACGGGTTGAAAATATAATGTAAAAAATCGTAAAGTCAAAATTATAACATGCCACAAATAAGGAAATTAGAAACATAATGGAAGCAGAAGAAATCATAACTGAAAGAATTGAGGAGAAGGAATTAAAGTGGTTAGGACATGTTTTAAGAATGGAAGATGGGCGATGGCCGAAGCGACTATATCAATGGCATCCAACCAGAAAGAAGAAAAGAGGGAGACCAAAGTTAATATGGAAGGAAAACATGAAGACAATAATGCAAGCATTGAAGATGCCCAAGATCGTAGGCTTTGGAGGTTTGGCACGGGAAGACGGCAGCAGCTGTAAAAACCCCAAGATAGATAGAGAAAAAAATCGTACATTTCCTCGATGCGTCACGTGTTTAAAGTAGGCCTATACGATTTTAATAGGGCATCGAGAAACTATGGATTGCTTTAAGACCTATGGGAATTAATACTATAATAGTTAAAGCTATAAAAAATGTATATGACAATTGCATATATATAATTAAAATTGCAGTAAATTGTCACATGGTTTTACGATAAATAAAGGTCTTCGTCAAGGTTGTTGTCTATCACCTACTCTGTTCAAAATATATGTACATGAAATATTAAAGAATTGGAGGAGAAATTGTTCAAGCATGGGAATTCCTATTTCAAACAAAGAAATGTTATACAACTTACATTTTGAAGATGATCAATTGTTAATTGCACAAGATTATACTCAGTTATAAGGGAGAAAATGAAGATTGAAGACACTATTTTAGATTATATTAAAACTCAGCAATTAAGATGGTACGGACATGTCCAGCGAATGGAAGAGGATCGACTACCAAAATCTGTTTTGGAATGGAAACCTGAGGGAAGACGAGGCAGAGGAAGACCTAAAACCTCCTGGAGTTAAGGAAGGAGAAACATCTACAACCAGGAGATTGGATGGACCGACAAAATTGGCTATTAGGAATCGGACTATGTCAAAGACATTAATCAACCGATGATCTATCTATCTATCGAGAACTCACATGAGATGTGGACAATGTGTAAGATATTTTGACAGTATGTGCATGAATTTTATGGACACAATTTACAATTCACTTATAAAAAGTGGACATTTTGTCTGTGGACCTATAAGCCTGAAACTGTGGGCATTACCTTTTAAATAAATACAAACATTTATTACATTGTCATCCGAAGCTGTCCGATTGTAATCCAATTCGTAAATTTAACCTTGTTAATCAAGGATGTAGTGGTGGCCTACTGTATAAATTAGAACTACATGAAAACGAGTATGAAGTTATTTCGAAATTATTGCAATGTTAACTATTCACCACGCAAAAAATGTTTAATACCACAAACTCAACAAACATCGATTTCCAGTGTCATTAAATAAATCATCGCAATGTGCTATAAGCTTATCAAACAATCCGGCTCGGCACAACCCAACTGTAAAACCACACTGGATTTATACAGCTTGTGTGAACAACGTTTTAAACCTAGCAAGGCCTATGATTCATTAATCATTTTACAATTTTATCTATCCCATCATCGCAATCATGTTTTCGTTTACGATGGTATCATTATAGATGAAGGCGGAGAGGATTTTGAGATCAATAAAAAAATCTAAATCATCCTTTTCGCCGAAAGATTATTGTACATACAGGATGTTCAAAATTCTTATTGAAATTCCTGCACTTATAGAGAGAACTGTCAACTATTTCATGTCGAAACCTATATTGAAATTTCTCTCAGAGAAGCATTCTGATGTACCAAGGTCGTGTCCAAAAAAATTAGCTACCGTTTTTAACTGTAAGGCACGGAAATCGAAGCCAGAATCCATCAACGTCAACCCAGAATACGGAGCAGATGGATTCCCTGCACGAGTAAGAGCGGTGTGAAGTAAGGCGGGACGCGGCGCGGACGGCAGGTAGTGAGGGTAATTCCAATTTACCAATTCAAATGTTGTGTTGCTTTCCTATAGTTTAAATGAGGAATTTGGCGCTGGATTTTAGTGCACTGCAATTAAAAACGGTAGTTTTTTTTGTGGCCTTTGTACATCATAACGCTTCTAGGAAGAAATTTCAATATAGTTATCGACACGTAATAGTTGATCGTTTCCTTGTTAGAAGATACAATTTTAAATAGTAATGCGTGGTCAAGCACTGCGCTACAAGCCGGAAGGTCGAGGGTTCGAGTCCCAATGGGATCAGGGTTTTTAAACTGGCCTAAAGCTTCTGGCGGCACTATGGCCCTGGCGTCGACTCAGGATCCAACGAAAATGAGTACCAGGCGTTTGTTCTGGGGTAAAGGCGGCCATCATGCAGGACTGGCATCAAATGCCGACTGTCTAAAAGTGGGAACCTTAACCTCCAACTACCCCAAGGGCCTCCTAAGGCCTGTAGTGGGATCACTTTACCTTCTACATGTACGGAAAAAAACTTTCTAGAAGATCGAGTAGTGTTTTTACGTTTGTTACCTGATTCAAAAATATTCCATCCATTTTTGTAATTTTAATTAATGTTAATTTTGTTTTGTACACAGTACTATGTAAATACTCTGAAATTAATTTATCTAAGAGTTTAATATTAAACCTATGAACTGTATGTAGAATGACAACTCTATAAACTCTACTTCAATTTATTGGAACTTCTATCTCGTACGACGTATTAAAGCTTCAATTGCAGCTACATTCGATACTCATTACCGTTAAAGCTAGAGTACGCTCTAAACACTATGGCTTTAATGATTTTGTTTCTCAGCTGTAAACGCTGAAAATAATGCATACAAAACAATTGCTTCTACAACACACACAAGTTTCCCCACTTTAGAAATATCGTTTGTATAGATAATGTCAAATGTTTGGAGAATGAAGAAGGCCTACAACTCAATTATATTAATAGGCTGTTAGTTTTCCAATCACGGAAAACATATGCTGATGAGGTAGTATTATTGAGCGATAACGAGGAGATGCTAAGGACAACACACTCTATTGAGTAACACTAAGAAATCGGGACTGGAAGTAAACATCAATAAAACTGAATAGATATGTTCACACATAGAAATGCGTTATATAATCGAAATTGACAACTGATACCTTGAGACCACAGCGGTGGACGATGATAAGGAGCAAAAAATGATATTGACTAATGCCCCAAATGGGAGTCAATGACCAATCACGTTTCAATGATTTCTGTTTTACAACCAATCAGAGTCGTGTTTCACGAAATATTTATCAGTGTTAAATTTACCATATTAAAGAAAGCTCCTCCTTTTTAATATTCTGAACAGGTCTGGCCATTATTTTGCAGTGACTGAGCCAGATTGTATATATAGTGCATAGATGTCAGGAGTTAATATAAAAACATTTTTAGCAATTTATTATACCACCAAAAAAAGAAACCATTGTTTGCACTTTCTTAAATGTATTTTCTCCCAGGTAATAATCCAGAAAAATATAATTGTCATATTTACATCATACGACATCAGAAATGAATTAATATACAGTTTGATGTGTTTCATTTTTTCTCCACTAGAGAGCATTCTTACAATATTGCATTCCTTTGGCAATAAATAGTATGATCTGGTTGCAGTGCAGTGATAAACAAAAGAAGCAGATGAAGCGTACCTATCGTTTCTCAGTTGTTTTCAAACATCGCCGTTTACATTAAATATATAAATATTTTAAAATAACTATAGCTAAACAATGATTTGTGAGTAAACAGCTTAATTTTTATTCGTTAAATAGTCCTTACAAATGCCACTCTTGATTTCCAAATTCTCTAGATAAATTTGGAAATCACTCGTGGCATTACTTATGACAAATTAACCGAGAATAGTGACGAATTCATAGTTTTTGGAGTATCTAAGTTGATTGATAATAAGAAGATTGGGACAAATAAATACCCGAGAAATGCCGGGTAATCAGCTAGTATATTATACAGGATGAACGGTAATTACACCGACAAACTTCAGGGACTGATTCCTGATTGGAAATTAAGAAAAAAGGTCCTAAAAAATGAAGAAAAAAGGTCCTAAAAATTAAGAAAAAATGTGTCCGGAATTGAAGGATGTGCGTGCAACGACAACAAGTCGTACCGGCACACAGTAGATAGCATAATCGCATCCACGTCACAACAGATGTTCAACGTGGCCTCCATGGGATGAAATGCACGCGTTCACACTTCGTATTATGGATTGCCTCACTCTTTCGCATGTTTCGGCCTCTCTCCGAATAGCGTCACAGGCGACGTGGACACTCTGTTGAAGAGTATGCACATAAGGAACTGGTTCAGCATATACAACACTTTTCAGATGCCCCCAGAGGTAAAAATCCAGGCGGTTTAAGTCCGACGATCTAGCACGGCATGCGACAGGGCCGAGAGAACAATGCCATTCGTCAGTGCCATCTACCGTGGCAACGATGCATTTATGGACACTTATTCATGGGACATTTTTTTTCCTCCATTTACAGTCAGGAATCAGTCCCTGCAGTTTGTCGGTGTAATTAAAACTCACCCTGTATAGATGTGTGTCCGTATATTTCACCTTGCAGCCACAATCACCCACTGCAGACCACTGGTGTTTATGTGTAGTAGCAACCTCGAGTCCATGCACTATGGTCGTTGGGTGTTCGTGGCTGTGGTGGTGTGGGAGATGTGGTAGTTGAAAGATGTCAACCTGGGCATTTTCATACATTTCGACCAAACTGTTTTACAAAATGTTTGGAATTTCCTATAATGTTTCGACTGTCCCAGTTTGGTATGTGTAGGTCAGCGAGTCGATCATAGGCCATCGAATACCTATCAGCGACCATGCACTATCGACCACCAAATATACCCGTCATTGAATTTAGAAAATAAATAAAAAACTGGAAAACTGAAAAGGGAAAAATTGGAAATTGAAAACTGAAAAGTACAGACCCTGATGTGTATCGCAAAGGCAAGAGATGGAGCGTAGAAAATGAAACAGAAGAAGAAGAAGAAGAAGAAGAAGAAGAAAGAGAAACACGTCTGGCATTGTTACGAGGAAATACTCAACGGAGCAGAGATAATCAGACAGAAGAGCAACGTGAAAATGCTACGAAAGCAGATTGAATAAGACAACGAATGTGTAGAGATAGTGAATTTTAAATGGAAAACTGGAAAGCTGGCCTAGCTATTTGAAAAGTAAAGAACTGGAAAGTGAAAAAAAAAAAAATTAAAAGTGAAAATATAAATAGAAAAAATGCCAAAGCGTAAGATATTCTTCTTTTTATTCAATGTCATCAGTTTGTCATCGCAACATTTCTGGTATCCTCTCCTGGTATTGGCGTATTGTAACCAACTTCTGAAGTTGGGGCACATGGAAGACGGGGTTAAGCTGCCCCAATAATATGGGGAGGGGTGATAATGATAATAATTATGCTCAAAGAGAGACCTTAATCCAATGAGGTGAATATGATAATAATGATGGCCAGATGATGTTCGGGGGCAGTTTGGGCCTTAAAGTTTCCTGGTATTTGTCTTTACAGTTGAGGAAAAACCCCGAAAAAACCTCACACAGGAAACTGGTTCACGACCAGGAATCGAACCCGGGTACGCTGTGAGACAAGGCAGCACACTACCTCGAAACCACAGCGCTGAATAATTTTCGCAATCCCGAATCATATCCTAAGAATAAAAGATGGAGCGGACAAATGAAACAGAAAAAGATAGAGAAGCACAGCTTGCATTATTATTCGTACAAGAAAATTCTCAACGGAGCAAAGATAATAAGACAGGAGAGCAACGTAAAAGCCAGACAACATGACGCAAGATATAATGTGTAAGAATATGTGTTCATGAAATTACTTCGTATGTAAGATAATTGAGCTCAGCGAAACAAATAAAAATAAAAGAAGAAACAAAAAGTATGTAGTTTATATCTTCTACATTAGATATAAATAAATCACAAATATACCAGAAACAAACCCAGCGAAGCAGTGTGACAGTAAAATTGAACAAGAAATAAAAATTACAAAAAGAAAATGTCACTTGAGTAAGTTGGATACGGCGGTAGCATTTGAGACTCGTCTAGAAGGTCCGAGGTTCATAACCTACGTCGATCATATTGAGATCCATCCATAGTAATTTTGCCCGAAGGCAGGTCCTTCACTGCAATCATAGCATTTTCATGCTATGCTTGCAGCTTTACTAGGGAATTGTGTAGGTGTGGTAGCTTCGTGTTGCTTTCCACACCGGTGAAGGATGATGGTGGTGATGATGATGGCCATATGATTTCGGGGACAGTTTGGGCCTTAAAGTTTTCCTGACATTTGTCATATAGGTGAGGAAAAACCCCGATAAAAACCTCACCCAGAAAAATTGCTCCGAACGGGGATCGAACCCGGGCCCGCTGCGTGACAAGGCAGCACACTACCTCGAGACCACAGCGGTGGACCATATTGAGATATTTTCCTAATTTTTGTTAGTGGTCGAAGCAAATTAGAACGTCAATTGCATTATCACGATTCATTGAATCATAATCACGATTCCCAATAAATAAAAAAAACTCCACAGAAATAGCCTACGTATGACAGACAAACATGTGATATCATATTCCCTAAATACTAAAAGGAACTATAAACAACAATGAAATGATAAGAAAAGTCTGACACGCAGGAAATGTGTAAACTAATTCCTCAGCAAATCTAATTTATGGCCCGATTTTGCTGAAATACGAAATATATATTTATTTCGAATATTTAACTCATGTCCCGAATGGGAGTCAATGACCAATCACGTTTCAATGAATTTTGTTTTATAACCAACGACAGTCGTGTTTCACCTCGCTGTTTATCGAATTATCTTTACTAGCTCCTGCTTTTGTGACAATGAAAGCAGCTCAGAGCACTATTTTGCAGTAACTGAATCTCCAACAAATACATTGAATATAGCAAATAATGAACATATTTCTTCGAACTACACATCTGATAACTGTGTGTTTAATAATTATGAGTTTTACTGTGTTGTTTACTAAAAATTAATTAATAACCTATAATGTTGGTTATAATGTACGGTTTGATGTGTTTCATTTTTCTTCACTAGGGTGCACATTCTTACAATATTGCGATCCTACTGTGCAATAAATAATATGATCAAATTCCAGTGAATAAACAAATGAAACATAACCACATATTTCTAATTTATTTTCAAACATCGCCGTTTACATTAAATATATAAATATTTAAAAATACCGGTAAGTATATTTAAATAATGATTTTTGAGTAAACAGCTTAATTTTAATAGTTACATAGTCCTAACAATGGCCATTATTGATTTCCAAATCATCTAGATAAATTCACGAAGTAACTCATGAATTTATCGACGATTTGTAAATCACTCGTGACATTACTTGTGACTATTTAACTCATAGACTAACAATCGTGCTTCTTCCTGTTGATGATCGTGCCTCTTCCTGGTCGTAATGAGAGATATCTCCGAAAATTAACTTATTTGACAACGGTATCGATTGAACATTGTACGATCGATGTGGTACAGCAAGAAAACAACTTCAAAAATTAGCAAAAAAAAGTTAGTTATGTTGCTCTAAAAAAATATTAAATGTTGTATAATGAATATGTATTATTGTTAATAGTTATTTCTCATACAATCGTTTGTCATTGCTTTTTCCCAAGCCCAAAGAGATTTAACAGCAAATATATGCTACTTATAACTATACAGAGTGAAAATTATTTAAACCGACAAACTCTGGGACGTTGTAGGGGACACCAAAACAAATATTTTTCCCTAATGTAATTTTTTCCTATGAGGATTATTTAAACCGGTAGAGGAAGATTTCTCTAGCGGCAAATTAATTAAACCAACAAATACTTTTGCATTTTTTTATTACAAAGAGACAACACATTAACACAACGCAATTACTTAAATTACAGTAGAGGTTCAAAAATGCCTCCATTGACATGTAAACAAAGGTTACACCGGCGGATCATGTTCTGTCTAACACGGGCAAAAACTCCAGTAGTATCGTTAATTGCTCCTGCTGCTGCTACTATCCGGGCAACCAGATCCTTTTATGATGTAACAGGAGTTGTGTAAACAAGGTTGCGCATCTCTCCCACAAAAAAAAAATCCAAAAGGGTTATATCTGGGGATCGAGCAGGCCATGGTACAGGATCACCTCTGCCAATGAACTTTTCTGAAAACCGTTGGTTCAAGAATCGACGCACACGACGACTGAAATGTACCGGCGCCCCGTCATGTTGGAACCACATGCGTTGTCTTGTAGGGAGCGGGACATCTCCCAGCAATTCTGGCGATGGTCTGGCGAGAAAATTCGTAATAGTGCCTGCCATTTAATGGCCTAGGTAGGATATATGTCCCAATTAAACAGCCCCCAACAACACCGGCCCACACATATCAGTGTACTCACTCCAGGTGTATCGCTCCATTAGTAAACGGATACAATTCACTACTACACTGGTGGACAAAACAATTCCTACCATCAACAGCAGTTGCAGTTATGAACAACTGAAGAGCGTAATACGCCCTCTACTGGTTTAAATGATCTTCATAGGAAAAAATGACATTAGGGAAAAACATTTGTTTTGGTGTCCCCTATAACCTCCCAGAGTTTGTCGGATTAAATAATTTTCACTCTGTATACCGGCTTAAAAAATCACCCGGAAGTAACATCGGAATACATAAGCTCACATTTGGTAAATATTAAAGCATTAAACAACATAATTGTTTTTAGCTTCTGATGTATTATTCGCTAAATAGTCACTCCAAATCCAACGCAAGGTTGAGTTTTTCATTAAACAAAATCACTCGCGACGACAAAATCACAACCTCTTGTTAGATTACTGTTGATAAAATTGAATAGTATATATATCATTACATTGCAAGAAATAAAACAATTCATCTGGTGTAGAGTTGAAAATATTTCCATTAAACTTTTAGCTTCCATATTAACCCGCACTCTTAAAGGTCTGATTTAGTTGATGAAATGACTCGATATTGCGTTCCTTATTGAAACGTTAATGCTAGTTTGATTGCGTGAAAACAAATATGGGGATCGCTAGAACGATTTTAAACTTCAGCTTTCAGATAAACCCTCAATCATAATGCTATGATTTTTTCTGATTTTTTGGAGTTTCATTTGAATGTCAAAAAAATCGAAAATTGATGCCGTTATACTTTTAAATATTCGCATCGGGTTAAAGTGCACTCATAATGGTCCAATGTTGCTGACATGCACGCATGCACGCACAAACACACACACAACATTGTCGTGGTTACTTTCGGTTCTAGTAAGCAGGATAGATGATTTGCAAAAAAATAAATATAAAAAATGTTTTCATAGGTTCAACATTAGTATCTTCCATTCCTTCGGAATTCGATATTATATATATATATATATATATATATATATATATATATATACACACACACACACAGATTAGAACGTAGTCTTCGTCCATCTCTGTGTCTAATGAGAATGTTGTTGCTTCAGATGCAACGAGCTAAGGTTCGATTCCCGGTAAGGACAAGTTTCGTGGGTGCGAATTTTTCGGGATTTTACCTCACCTCTAAGACAAATATCAGGTAAGTTTAGGGTACAAAAAGTCCCGGGATTCCATCTGGACATCACAACCACCAATATCTTATACACCTTGTTTAATATGAATGTATGATTGAATGGTGTGTTTTGTCTAAAATGTTAGTGTTGTCTCGGATGCGGCTATAAAATTGAGCTCATCATTCATCCAGGAAGACATTTCATGTCCTTTTATGATAAAACATGCATGTGTGTGATCTAGAGTTTAAAATCCACTCCCTACATATTGTTGTCCCTGTAAGGCACGTGTGGTGTAGGGAAAGTATACTTACAGAGGGAGAGGTTAAACTAAGGTAAATAGAGGGGGAAATAGAGAGAGAGAGAGAGAGAGAGAGAGAGAGAGAAGAGAGAGAGAGAGAGAGAGAGAGAGACATACAGACAGACAGAGTCTATGGATTCGCAACATACACAACAATAAATTAAATGGCAACTCGTGTTAGATTAGGAGTTCTAGAGATTGCAAAACGTCTAACTTTAAGCAAATCAGTTAGTACTCGTAGTATCAGTGGAAGTGCCATATAGTATTAGTACGCGTACTGTGTGTAAGCTTAACCTCCTATAAGATTAACATAAGGAACATTTTTGGGAATAAAGACAGGCGAAGCATAGAATTGGTCCTTCTCGACATGTCATTGTGTTGGTTAAGAATAATGGATTTTCGTGTTCTTACAACACCATGGACCTATCATTCAACCTTTAGGTTTATCGCCGAGTCAAGTCACTGCCTGTTACTTTCAATACATTTTTTTTTGTGCCAACGTGCGTTTTGTCGTACTTACAGCAATGGCGACCACGATTGAAAGTTCAGCTTCCTACATTTTGCGGTTGCCAACCTAAATAACTATACTGTAATATTACACGTTACAAACCACGTGTGGAAGTAAAACCATTGCACCTTATGTATACTATGTACAATGTATGTACAAAAAAATATATAAAATGTAGAGTTAATATACAACACTATATAAACAAATCACTGGTTTTTAAATGAACTGAATTTTATTTGAAACAATATAAAACATTAAATACATACTTGTCGCCATTTTATGACTGATTGGTGTCACGGCCTGCTGTAGTCTCAACTAATAAACATTGCCCACACTATTAGCGTTAATCAGTTGTTTACAATGAACGCAAATATTTCCAACAAAAATGTTATAAATTTACTATCATTTATTATTTTGAAAATAGCATCGCGCAAAAAATAATGTTCAACGCACGTTTGTGAAGTGTTTTGCAGGGTCGGAAATTAAAAACCTCGCTATCGTTCGGTTTTTAAACATTTCTTCACTTCTGTAAAAATCACTTCCCAACCTCGCATCGTAATATACCATTTTTTTAAACTCTCATACAGCGCAGCGGGTGGAAACGGAACAAATTGTGATGTTCTCATAATTAGACTTGCGTGTTATGGTTGATCTACCGACGAATTCAATCATAACATAATTTTAATATTAGTTTTTCTCCGACTCAAATAAACCATAAATTAATCTCGACAGATATTGGGAGAATAACATAATTCTATTAGACTAGAGAGTTTAAAGCTGTCCGTCCTATTCTAGATCATTATCTGTCGATGACAGCGACTTCAGTTAACCGCCTAACGCATAATGGATTTGCCATAAGCACCAGTTTTCTTTATCATTTCCCGGGTAGCACGTTATCTTGAACACATGGCCTAAATGAAAACATGTCTAACTTTACCTCATTAGTGTACATAATGATAAATCCACTATTCTATATCCTTCCAACTGATAAACATTGATATCACCGTGTTTTGAGTACCAGGTGCGTCAATCATATTTGATTATGAAAATTAAAAATTCAGTCTTCTCCATGCCTATGAGTAAGGGACTCGCATTTGGAATATTCCACAGTATGAAATCAAGGGCTAGAAACTTCGCAATTTTTTTTATTTCATTCAATGTACTTTATTTAAACACGAAGTTAAGACGATATTATCTGGACGATGTTATGTATCAACCGGCTACCAACCATTTAAAAAAATATTTGGATGCCATCTGTTGCACTGGCTCATTAAGTAAGTGTATGCACACTTTTAGCGCCAAATCTTTAATATAATGATATATACAATATCCTCAACTCGTGTCCAACTCAGGGTCGGGTCGAGGGTAAAGAAGTAATTTGTGTTGTAGCAGGTTGGGATGGCAGTGCCTATTATTACTTATGGGTCCGAAACATGGATAGTGACAACACTACAATCTGCCAGAATACAAGCTGCTGAAATGAGATTCCTCAGACCATTAGCAGGATATCAAAGAAAAGACAAAAAACATAACACATAAATAAGACAACTAAAAGTAGAGGAATTAAACACAACAATAGTGAAATACAGAACAAACTGGAAAGAATATTTGGAAAGGATGAATGAGAATAGAATACCCAAAGCAGCATACAGCTATTCACCACGAGGAAGAAGAAGTTTGGGAAGACCAAAAAATATGGAAAGAGCAGCAATTTGGAGCCGGAACAGGCTAGTAAATAAGCCTAAACCGTGAAGAAGAAGAAGAGCAGGTTGGGACCCACGTTGAGGCGATCATATAAAGGAGAAGATTATGGTCCTCGTTGTAGGAGTCCTGGGTTCAACTTAACGTTGCCTCGGCTTTGAGGTTCCCTTCAGGGGAACGTAGGGAAGATTCAAAATTGGTTTTCACTCGAAATAAAAATCACAAATTAACTTTGAATAAAATCTTGGTATTTTATTCACCAATAAAGGTGTAAAGTTGTTTCGACGATCATGAAACTTTTATATTGACTCTCTTATTTGTCAGTTAATATTATGACCGTTACAAAACGGCGGTGACGACTCACAGTCATATATCAAATTACTCAAAATTCTTGATATTTCGAGCTGAAATTAACTGCACATATGTTTAAATGCATATGTATTCAAACGATGCACATTTTATTCAATAATAAATGAAATTATGTTCATTTTCATCAAAATCATGGACGATCGTTTCTATGCAGGTTTTGTCGCCATGACATCCGCAAGTAGACTCTTTAGACTGAGAAAAATCTCATTCCCACAATCCTTCATTTCAAATTATGACATTCAAATATGATTGGTCACAAACTTGGCTTATAAGTACTATTGGTTTACTCATGTCCAGATTATCCAATCCCTTTAAAGTTAATGTTAGTTGATATTTTTAAACTCCTTTAAAATTCTTAACTGATTCTATAAATTCTTACAACCACAAAATTATCCCCAACAATAAATTATTCAGTTACCATTCTTATAGGACATAAAAAATATGAATTTCCCAATATTCATACTATAACATTTTTAATGATTCCCATTGAATATAATAATTAAAATATTAAAAATATGTATCTATTAAATAAATAAAGCAATCCCTATTATTATTAAATATGGGTAAATATCCGGCTTTAAGGGATGATATGAGATGAAGCCCCTTATATAGAGGTCTGTAAATGACAAGGGTGCCGACCGACTACGCCTGACGCACCATCACAGGGGCAGATGAACGAAATGAAACAAAATGGAGGAGACGAGTGTGGCGAAATGGTGGAATGAAATTGTGGCAGGGGAAAGCGGGACAAAACCCCAGAAAAACCTGCCCAACCTCCGATTTCGTCGTCCACCATGAAACCCACATAGAGTGATCGAGACTCGATCTCGGGACCCCAGAGATGAGAGACGAGCGTCTAACCGCTTACGCCACGGAGCCGCACCAAATCTTTAAATGTAGCCTTATTATTAAAGAAAAATGTAAACGCCATTGGTCCTATTAGAGATTCCATGTTTTGCAACAAACGGGTGTGAAACAATACCTTCATAAATGTTTATCTAAATTTTGCATCATGCAGCTAAGCGGCAAATGTTCCCATTCTTAGATAGTTGATGCATAACTGTCAAACAAGGAAAATAACCTACAATATCCAGTATAGTTAGTTTGGCGCTACAATAAATAGTGTAGATTGGCTTAAACTTTAAACGCACTTTTGTCGAAACTTACATAAAGCCGCATAGCCGCTTGATACATAACGCCGTTCATATGCACTTGTAGAACTATGTTTAATTGATATTCGACATAATATTCATCGTTTTTGTCGGCCGCGCTGGACTAGTGGTTATGCTCCTTGCCACTGGTCCCGAGGGTCGCGGGTTCAAACCCGGCCGAGGTCGATGGATTTTTTAGGACGGAAAAATCCAAGGAGCACGTCCTCCGGGAGGGACTTTAAGCCGTGGGTCCCGAGTCTGACGATTTTCAGGCTCGTAAAAAATTCCTTAAGCCTGAATGAAAAGGCCTCTAAGCAAAATTTACGGAATTTTCCCGTCCTAGTACTACCTTGGTTTCCTAGATGTCAGTATGAGGCGAAACGCTGACCACGTACCACTCAAAAATGGCATCTACACCAAAACAAGTGTAATTAAATTAGTATGGTTCAAATTCTTCCCTGTAGGGGGAGAGCGCCTAAATATCTGTAAAGGAAAAACCATAGGCTTACAATACAATACGATCTTAAAAATTAAATTACATATTCATAAGTAATGCCACGAGTGATTTCCAAATTATCGATAAATTCACGACTCACGAAGTGAGGTGTGAATTTATCTAGAGAATTTGGAAATCACTCGTGGCATTTGTTAGGACTATTTAACGAATAAAATTAAGCTGTTTACTCACAAATCATTATTTTACTATAGTTATTTTAAAGTATTTATATATTTAATGTAAACGGCGATGTTTGAAAACAAATGAGAAACGATAGGTACGCTTCATCTGCTTCTTTTGTTTATCACTGCACTGCAACCAGATCATACTATTTATTGCCAAAGGAACGCAATATTGTAAGAATGCTCTCTAGTGGAGAAAAAATGAAACACATCAAACTGTATATTAATTCATTTCTGATGCCGTATGATGTAAATATGACAACTATATTTTTCTGGATTATTACCTGGGAAAAAATACATTTAAGAAAGTGTAAACAGTGGTTTCTTTTTTTGGTGGTATAATAAATTGCTACAAATGTTTTTATATTAACTCCTGCAAGCGTTATGTGTTGACATCTATGCACTACATATACAATCTGGTAGCCGTATTTTTTGTACACTCAGTCACTGCAAAATAATGGTCAGACCTGTTCAGAATATTAAAAAGGAGGAGCTTTCTTTAATATGATAAACATAACACTAATAAATATTTCGTAAAACACGACTCTGATTGGTTGTAAAACAGAAATCATTGAAACGTGATTGGTCATTGACTCCCCATTTGAGGCATGAGTATAAATCAATCGGCAACACTATTAAAGAAAATACGATAAAAAAAGGTGAACTTCTGAAAATTGTGATGGCATTTTGAAAAATGTAATAAAATATATGCGTAAAAAGCCCACCGCTGTTGTCTCAAGGTAGCGTGCTGCCTTGTCACGCAGCGGGCCCCGGGTTCGATTCCCGGTCGGGACAAGCTCCTGGGTGAGGTTTTTTTCGGGGTTTTTCCTCACCTGTAAGATAAATGTCAGGAAGCTTAGGGCCCAACGGTCCCCGAAAATCATCCGGCCATCATCATTATCCTTATCATCCTTCACCGGTGTGGAAAGCAACGGGAAGCTACCACACCTACAATTCCCTAGTAAAGCTGCAAAGCATAGCATGAAAATTCTATGATTGCAGTGAAAGATCTACCCTAGAGCAGAATTACTATGGATGGATGGATATACACTTTTTTTAGTTTTTACCTCAATTTAGGTCAAATACTCCACTTTTGTACGAAAATTAATAATGCAGCTGTATTCCAATATTCCTGATGAACAGATTACAAATTTTGCTTCAAGAGACATTAACACACTAGAGTATAAAAATTTAAAAACACATGACATTTTGGGTTCATTCCGCGTAAACCTTGAACTTATCGGAACAGAATTATGCAACTATTGCAGACTTCAGTGGTATGATCGAGAACAAAGTAATATCAGCATGAACATACGATTATATGCTTTTCCATATGTGCTTTTTCATACATAATCTGAAGATGACTTTGTATGCCTGTTTTAATATGACTATTTAACTTATGCCTCAAATGGCAGTCAATGACCAATCACATTTCAATGAATTTTGATTTACAACCAATCACAGTCTTTTTCGACTCAATTTTATCACTTTCATTTTATCAAGTGGCTCCCAGATTGTATATATAGTACACGAATGTAACTAGAATCTGCTTGCGAGATATAATAGAAAAACATTCATATAAATTCATTATACCATAAAAAAAACATTGTTTACTCTTTCTTAAACTTATTATTTCCCAAGAATTAATGTTGCAGAAAAATATAATTGACATATTTGCATCAAAGGACATCAGAAATTAATTAATAACCTGTAATGACGTATTTCATTTTATCTCCACTAGGGTGCATTCTTACAATATTGCGATTCTATTTGGCAATAAATATGATCTGGTTGCAGAGATGAAGAAATGAAACATAACGTTTCTCATTTGCTTTCAAACAACGCCGTTTACATTAAATATATGAATATTTTAAAATAAGTACATTAAAATAATGATTTGTGAGTAAACAGCTTAATTTTATTTGTTAAATAGTCCTAACAAATGCGACGAGTGATTTCCAAATCACGAAGTGAGTCGTGAACTTGCCGATAATTTGGAAATCACTCGTGGCATTACTTATGATAAATCTCAGGTAGACTTACATTTGGAGAATTATTTAAATATTCTTCTTCGTCTAGTCTCCTTTCTCCGTACCGTGGATCGAGTTTATTTCATTATCAATAATAATAATAATAATAATAATAATAATAATAATAATAATAATAATAATAATAATAATATAACAATAATAAGCTGAGAGATTGCATCTTTCAGAAGAATAAAACCAAGAATTTCATGAACCAAGGCACATAAACACTTTGTGTGATAGAGCACCACATAATGGCCTACCAACATAAAAACAATATTGGAATGGGTTTATCCGAAGTTCAGTACGGAGTGCGAGCTGAGAATAATCAATTTTACCCTGCACTTGCTCTGTTGTGCTCTCGTCAATGCAACAATGGATTATAAAACATTTATTTTTTTACATGGTTTTCTGAATAGCGTCCCATGAAATAATAATAATAATAATAATAATAATAATAATAATAATAATAATAATAATAATAATAATAATAATGATAATAATAATAATAATAATAATAATAATAATACTTTTTTCCAAAAAAATAGATGAACAAGCTCGTATACATTTTGAAAAGAAAAATTATTGTCTGAACCGTGAATCGAACCCCGGACCTCCAACTCTGTACTTGGTATGTGGCCCACTACACTATTCGAGACACGGAACAAACGCAAACATTTATTTCCACTTATATAATTTTGTATTGTTTTTAATACAATTCTCTTACGTCCGAAGGCAGATAGCTAGATAAATAGTAAAGTAAAGTGATCCCACAACAGGCCTCAGGAGGCCCTTGGGGTAGTAGGAAGTTAAGGCTCCCACTTTTTCTAGACAATCGGCACTTTATGTCAGCCGGGTTGTCAGCCCTGCGTGACGGCCGCCTTTACCCCAAGAACAAGCGTCTGGTACCCATTTTCGTTAGAGGCTGAGTCGACCCCAGGGCCATAGTGCCGCCAGAAGGTTTGGGTCAGTTTAAAAATCCTGACCCCAACGGGACTTGAACCCTCGACCTTCCGGCTTGTAACGCTACGGCGTGCCCCCCTAGCTAGATAAATACAACATAAAAATATTACGCATTACTGCTTAAAAGTAATGTAAAATTCTCGTTAAAAATATTTTGAATACACAAGTCTTCTGATGGCGTTGATAATAGATCTAGCTATCTGTCTTCGGATATAAGAGAATTGTACAAGTGGAAAGAAATGTTAGCGTTTGTACCGTGTCCCGGATGGTGTAGTGGGCCGTACGCCGACGAACAGATTCGGAGGTCCGGGGTTCGAATCCCGGTTCAGACGATAATTTTTATTTTCTAAAAATAGATTTTTCCATGACTGGAACATGTTAAACTAAATATAACATCAAAACTCATATAATTTAATTAATGACAAAATAATATATAAGCAGGCAGATATTTACAGTAATGTAAATAAATATCTTCCGTAAAAAAATAAAAATATATACACTTAATTACAAATTTCATAACGTTACTACAGTCCAGCCGCTGAGTATACAGCCCTGACATTAAGGTTGTACGAGGGGTAAAGCCTCTATTGGTAATAAGGAAATAGTTGAATTGGAAGTGAACGTCTGCCACAACCAATCACTGCTCTTGACGCCGCTAGTAAGGTTTAAAATTGCTGTGATGTTGTCAGCTGTATTTCTGCTAATCGCCATGATTTGATATTCCGCGTGGTACATAAAGCGGCCCCTCCAACTAAATACCCATATCGGCAACACTGTCGAGAAAACGTCAGGGATGGAGACTCAGCGATTGGACTATATATAACATCTTCTTGTACAATAACATCACGCCCCAATGTCGGCCTTAGCCTCTCTTATCCTTCTCCTCCATACTTATCTGCCCAATGCAATTCTTCCCCATTCTGCTGAGACAAGGATTTCTCTAGAGTCTATTGTTACAGCATCAATTCATTGATACTTCGGTCTTCCAGCTTATCACGTCAAAACAAAGCCAAAAATAAGATTGTCATTTATGTCGGATCTTATGATAGGCCTATCCAATGTTTCCTCATAGTTCAAATAGTTCTTAAGCACAGTAGACTTATGTGGAACTGTTCAATTAGGCCTACTCTTTAAGGAAACTATGGAAAATCGTGTTTTTCAATACAGTCCATGTCATAATAGTTGATAAAAACGACTCACACTACCTCAAATTCAAAATATCACCTTAGATAAAATGAACGATGTATTTAATGCTTTGAACATTTATGTTCAACGCTGAAATACTACAGCATACATGGATGGAAGTGGACAATCGTTTGAAAATCCTCCGAGCAACAAATAGTGCGCATGTAGAGACATGTTGAAATTGTTAAAACTTTCACACGTGTGTGTATACATATATACGGAATGATAAGAAAAATAAACGCCTGGACGGGATTCGAACCCGGAACTCTGAGTCTGTACCTCAGCGCGTTATCCATTACACCACCAGGCGAATCCAATTCAAACGCTTATTTTTCTTGCATATGTATTATATTCTCCATTATTACTAGATGTCGCGAGAACTCGGTATATATATATATATATATATATATCCATAGTAATTCTGCCCGAAGGCAGGTCCTTCACTGCAATCATAGCATTTTTCATGCTATGCTTGCAGCTTTACTAGGGAATTGTGTAGGTGTGGTAGCTTCCCGTTGCTTTCCACTATATATATATATATATATATATGTTTGAGAAGTAATGTTGTTTTTTGTTCTATCTTCTTTATTTTTTATCCATCCAAGGCTTAGACCTATAGGCCTGTTACGTTCTCACTGATGAATTTTGTACCCAGCGTTTTCTTGGACGGCCCAGATATCTCTTCCCTGTTGAACAATAACGAAGCATGGCCTTCGGAACTCCATTTGAACTCATTCGTCGCGAATGATTCATCCAGTTGTTCTGGTATCGATGTATACGTATTCAATGACCGGATCTAAACATAGTTCCTTCAAGATAACATCATTGCGTTCGTGATCTCATTTGGTATATCCTGCTGTTAAGCAGAGAAGGTTTAAGTAACTTCAATTATAAAACTAAGATATATTTCTGGGAGAAGCGCAAACGTGCAACCCTATGGAGACACCGCCCCTGCGGTTTGAGAAAAAAATATTTTCCAATTTTTAAAGCTTCAAGAAATAAATATAGGACTTAACATTGCTGAAAATGCTGCAAGATTTTTAAAATACAGGGCTACTCAAAAAAAAAAAGGAACATATTTCAAACATTTATTTCTTCCAAACTAAAAGAAATATAAACACAATTCTAACGTTCCTGGAAAGAGGAAAGTTCAAATTTCACTATTTTATGCATTCAATATGAGCACCATGTGCTACACGACAAATGCCAAAACGGTGGCTTATTTATTGCCACACACGAAAAAAGCTGGTCTCTAGTTATCGAATTCACAGCTTCAACAATTCGATGTCGCAGATTTTCAAGAGCGTCAGGCTAAGGGGGGATAAAACACTGTCTTTTACGTAACCCCAGAGATAAAAATCACACGGGGTTAGGTCTGGTGACCTGGGAGGCCACAGGCGATGAAGTTGATCTTCTGCTCCTCCTCTTCCAATCTAACAGCGCCAATGCAACCATGATCGCAACTTCAAGCAACAGCGCCAATGCGGCCATGATCGGAACTTCAAACTTTTCTCTTTCTAGGAACGCTGGAATTGTGTTTCTATTTTTTGTACTTTGGAAGAAATAAATCTTTGAAGTCTGTTCCTTCTTTTTTAATAGCCCTATACATTAGGAAACTCCGTTGAGGCCACTATGTTAAAATTTTAAGAAATATAAAACAGTAACTGAGATCTCATTTATCCTCAACAAATAGCAGTGTAGTTTTGTAAGAGGCGTTTCGAAAACTTAAATTTCATCTTCTGCTTTCAGTTTGGTACTGACCATTGTTGGTAATGATTTTGTACAGTGTTCAAATTAGTGGGTATGTTCTGATTTAACAGGTGTTTGTGGTTTCCTTTACAATTTCTAAACTCTTCGAGAACTTTTTTTTTGTATATTTTTAAATGAAAATGCTACGACAGTTATAATGCAATTCATAATAGGTAAATAGTGTATGTTTTCACATATTTGCTTGGAACTATGTTTCCGATCGTACTCTTATATATCATTAGTTCGCATGATGGAACTTCAAACATTTATTCTCCAGGAGATCGGTAAAATCACATATGTACGGCTGTACGTATGAAACTGTATTTTGTAATTACTTGTTATTTGTGTATCGCGGTATCTGAAACGTTAAATACAGGCGTATCTGATTAGTGATTGACCTACATGTTCCATGCTGGGTCGAACAAGCAACTTCATTTTTTTTTCTATGACCATGAGATTCTATAGACTATAGCATTAACGAGGATTATTTAGTTTTTTCTTGTCATTAAATTATCAAATTAAATGACACACTTTTTATGTGATGTAGTCTAATTTCAAACTCAAATATTATACAGTTACAGAATTCACTATCCACATATAATTAAGATAAGTATCGCATAAAATAAACCGGGATATGTAGGCTATATTGAAGAGCCTACTAAATCATACAGATGGTGTTCAAATTATTAAATAGATGCTTAATAGCAATATTTAGAACCTAATAATCTAGAACAACGGTTCCCAACATTTTTCGACTCGCGAACCCATCAGAGTTGGGTGAACCACTGACGTTTAAATATACATACAGTATACATGCATAACATGTAATTCCAAGCATTAAAGAACAAAACAAGAAATTATACTAGACTGAAGTTTTATAAAACATTGGCAGTTCCTGCATTACTTTATGGGAGTGAAACTTGGGTAGTGACCAAAAAAATTACAAAGTAGAATACAAAGCGTAAAAATGAACTTCCTTAGAAGAAAAAAAAGGTTGCACAAGAATGGATCGGATAAAGAATGAAGATATAAGAACAGAGTAAAATATGTATCCATTGAATGATAAAATCAAAAAAATATAGAGAAAAAATGGTTTAGACATGTAGAAAGAATGAACGTAACAAGATTACCAAAAGCAGTACTTAACTGTAAGCCAAGAGGTTCAGGAAATGTAGAAAGACCTGTGAAAAGATGGACAGAACATCTGTGAGGCGGAACAGGTATTTTGCCTAGCCCGTGAAGTGAAGAAGAAGAAGCGAAAGGTTTAATAATCTTAAATTAACTTAACCCTTAACGGTTAAAACCTAAGTCACGGCTTACAAGTTACACAACGTGCAGACCTAGTTGTAGCGAAATCAAATTTATTCCTAACGTTGTTACATAACTGTAAATCATGCATTCGAGATAAATATTAATTTATTGCGGAAATAATGTGACAATTTAACTCATGCCCCAAATGGGTCTCAATGGCCAATCACGTTTCAATGATTTCTGTTTTACAACCAATCAGAGTCGTGTTTCATGAAATATTTATCAGTGTTATAATTACCATATTAAAGAAGGCTCCTCCTTTTTAATATTCTGAACAGGTCTGACCATTATTTTGCAGTGACTGAGTCAATGAGAAATACAGCTACCAGATTGTATATATAGTGCATGAATGTCAACACATGCCGCATGCGGGAGTTAATATAAAAACATTTGTACTTATTGATTATACCACCAAAAAAAGAAACCACTGTTTGCACTTTCTTAAATGTATTTTTTCCCAGGTAACAATCCAGAAAAATATAATTGTCATATTTACATCATACGACATCAGAAATGAATTAATATACAACTTGATGTGTTTCATTTTTTTGTTTCCACTAGAGAGCATTCTTACAATATTGCGTTCCTTTGGCAATAAATAGTATGATCTGGCTGCAGTGATAAACAAAAGAAGCAGATGAAGCGTACCTATCATTTCTCATTTGTTTTCAAACATCGCCGTTTACATTAAATATATAAATATTTTAAAATAACTATAGTTAAATAATGATTTGTGAGTAAACAGCTTAATTTTATTCGTTAAATAGTCCTAGCAAATGCCACTCTTGATTTCCAAATTCTCTAGATAAATTGGAAATCGCTCGTGGCATTACTTATGATAAATTCCCTATGTTGCACATATGCAACAAGAGGCATTATAGGGTTAATTTAATTTTAAAATAATAATAATTATTATTATTATTGTTATTATTATTATTATTATTACAATGCTGCAGAAATTAAGGAAACAATAATAGACTTAACTTCGAAACCCGCCATAACGGAAAAGTTTTGGGGAACCCCTTGAAATATTTTGCGAACCCCCTGCGGTTCGCGAACCACAGGTTTTTTTATTATCCAAAACGTATAAACCCTATTTCACCTAAGGTACATTAGGGTTATATTTTGTCAAATTTGTGTCGTTATATAATTTTTCTTTTTTCTAAAATTAAAGTTTTTTTATGAATTTTGTTTATAAAAACATTAAAAAGTCTGTAGTTCTTTTCTGTCATAATCACTTCTGTAATGGGGGGTTTACTTAAACAGGCGACGTTATTTAGAAAACATATAATTTCAAATATTTCATTCCAGAACAATGGACAATCAAACATAATATGTTCTACGCTTTGATTGCCAATTCCACAATTACAGCTTGCATTTTCTATGATACTGAATCTCTGTTGATATTGACCAAATTTTCCGTGCCCAGTGAGGAATTGTGTTAATAAACCACAGGTTGGGAAACGATGATCTAGAACATGGGGAAAATCAGGTAAGGCGCCTGTTTCTGTAAACTAATTTCATATTGTTTGATAGTTATGAAAAAATCAATTTCTGAAAAAGAGAAGTTATCAGATAAATGCTGTAGAAATTACCACTGAATTTTCAAGTAACTTATTTATATCCACTCCATACGGTAAGCATAGGCTTAAGCCTACAATGATCTGAAAAAAGGAATATGTCTGCTAGCATATCAATAATAATTTGGAAAAGCCGTAGGCCTATACGTCAGTTTACACCCAAATTTTTGAGAAGAACTTTCCCATTGTTTTTCATAAGTAATCCAAATTATCGATAAATTCACGACTCACGAAGTGAGGAGTGAATTTATCTAGAGAATTTGGAAATAAAAAGTGGCATTTGTTAGGACTATTTAACGAATAAAATTAAGCTCTTTACTAAAAAATAATTATTTGAATATAGTTACCAGTGTTTTAAAATATGTATATAGTTAATGTAAACGGCGATGTTTGAAAAGAAATTAGAAATGTGAGGTTATGTATATTCACTGCAACTAGATCATATTATTTATTGCCAAATAGGATCGCAATATTGTAGGAATGCACTCTAGTGGAGAAATAATGAAACACATCAAACTATTATAATCAACATTATAGGCTAATCATTTATATTTTGAATAAACAACTCAGTAAAATCACTGAATCTATTCATTATTTGCTATATGCAATGTATTTGTTGGAGAAAAATAATGGTCTAACCTGTTCAGAATATTAAAAAAAGGAGAAGCTTTCTTTATCACAAAAGCAGGAGCGGATAAAGAGAAATCGTTAAAGAGCTAGGTGTAACACGACTGTCATTGGTGTAAAACAGAATTCATTGAAACCTGATTGGTCATTGACTACCATTTGTGACATGAGTTAAAAAGTCATAAGTAATGCCACTAGTGATTCCCAAATTATTCATAAATTCACAACTCACGAAGTGAGGAATGAATTTATCCGAGAATTTGGGAATCAAGAGTGGCATTATTTAGGACTATTTAACGAATAAAATTAAACTGTTTACTCACAAATCATTATTTAAATATCCGATTGAGGGACTTTCCACTTTTCAGCGGTTTCCCTTTTACCAGCCGGCTGCTGGCCCTTCACATCCACATGTGTCAATCACAGAGGTAGATGATCAACAGCCAGTGTAGGGGTGACATGTGGTTAGCATGTCGAGTCCCCCAGCCGTTATAGCTGGTTCCTCAACCATTATTTAAATATACTTATTTTAAAATAGTTATATATTTAATGTAAACGGCGATGTTTGAAAACAAATGAGAAACGTTATGTTTCATTTGTTCATCACTGCAATCAGATCATATTTATTGCCAAATAGAATCGCAATATTGTAAGAATGCATCCTAGTCGAGAAAAAATGAAACACAGCATTACAGGTATTAATTAATTTATGATGTCCTATGATGTAAATATGTCAATTAGATTTTTCTGCAACGTTAATTCCTGAGAAATAAAACTTTAAGAAAGTGCAAACAATGGTTTCTTTTTTTTTTATGGTACAATCAATTGCTAGGAATGTTTTTCTATTATACCTCGCAAGCAGAATCTGGTTACATTCGCGCACTATATATACAATCTGGGATTCATTTGATAGTATGAAAGCAATAAAATGAAAGAGATAAAATGGAGGTGAAAATGACTGTGATTGGTTGTAAATCAAAATTCATTGAAATGTGATTCGTCATTGACTGCCATTTGGGGCATGAGTTAAATAGTTTTTTTAAACATTCTTGAAAAATGTCTTCATCGCAAGTTGAGATTCTAATTTTGAGAGTTACTCATTCCTAATAGTTTTTGAAGATTATATTTAGTGTAAAAATCATATCAATAAAGGGCGGAGAAATGGTCGTTTATCCTTGCCTCGAGTTTCAACGGATTGTGCTGTTATCATTTGTTCGCGTAGACAGCGGCAAGATAATAGTGTGATAATGAAAACCTAAGCTCTCTATTCTATCTCTATAAACTCACAATCTGTTATTTAGTCAATTTAAACCCAAATGTTATTACTATTGACACTTTTCTTAATATTGGTCACAGTAGCATTGTAGCAGGTAGATAAACATTATTTTCGAACTGTAGACAATTAACGTCGCGTCGTGCGTTGGTTCCTGCACATACAGCCGCTCTCTCGTTACGCATTTTTTTTATGTCGGACACTTTTACGATTAACAACCTGTCCTGCAACAAGTGGAAATGCACATTTCTTCACTCTTTATTTAGATCAGATTTCCCTACGACTCGACCTTCCTTAGCAAAAGTTTTCACATTCGTTTGATATCATTAAACGAGGAACTAAAAAAGAGAGAGAGAGAGGGAAAGAGGGAGGGAGAGAGGATAGAGTCGATCACGTCAACTGCAAAACATTATTTCCAAAAGTTTATGTTTATGTATGATATATATTAAAATTGTTTATGGTTTTACATTAACATTTTTTCCCAATTCTGGATATTTATCAACAAGTTTAGGGGTCAAGGTAAAATCATTGCCTCGTATACAGCGGGCTCAGTTTCTATCCCCGGTCGGGACAAGTTTCCTGTAAGACATGTCGGGAAATTTCAAATGTCCAAATAGTCTCCAAACACCATTTGGCCATCATAATCTTATCATATTCGTCTTGTCAAGTATGATGATTTGAGGAAAGTAGATTATACAGAGAATGATTGGAAAACATTAGCTCAGGATGGGGATGTATAGAGAGCTTATGTCCGCGCGGTCATGAAATTACGGGTTCGATAGAGCCAGTGAGTTAGTTAATAATAATAAGCGGAGGGCTACAGAAGAAAGGGGAGGCCAAAAGAACAGTGAATTCAAGGAGTGTATATGAGTATCGTGTCGAGAGGATTAACAGAGAGTGATGCAGATAATAGGGATATATGGAGGAGTAAAATTTACAGTGGGTTGTAGGGACACTACTATATATTGTAGAGAAATTCCTAATAGAGAGAGAGAGAGAGAGAGAGAGAGAGAGAGAGAGAGAGAGAGAGAGAGAGATGATGATGATGATGATGATGATAATGATAATACATATATTTTTGAGGCGACTCTGTGGCGCAGGCGGGTAGACACACACCTCTAACCGCTGGGGTCCCGAGATCGAGTCTCCATCACTCCATGTGGGTTTCTTGGTAGACGAAACCGAGCTTGGGCAGGTTTTCCTCTCGGTTTCTCCCGTTTTCCCCTGCCACAAATTCCATTCCACCATTTCTCCATACTCATCTCATCCATTTTGTTTCATTTCATTCATCCGCCTCTGTGACGGTGCGTCAGGAGTGATTGGCCGGCACCCTTGTCGTTCACAGACCTCTATAAATATAGGGGCTTCATCTCATCTCATTCCTCAACCCGACCCTGAGTTGGACACGAATTAAGGATATATATAAATGAATGTTTGTTTGTTGATTTGTTTGTTTGTTTGTTCATACTTCATGCGCGGCCATATCGTTGATCCGATTGTGATGGTTTTTTTTTTTGCAAAATGTTCAGGGGATTCTCGGGATGAACATAGGCTATAAGAGAGTTGAGATACTCAACTCCTACACCCTTAAAAACACCTTTTGTAGTGAAAAACGTAAAAAAGTCCTCACGTAGACTTTCACGGCCGGAGATGCTATGATGATCTTGATGAAGATTTTCGGGCTGTAGGCCGTGGTCGTGAGGCTTGTAGTTCCCCGACGTTTCGCCAAAGACTGCGTCTGGCATCCTCAAGACAAAGGCCGTGGTCGTGAGGCTTGTACTTTCCCGACGTTTCGTCAAAGACTGCGTCTGGCATCCTCAAGGGTTGTCTTGAGGATGCCAGACGCAGTCTTTGGCGAAACGTCGGAGAACTACAAGCCTCACGACCACGGCCTACAGCCCGAAAATCTTCATAAAGATCATCGTAAAAAAAGTCCCTTTTTTATGCTTAAATGTCGCTGTCTAAACCATAATAAATACACAAAATTAATGAACACAGAATTGAATATCTCAAAATGCTCTACAAAAAGTCCGCGACAGCATATGTTTATCTTTTACGGTTAACACAAAATAATCATTTTTTGTATTTCATAGATGCCAAGGAGATCGGGATAAGCAGATTTCCGGGCAAGCATGTGCTGCCATACATTTCATCCTATTGTCATGGGGCTTTTTGCAAAATGTTCACGATTTTCACGGGAAGGTTACAGGTTATAAGACAGTTTTAATGCTCAAGTCCTTCACCCTCAAAAATCTTCTTCTGTAGTGAAAACACGTGTAAAAATGTCGCTTTTTGTAAGCTTAAATGGCTTACGCTGCCTAAACTATAACAAATACACAAAATTATTGTACACAGAATTTAATATCTCAAAAAACTCTACAGAAAATTCCCCGACAGGAAATGTTTATCTTTTAAGGATAACTCACAATAACCATATTTGTCTTTCATCGATGCCAAGAAGATCGGGATAAGTAGATTCCCGGACAAGCATAGCAGCGCACGGCGGGTATTCTTTTATGGATAACTCAAAAATAACGAATTTTGTCTTTCAGTTCATTTATGTCATGTACATTGGGATGCGTAGATTCCCGGGCAACACCGGGTACAGCACGGGGTATCTAAAAATAATAACGATATAAATTTATATTTATTTTTCCTTTTACTTATTCAACTAAATGCAAAAATACATTATCATGTATTTAGGTGTAGCAACGCACGCCGGGTATTAGCTAGTATATTCATATATTTATATTATATTATATTTTATATTAAATATATATATATATATATAGTCCACCGATGTGGTCTCGAGGTAGCGTGCTGCCTTGTCACGCAGCGGGCCCGGGTTCAATCCCCGGTCGGGGCAGTTTTTCTGGGTGAGGTTTTTATCGGGGTTGTCCTCACCTGTAAGATAAATGTCAGGAAAACTTTAAGGCCCAAACGGTCCCCGAAATCATATGGCCATCATCACCATCATTCTTGTAATTATCATATCATCATCATCAGCCTTCACCGGTGTGGAAAGTAACGGTCCTTCACTGCAATCATAGCATTTTCATGCTGATGCTTGCAGCTTTACTAGGGAATTGTAGTGTAGGTTTGGTAGCTTCCCGTTGCTTTCCACACCGGTGAAGGCTGATGATGATATGATATATATATATATAAGTGAAGGACCTGCCTTCGGGCAGAATTACTATGGATGGATATATATTTGACCTTTAAAAATCTCTTCCCAATATGAAACAATTTTTCCAATAGTTATCGCAAAAAAACACATGAAAAGAGCAGCATTTGTTTCACTTTGCATAGAGATCACGTTATACAATACTACAATTTGAGCTTAACAGCTAGTAGTGAACTTCATAACGGCCATATCCTGCTATTGGAGTTTCAAATCAAGCAGTTTTATCAACTGAAAATAGAGAATGAAATTATATCCATTATTCGGTAGACATAAAGAGATAAATGGGATTCAAATGACTTTTTTTTTTGTCAGTGAATTATACGACTTTTACAAACATTGGATGGTGTTGAAAAATTATGCTATAAAGTTACCCAATTCCACAAGAACATGGTAATGCAGATTACCTATTTTAGGGGAACTCGATAAATAAAAAAAAAACAGATTCGAAATATTTGCCTCAAAGAATACTTGGGCAGGATATGAATGATTAACCGTTTTCTCGTCAATTAGAGCATTGGCAACCAAACTGCGGTCCGCGTAAATATAAACTATAACTAATAAATATTCCTTTGAAATCTTTAGAAATGAACTTGGATTTCAAAACTTCTGAATCACTTTCAAAATCATACTTTGAAATGACATGAAATACGTATTTTTAAATAGGATAGATAGATGGATCATCGGTTGATTAATGTATTTTACATCATCCGATTCCTAATAGCCAATTTTATCGGTCCATCCAATCTCTTGGTTGTAGACGTTTCGCCTTCATGTATAAATACATTCCCTGACTCCAAGAGGTTTTAGGTCTTCCTTTGCCTCGTCTTCCCTCAGGTTTCCATTCCAAAACACATGTTGCTACACTAATAAGCATGCCTGGATTGATGGCAGCAACTGCTTCTAGAATCCTGTCTCTCAACTCGGGCAGGTTAGCAGTCAATGGAGACACGTAGACTCTCTCCTTTTACAAAACCCCAAAGGAAAAAATCGCATGGGCTGAGATCCAGTGATCTAGGAGGCCACTGGAGATAAGTCCTGTCATATGGACCATGACGACCAATACAGTAATGACATTTTGCCTTTACACAGACAACCGGTGGTCGAGAACCGATTATGCCATCGACGGATGTTGTTGGCATTGGGGGATCACGATTAAACAGCCTACGAAACGCACGTTGAACTGTCACAACTGATTTACAACTCTCAAACTGCAAAACACAAAACGCTTTCTGTTGATGAAGAGTAGACACCTTTGTTATTATTGTTGCCATAGAAACAAAACAAAAGAAATTATCCGCTCACTTACACAACTTAAACTATCTTCTTTCCTGTTTCAGTTCAGTCTACACACAACTTTCTACGCCTCATCTGAGTGATAATATTATTATTTGAAACTACTATATTATTTTATGTACACACTGTATATTAGCATATTTATTTTTAGATATTAATTTTGTTGAGAATTCAAATTATTGCACATAAACCCTTATTCCACGTATACATGGAATATGCTTATGGAATTCTGGTACAAGCTCATATACGCTATTAGAAATGTCTAGATGATCCACAGGATTCTATTTTTTTAACTAAAAAGCTGACTACCGTGACGTGTAATATTACAAAGACTTGAATATTTCAATGTTCAGTGAACATATCCAAGTGTTACGAGAAAATACCTTCAACTCAAATACTTAGATTAATCTAGTTTTTTATAATTACACGTGATCGCATTTTAATACACAGTAGTATGTCTCACTATTTATGGTTTTTAACCTTGCCAATTAATTGTTATAAAATTTTATTAACAAAAACTATATTTATTCTGTCCACTGCTGTGGTCTCGAGATAGCGTGCTGCCTTGTCACGCAGCGGGCCCGGGTTCGATCCCCGGTCGGGGCAGTTTTTCTATGTGAGGTTTTTATCGGGATTTTTCCTCACCGAAATCATATGACCATCATAATCATCATCCTTAGCATTATCATCATCCTTATCATTATCATCATCCTTCACCGGTGTGGAAAGCAACGGGAAGCCACCACACCTACAATTCCCTAGTAAAGCTGCAAGCATATCATGAAAATGCTATGATTGCAGTGAAGGACCTGCCTTCGAGCAGAATTACTATGGATGGATGGATATTTATTCTGTGCATTAAAATGAAGCATACCTTTACAATTTGAAAATACATTTTTTTTAAATCGAAGAACATAAATTTAACCATGAATATTTAAATATAATCTAGTAAATGAAGAATTAGGCAAGTGTTTGTTCATTACTTTGGAGGAATTGACATCACTTCCATGAGACTAATCGTGACTTCAGAGAATAAGCTCGTATATCTGGAAATAGCATTACACAGGAGCTCTAAAATTCCCCTTAAAACTTCTAGGACTTGTAGAGGGGACTGAGTTGATAATATTTAGAATTGGAAACCATGACTGGAAACTTACTGTTTCCGTGCTACAGCCGTTTTAACACGATCGCTTTTACAAGTAATCTAATACGAAGCGTGACTCAGTACATCATTTATTTTACAATTCAACTCATTGATAACCAAAGACACAAAATGGAAACTGAATCATGACTTGCATTAATAATCCCGAATGCACCCTCCGCAATCAATTTTTTTCAGTTCTGAAAAATGTTGCCATTTAAAAAAAAAAGCAAAGTCTTGGAATACTCGATAGGGAAATTTTCGATTTAGACGAATCGCGAAGCTATTACTTGTTGAGATGCGTGACGTACGTTCAGGCAATGCTTGTTTTCAAAAAGCTATAGCACGGAAACAGTAAGTTTCCGGACATGGTTTCCAATTCTAAATATTATCAACTCTGCTCCCTCTACAAGTCCTAGAAGTTTGTAAGGGGAATTTTAGAGTACCCTGTACATTTGCTTTATGCAACTCAGGATTCGAAGAAATTGATAGAAGTCTGATTCTCAGACTGATTCTGATAACTTTCTACCACTTGTATTTATAATTTAAATACTTTTATATTTTTGTTTGAATAAATTAATTATAATATTTGATATATTCATTGTTCCCTGATAGCTATACATAAACACGGCATCATTATTTATACAGTGGATATATCATTTTGGATCTGGATTCCCAAATTTGTTTGGACTTGGATATCTTAAGGAGAGCCGGGAAACCCATTGGGTTATTCGACATTACTTCTAATATTTCGTAACTACCTACAAGTTTTAACAAAAATATATATAGTCTATGTTTTATAGCAGTATTCTATATTATTTACACATTAACGATATTTCGATGGCTAAAACTAAATATATGGTCATTCATAGAAATACATTATATAATGGAAATGGATAGCTAATGACAAATGAGGGAAATTTTGAGGAAGTGGCTGAATTCAAATACCTAGGAACAATAATCACAAATAGGAATAAGATACACAAAGAAATTAAACATAGGCTCAATTCTGGAAATACGTGCTATTATGCATTACAGAGACTCTTGTTGTCCCAATTCCTTTTAAAAAACGAAAAAATTGAAATATATAAACTATTATTCTACCAATTATATTATATGCATGCGAAACATGGACTCTTACTTTAAGAGAGGAAAGTAGATTACGAGTATTCGAGAATAAAGTTCTTAGGAAAATTTTTGGACCAAAGAGAGATAAACAGACAGGTGAATGGAGAAGACTTCATAACAGTGATCTGCATGGTCTTTATAGGAAACTAGATATAATAACAGTTAATATAAGACTAATAATTAGTCACGATTTTATACTGGAACTTATTATAATAATTGTTATAGACTGCGATGGGCAGGACATGTGGCACGAATGGGAATGAAAGATGTGCATGGACACTTCTTGTAGGAAAACCAGAGGGGAAAACTCCCAGTTGGTAAACCAAGAATGAGATGGGAGAATAACATTAACTATGATTTGAGAGAAGTAGATTATACAGGGAATGATTTGAAAACATTAGCTCAGGATAAGGATGTATGGAGAGCTTATGTCCGCGTGGCCATGAACCTACGGGTTCGATAGTGCCAGTGAGTTAGTTAGTTTAGTTGGAGCAGAAAATTAAGCCTTAAATAAGGAAATAAGGATGCGATTCTGTAAAACTGATTGCGCTGAACAGGAAAAACTAGTGGCATTTTCTAACGGAGGTAGTGCCCACACCGGGCTTTTGGAGCCAAAAATTAAAATGATTAACTACTTTCTTATTCAAACATATAGAGGAACTTCGGGTAATTTGGACCCCTGTTTTGAATTTCTCATTTTTAATTAATGCATTTGAATTTTGTTTAATTACAGTGATTATCATTAGTGAAGTAACTATGAAATAACATTTTTTTCAAATATGGAAACATCTTCATCATTTATAAAAATTTTTACATTACAAGAAAGGTCCACTTTAACCTCCATATTCGGATAAAGTGGACCCCAAAGTCTACCTTAGCTATTTTTAAGTTTATTTACTCTATTAATTAATACAGACAGGCACGGATTATTCTGAAAATATTTATGACTGATCATAATTAAAAAGCGTTGATATTTATTTAATGTTTTGAAAAAATATTGTTGATTATAAATTATAACATTCATACGTCATTCAACTGCACAAAGCGACGGTCTTTGGGTTTAGTAAAATTACAAGGATATTAAATAAAATGAATTAAGTGCATGGTTTTTACAGATAGCATTCTCATTAATAAAATATACGTATTCGTGTAAAGTGGACCCAGGTCCTCGTGGAGGGTCCATATACCGATCAGTATATTAAAGCAGCATCTACATAATATGATATATATATATATATATATATATAGGAGTTTTTTCAACATTTATAATATTCATTAGGAGAAATTAAGTACTGATTCTTAGCTTGGCCGCGGTGGAATAGTAGTTATGCCTCTGGTCCCAAGGGTCGCGGGTTCAAACCCGGCCGGGGTCGATGGAATTTTTTTAGGATGGAAAAATCCAAGCAGCAAGTCCTCCGGGAGGGACTTTAAGCCGTGGGTTCCGAGTCTGAAGATTTTCAGGCTCGTAAAAAACCTTAAGCCTGAATGAAAAGGCTTCTACGCAAAATTTACCGAATTTTCCCGTCCTAGTACTACCTTGGTTTCATAGATGTCAGTATGAGGCGGAACGCTGACCATGGACCACTCAAATAGCATCTATACGATAACATGTGTAACTAAATTAGTATGGTTCAAATTCTTCCCTGTAGGGGAGAGCGCCTTAATCTCTGTTAAGGGAAACATGGGCTTACAAGAAGGAGAAATTAAGAATTGATTCTTAGCTTGAAAAAATTTTAAAGTGGTCATTTTCATAAAGAGCATAAATAAATCATTCTTCGCACAAATAATAAAAAAAACTGGCCTTGAACCCGTCAAAGTTGATGAGGGGAAGAAGTTAAAATATTTTCTGTTCGAGGGCAGCACCAATTAAAGGAGGTCCACTCAAACAGAAGGGTCCACATTATCCGAACTTTCCTATATAGTTTTAAGCATATTCACATGATTTATACTTTTAGCAAAATTCATTCTTATTAACTTTTGGATTAACAAAATACATTTTATTTGGATTTATATTTCATTGATATTCTTGAAATAATGAAATGTTTAAAAATATCTTGAGGTTCCTTTGTTACGTTCTGAAGGGGGAAAAAAAATATAGTTTACTTATATGCTAACCATTATTATATTTCAGTGTTGGTTCCAGTTTCGCTTCGGATTGAGGCAGGACTTGTTATCGTTCCTTTGGTTGTCCAACGTCTCTCTTCAAATTAAGTAATTAATTAGTCTCTGGAGTATCCCATATCCGGTCACTCGTGACTTGCGTTCTCAGTAGTTATTCATCTTTCTTGCTTGTTTCAGTAATAGGTGTGATGTATAATTCCGTTCCAATGTCACAATTTAGTTTATTCGCACAGAGTACATGGTCTGCCAAGATCTCTAGCAACTACGTTGAACCATTGAATCTGGGACAATTTTTCTTATAAAAAAGGTTTTATTCAGAGATTAAGCATTAATTTTTCGTGCAATAGTCCGTTTTGTCGTAGTTACAGCATGATTGAAAGTTCAACTTCCTACATTTCGGGGTTGCCAACCTAAATAAATATACTTTAATATTACATATTACAAACCACGTGCGGGAAGTAAAACAACTGTCCTCTATGCATACTACGTACAATGTATAAACAAAAATATATCCAAAAGATAGTGTTAATATGAATTATACGAAACAAATCACTGTATTTTAAATGAACTGAAATTTATTTGAAATAATATATAACAATAAATACGAACTTGTAGCCATTTTATGACTGATTGGTGTCACTACCTGCTGTAGTTTCAACTAATAAACATTGCCCATACTGTTAACGTTAGTCAGTTGTTTATCACCATCGTCAACAACAAGGATTAAGCCCAATGGCCTGTTCCGATCTCATTATAGGTCGAATTGGTCCTTCCATTTCTTCAATGGTCTTCCCAACAATCTTCTCCCTTTTGGTTTATAATTATACATTCTTCTTGGTATGCGTGTTGTTTATTCATTCGTAATACGTGCTGAAGGTAAGCATTTTGATAGTATTTTATTCTTTCACAGAGATTAAATATGTTAAGTTCTGTTCTTATATCTTCGTTTTTCTTTTTATCGGTCCTATGGTATCCTGCTATTGCTCCCAACATCTTCATTTCTGCAGCCTCTATTTGTTTACTATCTGCCTTTGTTAATGTCTCAGTTGTTTATAATGAACGCAAATATTTCCAACAAAGATATTATTTTACTATTATTTATTATTTTGAAAACACCATCGTCCATCGCGCAAAAAATAATGTACAACGTACGTTTGTAAAGTGTTTTACAGAATCTATCGCTCGGTTTTTAAACATTTTCCTCACTTCTGTAAAAAACCACTTCCCAACATCGCATCGTAATATACTAACAATGTATATTATTTATTTATGTAGCAGGTTTCACATTGTTTCACATCTTCTTACCAAAAAACTGTACTATTTTGGCATAAAAATATCCTCACTTTGTCAACTGAAACATTGTCTCGGTGATGGATAAGTGTAATGTTAAACGATATAAAACGAATTGTTTTATTCCCATTATACTGTATTTTGACCCACAATTCATCTTAGGTGCTAGCATTTAAGACTCGTATATGGAAAGTATCGTTTTTAAAGCCCATGATCGCTCAACAAGGTTTTATTTTCTGTTTTTTCTCGGTACTCATTTTTCAGTTAGAATTTCATCACTCGGAACCATTTCATCATTATCACCATTATGCCTACTCGATAATAAAAAAGAGCACTGTTTCACGGTATGATTCCACACATTTAGAAGATAAATAAAAAACGTTATAACAATATGGCCGGCGAATGGATATTTATTAAGATATTTTAGCATCCGTTGATGGCTCGAGATTTTACACTCGTGAATAACATTAGGTAGGCACGGATTCACTATTACAATAGGTCTAATGAACGTTTATACTATGGAGGACAAAGCAGCATTTCATACAAGAATTGTATACAATTGTTCTCAGGATATAGTGCTGTTAAATTCCAGTCATTTTGCGTGTTCACGTCTCAGTGCGACGTGAACAGAAGTCTGTAGTATAGAAGAGGAGTGATATTTCAAACTCCTCTCGTAAAGTTTTGTACATGGTACATAATTATATAAAACTAAAATGGAGCTGCGAATGTATTTTATAAACTACTTCCACATCTGTTATCTCAATAAATATTCTGGTGTCTGGTATCATTTTAATATATTTTACTTCAAACGATGTATCATTTTTAGAACTTTACAATTTCACAAAAAAGATCAGAATATGGAAAATTGAATTATCATATATGTCTTGCTGTAATAGTCGCAAAAAGGAGAAAACTTTCGTCATCATAAGAAAACAATAATTTTATACATAAATGAACAAGGGTAATAAATGGAAATTATACTGTCGTAAGTTCATATCATTGTATTTATTTCGTTCAAAGGTTAAATAAAAATTAACGATTTCAGGTTATAAAAATGTATGTTACTTACTTACTCACTGGAACTATCGAACCCGTAGGTTCATGGCCGCGCGGACATAAGCTCTCCATACATCCCTATCCTGAGCTAATGTTTTCCAATCATTCCCTGTATAATCTACTTCCCTCAAATCATAGTTAATATTATTCTCCCACCTCATTCTTGGTCTACCAACTGGGCGTTTTCCCTCTGGCTTTCCTACTAGAAGCTTCCATGCAAGTCTTTCATTCCCCATACGTGCAACATGTCCTGCCCATCACAGTCTACGAGACTTAACTGTTCTTATTATATCTGCCTTCCTATAAAGACCATGTAGTTCATTGTTATGTAAGTCTTCTCCATTCACATGTCTGTTCATCTCTCTTTGGTCCAAACATTTTCCTAAGTACTTTATTCTCAAATACTTGTAATCTCCTTTCCTCCCTTAAAGTAAGAGTCCATGTTTCGCATCCATATAATATAACTGGTAGAATAATAGTTCTATATATTTTCAGTTTAACGTTTTTTGAAAGGAGTTGGGACATCAAGAGTCTCTGTAATGCATAATAGCACGTATTTCCAGAATTGAGCCTATGTTTAATTTTCTTTGTACATCTCATTCCTATTTGTGATCATTATTCCTAGGTATTTGAATTCAGCCACTTCCTCAAAATTTCCCTCATTTGTCATTAGCTGTCCATTTCCATTATATAATGTGTGACCATATATTTAGTTTTATTGATATTTACTTCCAGTCCTAATGCTGGTTTAATAAATATGTTTTTTTAATAAATCATATGTATTCAGTTTATTTGGGAGAAAACATAGGCTACATGACGGCCGCTAGAGCAATTTTATCAATTTTGGATTTCAGGTAAATCCTCGCTTCTGACGGTCGGATTTGGCTGTTTTTTTAGGAATCTATCTAGTTTTATTTCAATAGTAGTTTCATTGCGAAAAATTGAAAATTGCGAATGCTAGAGCGATTTTTAAATTTTCGCTACAGGCAAACTCTCATTCCTAATAGTATGTTAATACACGTAATACAATATGTATTTAAATTTGTCAGTTGACAGCATTGATTTAAATTACTTCCAATTCATTTTTGCAAGTAATAATGCAAACTACTGATTACAGAATCATAACAGTAAGTATATGAAATGATTAGATTTGTTGGCATAAATTTCAAGTGTATTACTTTTACTCATAATTTATCACTAAATAGTCTTAATAACATCAACATTCCTTATAAGTTATAAATGGGTGAATCCTTATGTCCCCAGAAAAAAAAACATCACTCTGGAAATTTGTCCCGGCTGGGAATCGAACCCGGGTCCGCTGCGTGACAAGGCAGCACACTACCTCCAGACCACAGCGGTGGACAACCGACAATTGTCTGCTAGTGAATTTTTCCTGTTTCATGTGTACTGTTTTATATGCATTATCATTATCATCCATGCAAGTATTAGGCCATGCAACCTGTTACGGTCTCAAAGAGGGATTTTCCATCCAGCTATATTCATCATTATAATTATAATGTGTAGACGAATAGTCTTTTGTAGAACGAAAGAATTGTTATAATTTTCTAAATCATTATTAAGAAATCTGTGTATTACAAATTATTGCAGTGGATTCGAACTAGATACCAATAAGTTATAGTTCAGTATATATCATGATTCTTGCATTAACCATCTATGCCATTGTAATTTTGATAACTCAACCTATATTTCTTATCATCTTATAACTCTAACTCACTGGCACTATCGAACCCGTAGGTTCATGGCCGCGCAGATATAAGCTCTCCATACATCCCTATCCTGAGATGTTTTCCAATCATTCCCTGTGTAAACTACTTCCCTCAAATCATAGATAATGTTATTCTCATGCCTCATTCTTGGTCTACCAACAGGGCGTTTTCCCTCTGGTTTTCCTACAAGAAGCTTCCATGTACGTCTTTCATTCCCCATTCGTGCCACATGTCCTGCCCATCGCAGTATACGAGACTTAACTGTTCTTATTATATCTGGATTCCTATAAAGACCATGTAATTCACTGTTATGTAATCTTCTCAATTCACCTGTCTGCTCATCTCTCTTTGGTCCAAAAATTGTCCTAAGAACTTTATTCTCAAATAATCGTAATCTTCTTTCCTCCCTTAAAGTAAGAGTCCATTTTTCGCATCCATATAATATAACTGGTAGAATAATAGTTTTATATATTTTCATTTTTACGTTTTTTGAAAAAAGTTGGGACGTCAAGAGTCTCTGTAATGCATAATAGCATGCATTTCCAGAATTGAGCCTATATTTAATTTCTTTGTGCATCTCATTTCTATTTTATTATTGTTCCTAGGTTTCTTATCATCTTATACATATACAAATTACGCGCAAGATTTTAATATTGTTTCACATATTTTTGTTCAATTCATACAAATATTGCATACGTCAGAGCCTCAGCATAGCTACACTATTCGGTTTGAACTGTAACATATTTCATACTGCTTAACCAAGTATGCGAATTTAACCTACTTAAATAAATTAATTTAATTATTTGGGTTATAATTTAACATTTTAACATGAAGCTGATATATCAAAGAAAATCACAAATTTCACAAAAGAAACGGGCATAATTAACAGTATAATGAAACCATCTTTAGTAGAGAAGAACAAGAGATTTCGGCTTTATAAGGTTCTCGCATGACCAGTATTAAGATATGGTAGTGAAGCATGGACAATACGAAGAAGAGATGAAATCCGAATAACAGCAAATGAGATGCGATTTATGCGCCGTACAGCAGGCTACACAAAGTGAGACCATAAAAGAAATGAGGAAATTATGGAAGAGTTGGATGTAGAACCCATTCTTCACCATATAAAAAACTACCAGAACAACTGAAAAGCCCATCTTCAACGAATGCTGTCTCATAGAATTCCAAAAGCCGTGCTTCGTTACTACCCCCAAGGCAAAAGATAGCTGGGACGTCCAAATAAGCGCTGGATGGAAAACTCCTCTGAGAGACCGTAACATGCCACACGGCCTAATACTTGCATGGATTATGATGATGATAAATATTGCATAGTTGTGTGAACAAAGCTTTGCATGCGCAGTGCAGAAGACGTGAGACTGAATACTTCAAGATCTTTTTTTTTTCTGAGTGACAGTGTACATTGCAAGGATTGAACTTTTTTTTTTGCGAATTCGTTTAAAAATTCCTCTTAACTCATCAATAAAACCACATTTCCAATCTTAGTAAATAACTGAATCCTCTACATGTGTGTGGGATTCTACCTTGGGATATTAACTAACTCACTCACTGACTCTATCGAACCAGTAGGTTCATAGCCGCGCGGACATAAGCTCTCCACACATCCCTATCCTGAGCTAATGTTTTCCAATCATCCCCTGTATAATCTACTTCCCTCAAATCATGGATAATGTTATTCTCCCACCTCATTCTTAATCTACCAACTGGGCGATTTCCCTGCGGTTTTCCTACAAGAAACTTCCATGCACATCTTTCATCCTCTATACGTGCCACATGCCCTGTCCATCGCAGTCTACAAAACTTAACTGCTCTTATATCTGAATTCCTATACATATTATGTAGTTCACTATTATATATTTTTCTCCACTGACCCGTCTGTTCATCTCTTTTTGGCCCAAAAATTTTCCTAAGAACTGTATTCTCAAATACTCGTAATATTATTTCCTCCCTTAAAGTGCCATGTCTTTTTATATCTGTAAAATTAAAATTAAATCACTGAATTCCATGAAAAACACATGAAAAAACAATAATAGTATATTACGATGCGAGGTTGGGAAGTGGTTTTTTACAGAAACGAGGAAAATGCTTAAAAACCGAGCGAGAACAAGGTTTTTAATTTCCGAGATTCTTTAAAACACTTCACAAACGTGCGTTGTACATTTTTTTTTTTTGCGCGATGGTGTTTTCAAAATAATAAATAATAGTAAATTAATAACATCTTTGTTGGAAATATTTGCGTTCATTATAAACAACTGACTAACGTTAACAGTGTGGGCAATGTTTATTAGTTGAAACTACAGGAGACCGTATTAGTGAGACAATATTAGTGATAAATGGCAAGTACGTATTTATTGTTTTATATTGTTTCAAAATAAGTTCAGTTCATTTAAAATGCAGTGATTTGTTTAGTATAATGTATATTAACACTATTTTTGGATATTTTTTGTATATACATTGTATATAGTATACATAGAGGGCAGTGGTTTTACTTCCCACACACGTTTTGTAATATGTAATATTACAGTATACTTATTTTATTGCAGTATAGTTATTTAGGTTGGCAACCCCCAAATATAGGAAGTTGAACTTTCAATCATGGTCGCCATTACTATAACTATCGCGCAAAAAGTAATTTGCAGTTTATGGATACAACTAAAGATTCTGGGCGCGACATGACCATAGGTATTGAACAGTTTGTAAATAAGACTGGATTAAAAGACTGCTTATAATTTCAAATATATGGAAGTGCGGACTAGTCAAAAAAGTATCTAGTTAGAGTAGTTTCCTGTACATGACTAAGATATTCTATAGAAAGTAAATATTACTAATGAGTAAACTAATTGGCAACACCTGCCAACCTATAGATAAGAAATCCATTTATCACAACATAATTCAATAAGGTACGGTTCTACAAAGTCCATGTAATTTGATTGCTAACTTTCCAATCGATGAGCACAAGCTCCAGTGAAGTCCTTCTTGGAAATTCCACTCACACAGTATTTTACAGCTTCTTGGGTTATTAATTGAATTAAAATTTTCATTTCATGTATAAATTAGAAATAGCTGTCAATCATCATCCCGCTAATAATAATAATAATAATAATAATAATAATAATAATAATAATAATAATAATAATAATGTTTTATATATTTTGGCAAAGTTAAGCCATAAGGCTTTTTCTTCCACTCAACCAGAACAAATATATACAAACACATATTGTAAATTATATTTTTTCATTACAGTGCGTTCTGTTGTACTTACAGGTGTGGCGACCATGATTCAATGTTTATTCGGAGTTGTCAACCTATAAATAAGTATACTGTAATACTATAAATTACCTACCTAGGGCGGGAAGTAAAACCACTGCCCTTTATGTTTACTACGTACAATGTACATACAAAAATATAACCAAAAGTTAGTGCATTATACGAAAAAACACTGCATTTTTAATGAACTCAACTTGATTTAAAACAATATAAAACAATAAATTCGTACTTGCTGCCATTTTGTGCCTGATTGGTGTCACGTCCTGCTGTAGTCTCAACTAAAATATTTTCGGCATTTAGCGTTTCGGCATTGGTCAGACTGCTAACGTCAGTTAGTTGTTTATAATGAACGCAAATATTTTATTATTTTACTATTATGTATTATTATATTATTACCATATATTATTATTATTATTATTATTATTATTATTATTATTATTATTATTATTATTATTATTATTATTATTATTTTGAAAACACCATGGGAAAACTCCCAAAAACCGTAACCGGGCATCCAATTCTGACCTCGATGTTACCTCACATTCTATGTATAACCGCGAATGCTGGCACATATTTAATCAATATTCAAGAAAATAACTAACTCTAAAGAATTCCACTTTTCGTATGGATAGTAAAAATTACTGCTCTACTATTATTGTTTTCCACTCTGTTCTCGCAGGCGAAAATATTTTCAATTTCTTTCATTTTGGGGATTATGTATGAATCGTATTCAACTACCTTTAAAAAATCTTATTATTATTACTATTATTGCTATCATTATTATTGCTATTATTATTATTATTATTATTATTATTATTATTACTATTATAATTGTTATTATTATTATTACTATTACTATTATTATTATTATTATTATTATCACCACCATCATCATCATTACCATTATCATCATCATCGTTATTAATATTATTAATATTAATATTATTATTATTATTATTATTATTATTATTATTATTATTATTATTATTATTATTATTATTATTATTATAAAGATACAGATAAAGAAGAGAGACAGTTTCTGTTTTTTGGGATCAATTATAGAGGAAGATGGAACATCAAATAAAGGTATAGCAAAAAGGGCCAGTAATAGAAGAAAAACTATAGGAATGTTAAACTCTATACTATGGAGTAAAAAAATCATTAACAGAACAAAACAACTAATTTATAAGTCCATACTAGAAAGTATAATGTTATATGGATCGGAAGTTTGAACAATGACACAACAACATGCCAACAGAATAACGGCAGTTGAAATGAATTTTTGGAGAAGAGCTGCCAGAAAATCTCGACTGGAAAGAATTAGAAATACAGAATTAGAATGCAGAAAGAAGTGCAATGGATGAGATTGAACATAGAAGGCTGATATGATATTGAGACGTAAGAAGAATGCAGGATGGAAGACTACCAAAGGCCGTATATACAAGGAAACTTGAAAGAAAGAGCAGAAAAGGAAAACCAAGAACAACATGGAAGAATAACATTAAGAATTCACTGAGAAAATTTAGTGTAACGGATGAAGAAACAGAGGACAGAGAACGATGGAGAACTTTAATTAAGGGGAAATTGTGAATGTGTATTACAAAATGACAGTCTATAAGTTCATAAACATTTATGTATTTTTTTTTAAACTCATGTTAATTAGGCCTATTAGGATTTGTTGGAGAAAAACCTCAATGATGAGGAAAATTCTCGAAATGAATGAATTATTATTATTTATTTATTTCCTACGTGCCATATCATGGGCGAAAGTCTCGGGAGGAGGAGAACTAAAAGACCCGCAATTAGTTACACTCAAGACGCTGTAATCAAAAAGTAAGATAAATAACTGTTGCATTGACCAGCCTCATGGGCTAGTGGTCAGCGTTTCTGACTACTGGTCATGAGGTCCCGGGTTCGATCCCCGGTCGAGCCATAGGAACCAAGGGAATAATTCCTGTGGTTGCCCATGGTCTGGAATCTAGGTTAAGTTTAGGTTAAGAACTCTCCTGGCGCTTCATTATCATTTATCACCCATCATATCATCGGGGTAACGTAACTCCGCCTTCCAGGCGCCCCAACTTCAGAAGTGGATTACAATTAAGCCAATGCCAGGAGAGAACACCAGAAATGTCGAAATGACAACCTGGGGCATTGAAAATAGATAAATAATAGTTTAAAAAACTAAAACAACACGCTTTATTACAAAACCGAACTAAAAAATTAAAAATAATTTTAATTTCCAACACTCTTGGCATAAAATTAAAATGATCAACAAAAAAAAACATATCCAACACATCTAGAACAAAACTAGAGTTATTTATAAAAAAATAATTTTACCATCAAAAGCGTGGGGTGCTTTTTATGGGTTTTTATGTTTTCTTCTTAGAGACTTTACTTACTTTTACCAATATCTGTTTAATATCAAATAGGCCCTATATTAATTGATATAAAGCACCAGACGCTTTTGATGGTAATTATTTTGTTGTAGATAACTATAGTTTTATTCTAGATGTGTTGGAGATGATTTTTTTGTTGACCACTTTAATTTTATCCCAAGCGTGTTGGAAACTAAAATTATTTTTCATTTTTTTAGTTCGGTTTTCTAATAAAGCGTATTGTTTTAGTTTTTTAAACTATTATTTATTTTTTATTATTTAGTTTGGTTTTCTAAAAATATAAATATCTTTAAATTCGATACTATTGTAGTATGAGCTAAAATTAATACTCTTCTAAAAAAAGCATCCGGGCCGGATTTGAAGCAGCGACCTATGGATTACTGAAATTATTATATACCACTACAGTCCACCACTCTACCAACCGAGCTACCAGAGGATATAATATTAATTTCTTACAACGATGGACTAAAAAGTCGATAAGCCCGCTACCTATTATATACTATTTATGAAATTACTATATTGTCATTGGTCCTTTACAAGTATACAAAGTTTCAAGTCGATCCAATGTTCTTAAGTGGGTAAAAATCGTGTTGAAAGATTCCGTTACATAGATAGATACAGGTGAAGCTAATATAAAGCGTGTAAAAAATAATTGTTGCATTCGTTTATATTACTTTTTAGTCCGAATATCTTTAGTAGGCGTATTGAAATGACGCTTAACCGCGTTCTCCTTTCCTAGTTTTTAACTTAGAATTGCTATTTGTCTACAAAAACAGATTTGTGCATTAGGTCACTTATCCACCCGTTGAAAAAAATATTCACGGTTCCATGTTTACGAATTACTTCGATTGAAATTGAATTTGCTGAACATGTTAGGGAGAGATTGCGTCTGATGCAAACGTGTTGAAGCCTAAATAGAATTCGATAACAAAAGCTATTATCCAGTTCAACAGTTCAAGCTATTTCGCTGTTCATAGTTTTAGTGGATATTAACGCAACATAGCGTTATAATATACATTTACGCCTGGATTGACAAGATAATCGGAAATTTCTCTAAACAATGTTGGATTACCAGCACATTAAGAAAAAATTACTCAATATGCAAACGCCGGTAGCTCACTGATAACATCCTCAGCAGATCAAAATGTCATGGATTAAAGCCATAAAATTCAATATGCATCGTAAATATTCCCTAGACACCACGATTCAAATATTTAAATCATCATTATAACCTTCAGTGATTTGAGTAACAATAAACTATTAAACTAACTCTATTGTATTATGTATTTATTTATTTATTTATTTATTTATGTATTTATAAACATTTATACAATGTAATAAAACATCTTCCAGTGTCCAAAGCTTTTTAAATCTTTATCTTTCTCCATTCTTCTCTATCTTCCCATTCCAATTCTTGCAGACCTATCTCCCTCATCCATCCAATTAAATCTAGATCGACCTCCCTTTCGTTTCCCAGATGGAATCCATTCCAAAGCTTGTCTGGGTAATCTTGTCTCTGATTATATATATATATATATATATATATATATATATATATATATATATATATGACCATACCATTCTAGTTGTCTGTATCTCACAAAATCTAATAATGAATTTTGGACTTTCATTTGACTGACGATTGCATTTCTGAATTTTTATTTTTATTTAGAATGTCTAGTTCAGCGTCTAAAACAATCCATTTCAGTAGACATACGTTTTAAATTCAAAGTTTTAATCAACTGTCAAGTTTCAGCATTGTATGTTAGCGTACTTCGAATTATGGATTTATAAATTTGTAATTTGGTATCCCACAAAACTCCGTTTAACATTGTTATTACCGATCTGCCTTTTTGAATGCTATATTTTATGTCATTTTCTTGGGCATACTTTGAGTTAATTTTGATCCCCAGGTAATTACATTCGTCCCGCAGCGTAGCCGAGTGGTTAAGGCAGGAAGCCTAGGCGCAGAGCTATGAGACATGCGTTGGTCGAGTCTCCATGGGGAGAGAAATTTTTCTCATGGTATTTCGGCCAGTATGGGACCGGTGTCAACCCAGCATCGTGAGGCATTTGGATAGCTACAACAAGTAGCGGTTCCAGGTTGAGGAAACCAGCTATAAGGGCTGGGGGACTCGTCATCCTGACCACATGTCATCCCTACACTGGCTATATGATTATCTACCTCTGTGATTGACACATGTGGATGTGAGGCCAGCAGTCGGATGATAGGCTAAGGGCCTTCAAGGCCTGTGGCGCCATGGAAATGGAATGGTAATTACATTCTTCACATCCTTTGATGTATCCCATTCCATCTTCCAAAACTAAATCTTTATTTTCATCACCACAAGATAAATAAAATGCATTGCATTATAATTTATCAATAAACCCCAAATCACCAAACTAAAATATTAAAATCTGTCAAAGCGTTTTGACAGCGAGGCTACCATTATCAACACTAGTTATTCATTATTCCAGAACAACTTAGATTACAGATGCTGCCAGAGAGATTTCTCAGGTCGGATCGAGGGAGAGTGGCGTGTTGGGATCTTTTAGGACGGATCGAGAGTGAATCAAAAACATGCAAATTTTTGGGTACAGTAAGAAAATTGAGATATAACAAAATTGTAGATTAAGGATATATGTATTAACAATAAGAAGAATCTCAATATGGTCTTTGTTTTCGATCTTTAATCATGTTATATAATAAGTAGATCTGATAAGTTGAATAGTCTGATAGTGCATTTAATGTCTGCAGGGACGGGGGGAGGGGAGTATGAGCGTGCGGTGTGTATATGTGTGGGGGTGTGTGGGTGTATGTGTGTGTGTTTTTTTTTTCTAATTTGTTTTCTAGCATTTTTTTTAATATTAATGTACGGAATGTGGATGAATGTAGATATGTATTATTTTGATTTAGTGCAGACATAGATTTTACTTATATGTAGCCTGTTATTGTTTTTTGATACAGGTGTATTTGTAGGTATTTGTTTATATTATTAGTTTTATTTTTTATTCATGGAAAAATAATGCACGTACGGCCAAGCAGGCCCGTGCGCAATGTAAATGCATATGTATTTTCTTTATTCTGAAAAAAGGCAATAAATTCCATTATATTATTATTATTATTATTCATTATTCGATCAATAACAATTTATATTGATTAATCAATAACCAGTCTTGATAATGATGATATGCTATCGAAACGAGTTGACTATTTCAATGTTTTAGTTTGGTGATTTGGGTTTTATTGATAAAGTGTAATACAACTTTATTATACCAAGCGGAAAATACATTGCCTCTGCTTCTTATACAACACTTTATCAACCTCATTACCCCTTTATATTTTTACTAGCTTCCATTCGCTATCCTCCCACCATAACTTAAACACATGATCCAGAGAAAATTTAACTAACTGTTCCTCTACTTCGAACAACTCAATATTGCTCATCCTTCCTTGTTTCAGCCACACGACTCTGGAATTCCCTCCTCTCGTATATCAAGGACCACCCGACTCAAAAACAGTTCAAGAAAAAACTCACTATATATTTCCTTAGACAATATAATATATAACCGTGTTCCATGTATACTTTTATTATCCCTTTATATTTTAAACTTCCTTTAAGAAGTCAATTACTTAATCTAATTATAGGTTACTATTGTTATTATTATAACTATTATTATTATTTTTATTATTATTTCAATTTTTATTTATTTCCTATTGTCTGCCTATATATATATATATATATATATATATATATATATATATATATATATATATATATATATTACGTATCATTAATCATGTAACTAATTCATAATGTTATTATATATATCTCCATCCATAGTAATTTTGCCGAAGGCAGGTCCTTCACTGCAATCAGAGCATGTTCATGCTATTATTGCGGCTTTACTAAGGAATTGTAGGTGTGGTAGCTTCCCGTTGCTTTCCACACCGGCGAAGGATGATGATAATAATGATAAGGATGATGATGATGTTGATGATGATGATGGCCATATGATTTCGGGGACCGTTTGGGCCTTAAAGTTTTCCTGACATTTGTCTTACAGGTGAGGAAAAACCCCGATAAAAACCTCACCCAGAAAAACTGCCCCGACCGGGGAGAGAACCCGGGCCCGCTGCGTGACAAGGCAGCACGCTACCTCGAGACCACAGCTGCCTTGTCACGCAGCGGGTTCGATCCCCGGTCGGGGTAGTTTTTCTGGGTGAGGTTTTGATCCGGGTTTTTCCTCACCTGTAAGACAAATGTCAGGAAAACTTTAAGGCCCAAACGGTCCCCGAAATCATATGCCCATCATCATCATCATCCTTATCATTATCATCTCATCATCATCATCCTTATCATTATCATCTCATCATCATCATCCTTCATCGGTGTGGAAAGCAACGGGAAACTACCACACCTACAATGCCCTAGTAAAGCTGCAAAGCATAGCCTTCGGGCAGAATTACTGTGGATGGATATACATAATTTAACACTGATGAAGTGGAAGAGAAGACCTTACGGTCATAACTCCATCAGGTAAAATAAATAAATAAAAATAAGATTATATTTACTAACATTAATATGATTAACTCTACTCACTGAGACTATCGAACCTGCAAATTCATGGCCCCAGCACTTAAACAATCCATACATCCCTATCTCGAAATAATGTTTTCTATTAATGTTCTGTATACTTTACCTCCCCCAAATCATAGCTAATATTAGCCGCCCACCTTAATCTTGCCCTATTAACTGGGGGCTTTCATACATTTGTGGCCCATCGCAGCTTTCGAGACATAATTGTTCTTATTATGTCTGTTTTTTTCATTAAATTATGTAACTCACAGTTATATGTATTTATGCATTCATCTTCCTCATCATCCAGTAAAAAAATGTATAAACGAGTTTTGGAAGTATAAGCTCGGGAGCACACCTTCCTTAACAAAAAATGATTCTCTATGTATGATCTGTCGTTCCTAAACGTTTGTCTGTTACACTCAGTACGTAATATATTTCTATTATTCTATTATATCATGTGTATAATTAATTACAATGCATTATCCTATATTATTATTAAAATCAGTATTATATTTTGAAATGGGATTATTTTGACGTTCTGCCAAACATTCTAAACTTGATTGAATAATAAATGAAGACACGATTAGGAAATATATGAATAAAGATGATTCAATTTTAGATTTTATAAAATACAGACAATTGCAATGGTATAAACATGTAAAAAGAATGGATGATGAAAAGTTGCCAAGAAGAGTTTTGAATTGGATTCCAGCAGGGAGGAAAGTTAGACGTAGACCAAAAAATACCTGCCAAAAGGACATAAAGAAGAGATGAATAAAAAAATATTGCAAGAACGGAACTAGGAAGATAGATTTGTAGGAAAAGGGTATCAGTTTGAAGAATTGATCATAGGAATATGTGACAAAATATTGTAAAGCTGTTCATGATGATGGATGATGATCATTATTATAATTCTTCTTCTTCTTCTTCTTTTTCTTCTTCTTGCAAGGATTGAACCTTTTTGGTTCGTTCCGGCTCCAAGTATTATAGCTGCTGTTCCATTCTTTCGTGGGCATCCCAGATCTCTTTTTCCTCATATTGGTTGATAGTTCAGACTTTTCCTAGGCAATATGTTGGTATCCATTCTGGTATCCATTCATACTATTTTCTCCTATACTCTTCTATTTTATCTGTGAAACTGAAAATTTGTAATTTTTACGGATTACTTCGCTCCGTTTTTTATCCATTAAAGTACCCGGATATCCTGCCACAAACCGCAAATATTTCATTTCTGCTGCTTCTATTATTTTAATTGACTGTTTATTCTGAGTTCATGCTTCTGAGCCATATAATATTGCAGGTACAGCCAATACTTTATAAAATTTAAATGTGTTTCTTTTGTTATTTTTCTCCGTGTTCTTTTAAGGGTGCCACATAAATATTGAAATATTTGTAATTTATTATGTATGGCTTTTTCTCTATTACAACCTAAATATACACCTAGATAATTGAAATCTTTTGAAATCTGTTATAATTATTATAAGCATTATTATTATTATTATTATTATTATTATTATTATTATTATTATTATTATTATTATTATTATTATTATTATTATTATTACTATTATTATCATCATCATCATGATTATTTACTTTTTTATAAATACTGTAAAATATGTATATGAACTCAATATTTAGTTTATTTTTGTGTAAGATACAGCCTATTACCTTGAGGTTTTGCATTCTGACGCTGAAAATATGATTAAATAATGCAGTAAGAAAAAAGAAAACAAAGCAGTTATTTATAGTTAAATACAACGCATTATTCTCCATACATAATAATAAGGAAAACCAGTATATGTTCGGGTTTTATATTAAGTGATAAAAAAAGTTAAATTAAACCACGAGCTTAAAGCAGCCGGAAGTTATAGATTAAATAGAACTGAATGACAATCTTTTATTATTAAAACAATGTCAACATTCAACTTATTTTTATAAACAAAGCACTCACGGGCAGATAAATCGATGTTCCAATTCTCAAAGGTCTTGTATTACGACATAAAATCTAACAAATTTTTACTGCTACATGCACAGTAATGAAAAAAAAGTCTCTTACTTCCTAAGGAAATACGAAGAACAACATCATTAATTTCTTTTAAGATGATCATATGACAACTTTGTGGAACCCCATTAACCCTTAGAGCTTATCCTAGATTCCCAGTTGGGATGTCGTCATGTCGGCTAAAAATAACATAAAAACTGTAGGTAAAAAAAATACATTAGGTTACATTTTTTAATCCTCTTCTTAGGGTCACTTTTATTAACTCTTCAATGTCATGTTGTTGTATTTAAAAATGTTGGTTTAGTTTTTTCTAAAAAACGTGTAATAATATCCGCGTACGAGAGAGATACATTAAATTATAATAACCTACAATACACATTTTCTAATATATAAAAATTAATGTTTAATTATTTGTATTTTATGCGCTGTCATACTGTTCGCCCGATTGTGATGGGGCTTTTTGCAAAAATGTTCAGGAGTTTCACGGGAAGGTTATGAGCTAAAAAAATTATAATACTCAACCTCTTCACCTATAAAAATCACTCTTTGTAGTGAAAATGTGAAAAAAAGTAGCTTTTTTGGACGCTTAAATAGCTTACGCTGCCTAAACCATAACAAATACACCAAATTGATGTACACAGAATCGAATATCTCAAAAACTCAACAAAAAAAAGTCCGCGATAGCATATGTTTATATTTTACGGATAACTCACAATATCAACCTTTGTCTTTCATTGATGCCAAGAAAATCGGGATAAATAGATTCCTGGGCAAGAGTAGCAGCGCACGGCGGGTATTCTGTTACGGATAACTCACAATAACGAATTTTGTATTTCAGCTCATTTATGCACGATCCAGATAAGTAGATTCCCGGGCAACACCGGTTAATCAGCATGAGGTATCTTAAAATAATTACGATATAAATTTATACTTGTTTTCATTTTACTTATTCATCATTATCATCATACGGTATCATGGCAGCTGCCAACGACTTACGGAAACCAAAAGCCAATCCTCTCTGCCCATCCACTGATCTTCCTCCAATCCTCTGATATATTCATAGCCGCTTGTACCCCTTCTATCCAATTTTTTTTTCGGTCTTCCTCTCTTCCTCCTTTCAATTGGAATCCATTCCATAACAATTTTAGGCAATCATTGCTCTGGCATTCATTTGACATGGCTATACCATGGCAATCTTTTCTTTTCTATAATGTCTATGATGTCCGGCTCCTCTTGTACACCCACAATTTCCCTTATTTCTTTTACTTTGTATTCTATCCATTCTAGATTTTTCCAGCTGATCTTCTTAAAACATCAATTCCTGTACTTAAAATTCTTTTAATTTCCCTGGCAGGATTGTCAAACTTCAGCAGCATATGTTAAAATGCATTGACTTCTGGTTTGATATATTTGTAATTTTCTATTTTTTGTAATATTTTTGCTCCACAAAACAGGCTTTAAAGCATTTATTGCTTGTTTTGTTTGTGCGATTCTATTTTCAATTTCCACTGTGTTATCACCTGAAAGGCCCAATTTTGTTCCTAAATAGTTTCATTCAATACTAAGTTTTAGTTCTTCTACATTGTTGAAATGTATATTTTCCATTTATTTTTTCTATACAGAGTTTTCTCTACATTTATATAAAGTCCCCATTTGTCATAATCTTCTTTTAGCTTTTTTGCCATATATTCTAACTAAACATAATAACACATTGATTTTCATTTATTTACACGTAGCAGCGCACGCCGGGTATTTGCTAGTAGCTTATAATTTCAAGCAGCCGTCACTAAAATGACAATTCGCCTTGTAAGTAGGCCTACTGGGTATTAAATCCATTTATAATAAAACAATTTTCAAATTGACTTTATTAAAAAACATAAGCATACACAACAAGGTTACTTTCTCTCTTTTCCTTGTTTAACTCCCCCTTCTTAGGTACTTTTACTATCCCGACTCTCCCAGGCTTCACAGGTATGAAAAATAATTTTAAATTATTGAATATTATTAACTATTTTGGGAGATAAGCGCCCCAGAGTTAGAATCTGGTTACGTAAACTATTTACAGATAGTATTGGAATTATTTATAATATTTATTGTTAGTTTGATTGTATTAATTTGTGTTTTAGTGGGGGTAGCTTTCTTAACTTTATTGGAGCGCACAGGAACACGACCTGTCAGGAGAAGATTTTAACTCTGGACCACATACATTTTTTTGCCCACACAAGGACTTGAAGAGCCTACCTGGATGAGTGGTCAGATCAATCCCAGGACCACCTTCGAGACAACACGAATAAATCAAGACGCACAATTCATTCGTACATTTATAATAAACAAAGCGGACGTGGATATGGTTGATTATGATGCAAAAAATGATGTTCGGGTAACATTTGGACCTTAAAGTGTCCCGACATTGTTTTACAGGCGAAAACCCCTCGCCAAAGAAACTTGCGCGACCGAAGATTGAACCCGGGACCATTGTGTGCGAGACAACGACTTACACCGAGACCATAGCGGTGGACTATAACAAGTTTAAAAATATACAGCCGAGTAAATTTTTTGAAACAGGTTTTTCAATTACGGTTGTAAATACTGAGGTAAATTATTATTTACCTCTATCGTTTCATCCATCCATCCATAGTAATTCTACCGAAGGCAGGTTCTTCACTGCAATCATAGCATTTTCATGCTATTCTTGCAGCTTTACTAGGGAATTGTAGGTGTGGTAGCTTCCCGTTGATTTCCACACCGGTGAAGGATGATGATGATGATGATGATGACCATATGATTTCGGGGACCGTTTGGGCCTTAAAGTTTTCCTGACATTTGTCTTACAAGTGAGGAAAAACTCCGATAAAAACTTCACCCAGAAAAATTTGCCGCAACCGGGGATCGAACCCGGGCCCGCTGCGTGACAAGGCAGCACGCTACCTCGAGACCACAGCGGTGGACTATCGTTTCATAATTAATCATAATTTCGTAATTATTTAATACAGACGCCGTGGGTTGCTCAATTATAAAGTGTTCGTTAAATAAGCCGAAAGTTGCGGGCTCACATTGACTGCAGTAGGTGATTTTAAATTTTAAAATAATGTCTCCTACAGATCAAGTTTCCAGTGTTTAAAAATCATTATACAGTATAACTATATAGCTTACAAGGGAACTGTCAACCATTGCACACCAAAACCTACCTTCAAATTTCTCCCAGAGAAGCGTTGTGATGTACCGAGGCCTTGTTCATTATCTGACATCTTTAATTGGAATACACAAAAATCGAAGCTAGAATCCAACAATGGCAACCCACTGTGTTGATCAAGAGGGCATTCTCGGATCGTAGAGTGGAGTGAAGTAAGGTGGGGTGCGACGCGGGAATTAAATGCACTGCGTAGGAAATTACTACTGGCATAGGTAAGAAAGCGACTGATATCACATTCCCTTCACTCATAATCCTCTAGCCATTCCACTCGCGAAGCGAACAGCATGCAGGTAGCGAGTGTTATACAACCTACAGAATCTGCAGTTATACAGGGCGATTAGTATAGCATTGGACAGTAGACGCGAGGTTTGTGCTGTGCGGTGACGAAGGCTTACACATGCAGACACGGGACTTGAAATGTGCGCAGACTCAGCAGTATACAAGCACATCCCACGCATTCACGGTCGTAGTCAGATTGTGTGCTTCGAGTGGATAAGACGATCGCTCGCTCTTCATTGTGTACTGAATGGCGTGTGTATAAGTTATTTCAATTTTAAAATTTGTATCTTATAAAACAGACGTGTATAAGTGTAAATTGAATGACTTGTGTATAGGTGTAAAGTGTAAACTGTATAATGGTTAATAATTTTTCTACTGAACAACGTGTATTTATTTATGATCAATATTTGTTAACTCAGTCTGTCAGCCAAGTACGAAGACGTTTTGAAATACGATTCCCGGGTGTAAAAATTCCGTCACGTTCAACAGTCCATAATCTGTACAACAAAGTTTATAAAGAGGTGTCAAAATTTTATGGAGAACAAAAGTGAACAGTTCCAGCACCTGCGTCAATGAAGTTGGTAAGTACGACAATTTATAAAATAGTTACGAAATTTTGTGTGGTTGTATCACCGCGATCCTACACTGTCCGTTCCCGCCGCGAGTGTGTCAGCAGTGTATAGCGAAACCCCTCGTCTGCTGTCCAATGCTATACTGATCGCACTATATTTAAATACATTAGGTAATAATGTAAAGTAAAACAAATTTAGGAGAAAATTTCAAAACATAACTCGCTCTAACATACAAACTCAATGACGTGTGTATAAGTTATTTCAATTTTAAAATTTGTATCTTATAAAACATAAGTGTAAAGTGAATCCGGTGTGTATGAGTGATAAGTGTAAACTGTATAATGACTAATATATATATATATATATATATATATTACTGAACAACGTGTATATATTTATGAACAATATTTGTTTACTCAGTCTGCCAGCCAATAATGAAGAAGTTTTTAAATACGATTCCCGGGTGTAAAAATTCCGTCATGTTCAACAATCCATAATTTGTAGAACAAATTTTATAAAGAGGTGTCAAAAATGTATGGACAACGAAGGTGAACAGTTCCAGCACCTACGTCAATAAAGTGGTAAGTACGACAATTTGTAAAATAGTTACGAAAATGTGTATGATTGTACGTATCACTGCGATCCTACAATGTCCGTTCTCCGCCGCGAGTGCGTCAGCAGTGTATATTGAAATCCCGCGTCTGCTGTCCAGTGCTATACTGATCGCACTGTATTATTTGCGTGTCGTTTAAATGAGAGAATTGACGCTGGATTTTAGTATCTTGCAGTTAAAAACGGCAGATACTTTTTTTTGTGGGCACGGCCTTGGCACATCACAGCGCTTCTCTGGGAGAAATTTCAAGGTATGTTTCGACATGCAGTGGTTGACAGTTCCCTTCTTAGATAAAATCTGTTCAAGTGAACTTCTACAGAAACGCATGATTACAAGTGATCAATGGAAAAATTCAGCCTATAGATACAAATTCTGTATGCGGTACGATCTAATATTACAAATGTTAATAAATAAGAAAAAGTTAATATTATAATAAAACTAAAACAAACAAGTTATTTAATTCCCCACTATACAAACAATTAACTTACTGATAAAAATGTTGGTTTAATTGCAATATTGGGGAGATCTAGCGTCGCTGCTTCAGATTCAGAAGTCCCGGGATCGATCTCCTTTCGGGACAATTTTCCTGGGTGAGATTTTTTTTGTTTTTTTTTTCCCCCCGCCTGTAAGACAAATGTCAGGAAACTAAGGTCCAATCCAAATAGTCCCGGAATACTATATGTTTACTTCTAGTCCTAATTTCTTAGTGTTGCTCAATAGAGTGTTCTGTTGGCCCTTAGTATTTCCTCGCTATAGCCTAATACTACAACATCAGCATAAACTAACAACTTATTAATACCATTAGTTGTAGGCATTCTTCAGCCTCTAAAGATTTATAGCATGTTCTAGTGCAAAACTGAATAGTAGAGGAGATAGTGCATCTCCTTGCTTTAACCATTGTGAATTTCAAAAGTATCTGATAACTGTTTGCCCTACACGCACCATACTCTTTGTGTCATTTAGACACACTCGAATAAGTCGAACTCGCTTTCTTAGGAATTTTTAGGAATCCTGCTCGAGTTAAGAATTCCTAAAATGCTAGCAGACTTATTCGAATGTCTCTAAATGACACAAAATAGGCCTAAGACATGTATTTTTGTTTTTTTATCTAAAATATATTATAAGACAAAATGTATTAGAGATATTGGGCTGCATCTTAAATTTGCGTGTTCTATGATTAAATACGAGGGCGGATCGGAAAGTAACGCACAATATTTTTTTTAAAAGTTTAATAGTAAAAAAAAGGAAAAAAATCACAAATGAACTTACATCTTTTACCTACTTTTCGACATAGTCACCAACTTTCTCAACACATTTTTCCCATCGTGTTACCAGTTTCAATATGCCCTGTTCGTAGAAGTCCGTTTGGTTGGAGTGTAGCCATCTGCGCACTGCTGATTTCACTTCCACATCTGTCTCAAAGCGTTTGCCGGCCAGGAATTTCTTCATGGGACCAAACAGATGAAAGTCCGATGGTGCAAGATCCGGACTGTATGGTGGATGCTGGAGCACCTCCCAACCAAATTCGGCGATTTTCTGACGAACGACAGCAGCAACATGGGGGCGAGCATTGTCATGAAGAAGTTTAACGTTAATGTTGTGACGTTTGTCACGAATGGCACGACGCAACTTCACCAAAGTTTTAATGTAGGCCGCAGCATTCACAGTGGTCCCGTGTTCAGCAAAGTCCACCAATAAAAAAACAACCATGCATATCCCAGAACACTGTCACAAGCACTTTCCTGGCAGATTGAGTCACTTTCAATTTTTTCTTTACTGGGGAACCAGCATGTTTCCACTCCATTGATGCCTGCTTTGTTTCGGGCGTGTAGTGGTACGCCCACGACTCATCACCTGTGACGATTCCTTCCAGAAAGTCATGTCCTTGTGCGGTGTACCCGCGTTAAGTGGTCCAAGCTTGCCATCATTCGCTGGCCCTTGTGGTCGTCTGTCAGGTTCTTAGGCACCCAGCGAGCACTAACTTTACGGAATTTCAAATTTTTCATGAACAATATCGTACACCGCACCATAGGAAATGTTGAACTTCTGCGATAAGGCTCGCAGTTGCACACGCCGGTCGTTCAGAATTGCTGCCTCAATGCCTCTGACATTCTGCGGGATTGCTGCTGTTGTCGGCCGGCCGGAGCGTGGCGAATCACTAAGGTTCACGCGTCCCTCTTGGAAGAATGTGCACCACCTGGAGACATTGCTACGGTCCATACAATCATCCCCATACACGCCACGCATGTACCTGTGAATTTCACTGGGTTTATGCCCTTTGGCCCACAAAAATCGAACAACACTTCTCTGTTCCTCACAGGTGGACGACTGTAGCATGCGCGCCATCTTTGTTGCATAGTTCAAGCTTCTCTCGCAAGAGGTGCACCTGAGAAAAAAATACCATCTGTAGTGAAAACTTCAAACTATATCTCTGTGAAATTTCAATATTCTAGCTGCAATACCAAGACAGAAAAACATTATTGTGCGTTACTTTCCGATCCGCCCTCGTAGAATTGCTTAAAAGCGAAACACCATGTCATTATCATAAGTAATGCCATGAGTGATTTGAAAATCAAGAGTGGCATTTGTTAGGACTATTTAACGAATAAAATTAAGCTGTTTACTCGCAAAGCATTATTTAAATATATATATATATATATATATTATACAGGCTTATTTAATGTAAACGGCGATGTTTGAAAACAAATGAGAAATGTTTGGATATGTTTTATTTGTCCATCAATGCAACTTGACCATACTATTTATTCCCAAATAGGATCGCAATATAGTAAGAATGTACCCTAGTGGAGAAAAAATGAAAGACATCAAACTGCATATTATAAACAACGTTATAGATTATTTTTTTTAACAACTCAATAAAATCAGTATCTAAAAACACAATTATTGAACACACAATTATCAAATGTGTAGGTCGAAGGAATCTGTTCATTATTTGCTATATTCAACGTATTTGTTAGAGAGTCAGCCACTGCAAAATAATGCTCTGGCCTGTTCAGATTATTAAAAAGGAGGAGCTATCTTTATTTTGGTAATCGAAATTAGATAATTATCGAGGTGAAACACGACTGTGGTTGGTTTTAAAAGAAAATTCATTGAAACGTGACTGGTCATTAAATCCCATTTGGCGCATGCGTTAAATAGTGTCGTTAATGAATGAAGAACAATTAACACATCATACCAATCTCTATCTTTTATGCTAATGTAGGACTATGTTTCCTACATTAAACAGATATGATGGATATTTTACCACACATTCCACTGTCAGCTTGGAAATTGAGAACATGGATAAAAAATGTATGACGTTCTCAGAAGTGAATGAATTTCAATGCAGGTCGCGACTACACGTGTTCCTCATCTAGCGGTTCATATCTGATTTCCGGAATTCAGAGTGAATACTAAATTCTTCTACAAAGAAAATTGAACTGATGAATAAATTTCCAAGTACCGTACATGTTTTATGCATAAACAATATGTAGTGTTTGGTTCATATAATTATTACTTTAAAATAAAATAATAAAAAAACATGAACTTAACTTTATCTACCATATACCATTCTTAAGAATTTGTAAGATACAAGAAAACTTGCTATTTTTATCAAGATACATTCTTAGTCCGGACAAGATATCAAGTTTTATTTTCAAAAACTGACTTTAATAAAAAAATATCAAAAAGTAAATAAAACTTTCCACAATATAGTGGTATCGTCTAAATAAATAACTAATTAACTCACTGACACCACTGAACGCGTAGGTTCATGGCCGCGCGGACATAAATTCTCCATACATCCCTATCCTGAGTTAATGTTTTCCAACCAATACCCTGTGTAATCTACCTCCCTCAAATCATAGTTAATTTTATTCTCCCACCTCATTCCTTGGTCTACCAACTGGGTGTTTTCCCTCTGGTTTCCCTACAAGAAGCTTCCATGCACCTCTTTCATCCACCATACGTGCCACATGTCCTTACTATTGCATTCTACGACACTTAACTGTTCTTATTATATCTGGGTTCCTATAAAGGTCATGTAGTTCACTGTTATGGAGTCTTCTCCATTCACCTGTCTGTTCATCTCTCTTTAGTCTAAGAACTTTATTTTCAAATACTCGTAATCTCCTTTCCTCCCTTAATGTAAGAGTCCATGTTTCGCATCCATATAATATAACTTTTTTTGAAAGGAGTTGGAACGTCAAGAGTCTCTGTAACGCATAGGATAGCACGCATTTCCAGAACTGAGCCTATGTTTAATTTCTTTGTGCAGTCATTCCTAATTGTGATTATTGTTCCTACATTTGAATTCAGCCACTTCCTCAAAATTTCCCTCATTTGTCATTAGCTGTCCATTTCCATGATATAATGTATTTCTATGCGTGACCATATATTTGGTTTTATTGATATTTACTTCCACTCCCAATTTCTTAGTGTTACACAATAGTGTGTGCGTGTTGGCCTTTAGTATCTCTTCGCTATCGCCTACATCATCAGCATAAACTAACAGCTTATTAATACCATTGAGTTGTAGGCCTTCTTCATCCTCTAAAGATTTGATGGCATGCTCAAGTACAAAATTAAAAAATAGAGGAGATAGTGCATATCCTTGTTTCAACCCATTATGGATTTCAAAAGTATTCGAAAACTGTCTGCCTACATGCACTCTACTCTTTGTGCCATTTAGACACATTCGTATAAGTCTAACTAACTATTTAGGAATTCCGGACTCCAGCAGGATACTATATAACTTCTCCCTCTTAATGAATGATATAGTCTATTGTTTTTAATTATGCCATCATAATATATTTGGAATATTCGAGAATCCCAACCAGTACATAAAGTAAGTTAAATCTTATTTAGCAATATACTGAAGTTTGTGATATTTCTTCTTTATCACTACACAGAAACTAGTATAAATGCATAGGTAGATACAACGCATTGGTCAACACAATGCCTATACAACATACAATAACTGCTTTGGCCAGCAAATTCCCAGATCTCTCGCCAATTTAAACACGTATGGGACATAATGAGGCGGGAATTTACTCTTTATCACTACACAGAAACTAATATAAATTCATATGGTAAATACAACGCATTGGTAAACACAACGCCTATACAACATACAATAACAGCTCTGGCCAGCAAAATCCCCAGATCTCTCGCCAATTTAACACGTATGGGACATGATGAGGCGGGAATTTACTCTTTATCACTACACAGAAACTAATATAAATTCATATGGTAGATACAACGCATTGGTCAACATAATGCCTATACAACATACAATAACTGCTCTGGCCAGCAAAATCCCCAGACTCTCGCCAATTTAACACGTATGGGACATGATGAGGCGGGAACTTACTTTTCTCCAGAACCTGCAAAGACCATTGCCGAATTACGCCAACAGGAGCAAGATGGTTGGGACAATATATTTCAGGATGCCATTCAGCACCTTTATGACCGTTTGCATGCTAGTATACACGCCTGCGTTGCATACAGAAAGGGATACATTGTGTATTGATGCGACTGTTTGGGCACCCCTTACTGTGACACGCGAGTTTCTTTGGTCTGAATGTGTTATCATATACTCCTACAATAATAAGATGTCACACCACTTTTCCATAATAATTAATTTGTCCTTAAAGATGTATATTTTCCGGGAGTTTATAACAAAATTAATTTGTGTAACGATACAAGAAACCAAGGACTATTGACGTTGTCATAGCTAATAAGAAGACAATAAAAAGACTCGCGTGTTTAGTGAGATGTAATATCTCCACCTGTGCAAAATAATAAAAGTACCGTTGCTTCGTCCTCAACTTGAATGCAACTTTTTTTAAATCAAGTTGAGGAAGACGGCACCTTAGAGACACTAATTTTACAATTTTATATTGTAACTATAATACATCACAAAATTTTACCATGCACTTTTAGTATAGTCTCCACCTTTGTTTTACTTTTCAATTTATTACTTACTAGCTAATACCCGGCGTGCGCTGCTACGCCTAAATAAATGAAAATTAATGTTATTTTATGTTCAGTTGAATAAGTAATAGGAAAAATAATTATAAATTTATATTTTTAGAAACCCCATGCTGATTACGCGACATTGCCCGGGAATCTACTCATCCCGATCATCTTGGCATAAATGAGCTGAAAGACGAAAATTTATGTAGGGCCTACTTCTTATGATTAGTTCAATAAGTAAGATGAAAAATAATTATAAATGTATATCGTAATTATTTTAAGATTCCCCGTGCTGATTACCCGGGAATCTACTTATCTCTATCTTCTTGGCATAAATGAACTAAAAGACAAAATTCGTTATTGTAAGTTATCCGTAAAAGAATACCTGCCATGTGCTGCTATGCTTGCACAGGAATCTACGTACTTGTATCGATCTTCTTGGCATCAATGAAAGACAAACATGGTTATTGTGAATTATCCGTAAGAGATAAACATATGCTGTCGAGGACTTTTTTGTAGAGCTTTTCGAGATATTCATTTCTGTGTACATTAATTTTGTGTACTTGTGATGGTTTAGGCAGCGTAAGCCATTTAAGCGTCCAAAGAGCTACATTTTTCACGTTTTCCACTACAAAGGGCGATTTTTAAGGGTGTAGGAGTTGAGTATCGCAACTCTCTTATAGCCTATGTTCATCCCGGGAATCTCCTGAACATTTTGCAAAAGCCCCATCACAATCGGATCAACGGTATGGCCGCGCATAAAGTACGAACAAACAAACAAACATTCATTTTTACATATTAGGTATTTTGTTTATTTCTCAATTTAAGTAGACAATTATACGCATGATCCTGAGTAGGTATAACTTTCAGATTCTATATTCAAGGAGAAATTGTTTTTCATTGAATAGGTCTATAGAGTCTGAATGGTTCTTGATGTAAATGACTAATTTACCGGCATTATCTAACCTGTAAGTTCATAGTCGGGCGGAAATAAACTCTCCATGCTCCATTGTAACCCATGGCTATGTTTCTTGTTTCTTGTATTTTTACGGTGAAAGATTATCACTCTTTCGACCAAGGTACTTTTCTCGTATGGCTTATCGCTTTCGGTGCAAGGCACTCTGCCACGAAAAGGAAAGATACGATGGAGAGCATGAGGCAAATGACTAACTTATCAATTTAAGTAGTTAGTCATAAGGTAAATGGCTAATTATTTAAATTGAAAAATGAAAAAATCCAATTAAGAAATCTAAAAGTAAAACAAAGTTCTAGACTATACTAATTAAATGCATGACACAACTCCGTTGAGTTAATTATACATAGGCCACTACAAAAGTAATGCAGACAATTTTTTTTTCTTAAGTTATTTTTCATTCTACATATTTTCAATTTATGGAGTTCATAGATACATCCTTCCCGCTGTGTTCAAATGTATTTCAACCCGTTCCCGCTAGTGGCGCTGTCATAGCATGTTTTCAAAACGGCTGCTGCACTTGACATTCGTCTGAAACAACATGGTGTTATAGAATTCCTCTGTTGTGAGAACGAGATAGAGGGAAACATCCACACGAGGTTGGGAAAGGTGTATGGAGATGTTGCTGTCGATCGCAATACAGTTAGTTGGTGGACAAGCAAAACGTGATGAAAGAGGGCACGCCAATATTCGGGATAATCTTTGCAGCGGTAGACCCCACACTGTACACACTCCTAACAATGTGCAGAGAGTTAACGACATGGTTTTGGCAGACAAACGCATCACAGTGAAAGAATTGTCACTCTACATTGGAATAGGAGAAGAAACTTCTACCACATCAGGAGAAGCAGATTGCTTTGATGTTGCACGACAATATACGCCCACATGTCAGTCACCAAACCATGAAAGAGATCAGAAAACTTGGATGGACAGCATTGAAACATCTGCCTTACATTCCTGACCAGGCTCCGTGCGACTACAATTTCTTTGGTAAACAGAAGGAATCCCTTTGTGGAACAAGGTTTGAAGATGATGACTCCCTCGTGAAAGCTGCCAATCTGTGGCTCAAATGTGCTGGTCGAGAATTTTACCATGCGGGTATACAGGCCCTAGTTCCAAGATGGCGTAAAGCAGTTGAAAAGGATGGGGATTATGTGGAAAAATGAAATGTTGTTACTAAAGCATGTATCTATACACTGTAAAAATAGGAAAGCTGTTGGATAAAAATGTAATTTATAAATAAATATTACTTTTGAAGTATAATAAATATTGATATCTGATTGTGTGAAAAAAAACCTTCTAATTTAATTCAGTTTCAACTACTGTGACCATTAATAAATGTATTGTATGTATATTTTGACTGGATACAAAATTATCAGAGTAAATGTTTAGTTATGAAACATATCGATACGTTTACAAATCTCTATCATACTGTAATTATGAAGAATAAATATTTACGCAATTTGACCTACATGAACATCAATTTACTGATTACGGCTGTTTATCCCTCAATCAAACTATGTATGTTCAATTCCCAATTAAATCATTAGCTAGGCTATCCTTTTCTCTGTGGTCTTGGATGGAATGCATGCTCTGCTTTAGGTAAATTAAACGAGCACTTTAATAAACAGGAGTGACACAAGATAAAGGAATGAAAAACTCTTGCCTACACTCATAAATACACGGCCGTTTTAAGAGTATATAATAAAAAAGGATACTCTAAAACAACCATTCATTTTGCATTAGCAAATATCTATATAACACCAACATTAAATTGATACTAAAGAACCCCTGGCAGTAGGCCTATCACCTCCTAGTTCATGTGGTTAGATGCAGGACTATCATCTCGGAACCCGGGTTCGTATCACGTTCCGTCTTTTATTTTTCAACTTGTTAAATAATAGGCCTATTAATATTGATAACATAATTAATAGCTTTGGAAGATGGAATGGGATGTATTAAAGGCTGTAAAAATGTAATTATATGGGTATCAAAATTAACTCAAAATGTACCCAAGAAAATAACATAAAATGTAGAATTCAAAAAGACAGATCGGTAAAAACAATGTTAAACTCATTACTGTATTATACAGGATAAATACACCTCAATTCATTTCCGTTTGCCAGATCCTATATTTAATACTGTGTTGGAATATTACTGGCACGTAAGAAAAGTTAAGTCTCCTAGACATTGTGAGGAGGAGAAACCGTGACACGAACAGGAAATGAAAGAGGGGCATGTAAGGGTAGGCCATCACCCAAGATTAGAGGGAAGTGAATTATACAGAGAAATATTGCAAAATATTATTTCAGGATCTCTCCATGGTATGTTTACCTTGTCGTAGTCGAGTGGCTTGCATTCTTAAATGACCCCAAGATCTAAGCCTGAGCGGTAGCACTGCTGCCGATATGGTTACCCATGCCGGACAGGTGAAGGTGATAAGCCTGACGAAAAAAGTACCTTCCTCGAAAGAGTGACGATCTTCACCGTAAAAATACAACCGTCAAGAAACGCGGATATGGGTTCCACTGGAGTAGAATTTTCCGGAGGTAAAATAGTCCCCCATTCGGTTCTCCGTGCGTGGACTACTTCAGGGAATCCATGCCAAAGACTACATAACAGTGAACTACATGGTCTTTATAGGAAGCCAGATATAATAAAAACAGTTGTCTCGTAGACTGCGATGGGCAGGACATGTGGCACGAATGGGGAATAAAAGATGTGCATGGAAGCTTCTTGTAGGAAAACCCGAGGGGAAAACGCTCAGCTGGTAGACCAAGAATGAGGTAGGAGAAGAATATCAACCATGATTGAGCGAAGTAGATTATACAAGGAATGATTGGAAAACATTAGCTAAGAAAAGGATGTGTTAAATCTTAGATTTAATGTATATGTTTGTTTATGTTTTGCAGAGATGCCATTGTTTACGCAAATTCGCCATTTCTACGCAGTAGGGAATTCGAATGTAATTTTCCGTTTTTCTTGTAGTTGTTTACATTCGAATTCCCATCTGTTTATCTTTGTTTACACTTGTTACATTTGTTTGCGTCAGACCGACCTTATTGTTTATTGATTTATGAAAGCTGTAGGTCTCAATGTTACGTCATTACTTCAAGTCCGTAGTCGATAGAGTCCCTACCTTCCACACCGGCGACCCGGGCTCGATTCCCGGCGGGGTAGGGGATTTTAAATCTCCACCTTGGGTCTGGGTGTGTGTCCTGTCCTGCGTTTGTATGTGCGAATAAGATAAAAAAAGGTTAACAAAGGTAAAGCAAAAAGGAATAACAGTGTAAACTAAAGAAAACGAGAAAGAAAAAAATTAAAAAGCGTCTATAAATAAGACGAAATAAATAAACAATGTTCCGATAGCTGAATTTAAAAAAAAAGCTAGTTTGTTGTTAGTAATTTATTTACTTATAGTTGAGTTTTGTCTCGACCATCAAACTAGTCTCTCTCGAGACAAGTTCTAGTGAGTTCTGTGTTGACGCTCGACGAGGAAGGTCGAGCTATCTCTACGTTCTACAAGGTTGAGTCCTGCTTCAGCTACGAGCAGGCCGCTCCTGTTCTCAATTAGAGCAGGCAGCTTCAAGATAGAGAGAAGTTTATGTTCTACAAGTTCAGTCCTGTCCTCCCTACTAGCAGACCGCTCCTTTTCTCTATTAGAGCAGGTTGCTTCATCACAGAGTTATTTTCAAGATACAATTAAAACGTCATTAGGCCTACTTCAAGATAAAGTTCAGTTCTGCTCTCAGAACGAGCAGATCTATAATATTACGTCAAGCCTTTGTAATTCCTATACCTGTTGTCATAGAGTACATCCTACCAAGTTCTCTAAAAATAAAAGCCAAGATTCTGCTTACACTCAAATCAGACCATCAATTCAAATTTAAGTACAGTGACTTATTAATCATTAAATAAGAAGCAATCGTGAAGAGACTTTTATTGGAGCAGCCGCCAGACTTCAACTTTGGCTGTACGAATTTGGGAATCACAGTGACCACTACAACAGGACATCGTATCTCATTAGCAATTGAACAGACCGGGAAAATTTAAAATGTGTTGAAACCCACAGGATGTTTGGAGAGCTTATGTCCGCGCGGCCATGAACCTACAGGTTTGATAGTGCCAGGGAGTTGGTTGGTTAGTTTAGTGGCTCAACTGCACTTTTACTAGCGCTTGATTTTTCAGTTATATTGTTATAAACTATAGCTCTTCTTCTGTATTTACTAACATTATTTAATATTTTAAACTTTTTCAAACAATTTTATAACATTATTAGACAATTTTGAAGATTTATTGAAATATGCACATAACAATATTATGACGCTGTTAGACAATATTGTGATGCTAATTGCTATTTTCTCCACCGAGTATATTACTTAGTCTATGATTTTTCTATCGCTGTTTTGGGTTATTGTTGGTTGGATCAGCGTTAGGGAGTGATAAGTAAGTGTACACCCATTTTTAATTAACGTTTGGTAATTTTAACATTATTAACATGTTTTTTTAACATAGATTTGAGGATTTATTGCAAATATTGGTCATTTAAATTTCATAGCGACGGATAGTATTCGAGTATGATAATCGATATGTGGTTCGATTATGGGTTATCGCTCGCTCTATAAACTCTGGCGCATGCGCACTGTTGTTCTATAGGACTTTCAAAATATTTCACGCTAGCTTAAGTGCAGTTTTTCCAGTTTAGTTATTAATTTAGGAGAGAGATGTATTGGGAAATGATTGGAAAACATTATCTCAAGATAGGGACATATGGAGAGCTTATGTCCGCGCGGCCATGAATCTGCGGGTTCGATAGTGCCAGTAAGTAAGAGGTATGAAAAGCTTGTGTGCGTGCGTCCATAGATCTCCGGGTTCGATAGTCCCAGTGTGTTAATATGCGTCAAAATTCTCAAAGAATTTTTAATTTTTAAAGAAATAATGTGTTAACAAATGGTAGTGCGGCAATTGATGCGTGTGATTGTGGAAAAACTACTTTATTTATTGTTCACGATGCAAGAAATGCTTACATTTTGTGGTCGGTATGAATGGGTGTATTTGTGTAATCTCTACAATATAGTAGTTTAATATTATGGCCGTGGCGCAAAAAGTGGACATCCTAATTTCGAGATAATTTTGATTTTAAAATGAAGCTTAGGAACGTCGAAGATGAAAACATGAAAAAAATTTGCTGATCATCCTGAAACAAAGCTGTAAAAATAACAATTTATAAAGCACTATTCCCTATATTACCTGAAGTAAGTGGATGGCATTGTGACCGTGACGTCAGATTCGATATTCAGACGATAGTCCAGGGTGTAAACATGATTTCTTCAATAGAGATGCGAAAATAGAATAAATATTTTATTGTAATAAAAGTGCACTGCTATATTTCCAAAATTACATAGCAAAGAGTTTGAAATGTAATAAAAATCACATCCTCACATAGTTTCTTAAGAAAAAAATCGTTCAACTGAATCGATTGTCGATAATAATCGATACGTCATCGTACGTATTTCTCGAAATTCAACAATGGCAAATTATCCCTTACAAAATGTTCAATAAATAGATGACACTCATTTATAACACAATCTTCGAAAGTTCTAATATAATTTATTAGAATACATGTATGATAACCTAAAAGCTAACCTACCTTATTTAAATTACTCTAACCTGTGAAAGTAATAAATAGAATGACATTTAGACAATATTAAATTACAGGTACGTAAATAAATTATACTACATGTGTAAGAAACTAAAAGCTAACCTAACCAAATTATGTATAACAATATATTATTCTAACCTAGTTTCTTTAGTGATGGTCCGCAGATTTTCTTGTGTTTCCATCTTTGGAGATTCTAAGCTTCATTTTAATACCAAATTTATATCGAAAAGGGGACGTCTTGTACAGTAAACTAGTGATTTTTTATTTGTAGTGCTTATAAAATGTTATTTTACTGCTTTGTTTCTGGATGGTCCGCAATTTTTTTTTGTTTTTTTTTCATGTTCAGCTGCATTTTAAAACCAAAATTATCTCGAAATTAGGATGTCCACTTTTTGCGCCGTAACCAATATGATTATTCCATGTCACGACAGGCCTAGAAGGCCCTTAGCCTTACAGCCGGCTGCTGGCCTCACAACCACATGTGTCAATCAGAGGTAGATAGATGATCATCTAGTCAGTGTAGAGGTGACATGTGGTCAGCATGTCGAATCTCCCATCCGTTATAGCTGGTTTTCTCAACCTGGAACCGCTACTTATTGCAGCCACCCAAATGACTCACGATGCTGGCTGGGCACCGGTCCCATACTGGCCGATATACCATGAGAAAATGTCTTCCCTCATGGAGACTCGAACCAGCGCAAGTCCCGTAGCTCTGCGCGAAGGCTTCCTGCCTTAACCACTCGGCTATGGCGCGGGACAGTAGTTTAATAATATTGTTGATATATTTTGATGTGTTGAATACATTGAGAAATATAGGAAAATGTATAATACTGTAACTGTATTAATCATTATGTATTTTTAAAATCAAAACATTTAAAAATAAGCACTTTTGAATCCGGGTTCTTGGAAACTTCAAACCATCATACTACCAAAGACTTCTTTACTAGCCACTTATCGTAGTTTCTAATGTAGTAATAAATATATATAAATATTCCTAATTTTTCCAAAAAATGTGGGTTATTGGTTCTCTAATTGATGTATGCCTTTAAAGATAAGGTCTTGAAACTTCATACAATTCAGTTTAATTCAAAATCGGTGATATATAGTGTGTGTTCTCACTTTTAAGTACATTTTTAAAACCATAAAATGTTATTAATTTCATGTATACATTCCCTTACAACACACGATCGAGAAATAAAACTAGGAATACCTAAACGTGAAACATCTCACATGAAACATATTTGTCTTAAACTATAAGTCTCTGGAATTCCCAGCCTTATTTTATCTAGGACTGTTCGACTCTACAACAGTTTAAAATACTGAGCTTATTGAACACTTATTAGGGTCGGTTTCACCAATAGAGGTAAGTGTATTACGCCAGTTTATGCTATGCATTACACACGGGGAAACTGGCGTAATTCAGTTACCTCTGTTGGTGAAACCGACCCTTATAAATAATTAACTTTAATTGGTGGTCACTTAGTAACTTGGCCCACCGCTGTGGTCTCGAGGTAGCGTGCTGCCTTGTTCGAATCCCGGTCGAGACAAGCTTTCCTCATCTGTAAGACAAATGTCAGGAATCTTTGAGGCCCAAATGGTCCCCGAACATCATCTGGCCATCACTATCATCATCATCATCATCCTCAGGGTGGAAAGCAATGGGAAGCTACCACATCTATAATTCCCTAGTAAAGCTGCAAATCATAGCATGAAAATGTTATGATGGCAGTGAAAGACCTACCCTAAGGAGGAACACTATAAATAATAAAAATGTTACCTTGTGGATCCAAGATCTTCGGTTTCAAATGTAGTTGGGGTCAATATTTTTAATAGCTTACATTTTCAAAACAAAGCTTCCTTCAGAAGGAAAGAAGAGCCGTGGGTCTCGTACGTTGTCTCTACATTATCACAAATTAATATCGGACATTAAATTTCAAATAAGAGGCAAAATTTGTATGTCCTTTGTAGCCCTCCTTTGGATCACGCGACGCTAATGACATGAAATGTTGAAGGGCGTGGTGAAATAAAACACTACGCGTGATGCATCATAATCTCCATGAATGCGTTTTACACAACTCTGCATGCAAATCCTTCTTTCCCTCACACACATCGATCGAATACTGAATAAAAATGACACACTAAGTGTAGAAGGAAAATGAGACTATTGTATTGATTAACAGGATTGATTGACAATTAGTTTGTTTCTAATATAATTGGATGTGATTTCACCTGTCATGTGGATATTCACGTCGTCAAATAAATAGAGAGAAGTGCTTTGTCAGACACTTGTCTCCTATGTCTCATCAATTACCCTTCCAATGAATGCGACATATGAGGATTGCATAATGTAAATGGGAATGTGCTTCAATTTATGGAATAAAATATATTTTATGCAATATTTATCATAAGTAATAACACGAGTGAATTTGAAAATCAGGAGTGACATTTGTTAGGACTATTTACCGAATAGAATTAGGCTATTCACTCAAAAGTCATTAATTAAATATAGTTACCGGTATTTTAAATTATTTATATATTTAATGTAAACGGCGATGTTTGTAAACAAATCAGACATGTGAAGTTATGTAGCCTATATATATACAGCAACTTGATCATATTATGTATTACCATATAGGATCGCAATATTGTGACAATGCACCCTAATGGAGAAATAATCAAACGCATCAAACTTTATATTATAATCAACATTATAGGTTATTAATTTATTTTTGTTGTAAACAAATCAATAAAATCAAGGAAACTGTTCATTATTTGCTATATTCAATGTATTTATTGGAGAAAAATAATGCTCTGAGCTGTTCAGAATATTATCACAAAAGCAAGAGCTGATAAAGAGCGACGTGAAACATGACTGTCATTGGTTGTAAAACAAAATTCACTGAAACATGACTGGACATTGACTAGCATTTATAGCATGGGTTAATAGTAAATATCGAAATTATAATATAAAATTATATAACTTAAAGGTCCGTCTCATCAACTTTTTAGATTACTAAACTGCAGGTCTTTCGGGACCAGTATCATTATCAGCACAAAATAATTTATATTATAACGTACGAGTATAATTGTTTGACTACACCTCAACGGAGTTTTACTATGCATTTTATTAATGTTGACTATTTAACTCATGTCCCAAATGGGAGACAATGACCAATCACATTTCAATGATTTTTTATTTACAACCAATCACAGTCGTGTTTCATCTAGAATTTGCCATCTAAAGTTTATCATAATAAAGAAAGCACCTCCTTTTTAACATTCTGAATAGGTCATAGCATTATTTTGCAGTGTCTGACCCTGTAAGAAATACGGCTACCAGATTGTATATATAGTGCATGAATGTCAACAGAAAGCGCATGTAAGAGATAATATAAAAACATTTGTAACAATTGATTATACCACAGAAAAAAAACACGGTTTGCACTTTCTTAAACGAATTATTTTCCATGAAATGACGCAGAAAAATATAATTGACATATTTACATCATAGGACATCAAAAACCTATAACGTTGGTTATAAATTTCTCCACTAGAGTGCATTCTTACAACATTGCGATCCTTTGGCAATAAATATTATGATCTGGTTGCAGTTATGAACAAAAGAAGCAAATGAAGCGTACCTATCGTTTCTCATTTGTTTTCAAACATCGCCGTTTACATTAAATATATAAATATTTTAAAATAACTATAGTTAAATAATGAATTGTGAGTAAACAGCTTAATTTTATTCGTTAAATAGTCCTAACAAATACCACTCTTGATTTCCAAATTCTCTAGATAAATTCACTCCTCATTTCATGAGTCGTGAATTTATCGATAATTTGGAAATCACTCGTGGCATTACTTATGATAATTTATTAAAATTGTATTTAAAATAAGATATAAATTAAAAATTACGATACAAGAAGTAAAAAATGTATATATTAAAACGTTATACGTGGACTCAAAAGTTGTAATTATATTAATTTGAATGGTGATTTCTACAACTTTATCTACCTGCTGGATATTTATCGTACTGTGAAAGTTTTCGCGGTTAGTGTAGTAAGTAGTTCAGTGAATAAAATTAATTTTGTATGACGGATCAAAACCGGTAAATTTGTATTCAGAATTTTATTGTTCGTATTTTCAACGAAGTTACGGTTCATCTCATTTATCTCTTTCTTTGGAGAAAAAAAGGGGAGAAATATGAAAAAAGAAGTTAATTAGCAATAACTTATTATTCACCGCTGTTGTTTCGAGGTAGCGTGCTGCTTCGTTACGCAGCGGGCCCGGGTATGATCCCCGGTCGGAACAAGTTTCTTAAGTGAGGTCTTTTTTTCGGGGTTTTCCTCACCTGTAAGATAAATGTTAAGATTCTTTTAAGGTCTAAACGGTCCCCGAACACCATCTGGCCATCAATATCATATTTGCCTAATTAACTTAACTTTAGTTTAAGGCCTCTGCTGGTGCATCATTACCATCATCATCAACTCTCGTATCATCGGGGTAGCGTAACACCGCCTTCCAGATGCCCCAACCTCAGAAGTGGGTTACAAGTACGCCATTCCAGGCTGGGGCATTTGGAAAAAAAAAAGAAGTATTCAGATCCTATAATTTATAGTGATTTTCAAATTAAATTCGAAGAGAAAAATACATGCCTAAATCGGGATTTGAACCCAATATTTCTGGTTCTGTACACCAGTGTTTTAACGATTTAAGCTATTAGGCATCTTGATTTAAACATAGATTTTTTTTCTTATACTCGTATTAATACGATTACCGCGCGTCAGGTAGCAGTGAACGTTTGTTCCACTAACGCCATCTAGCGGTCTCTTAAATAAGAGCACTTTTTCAAATGGAAATCAACACATTACATTTCTAGCAAGTAAAGGTAATATTCTATATCTAGCATTAAATTTATCGCTTCTCACTTAATGACAAATTAAATTTGAAGAGATTTTCAGTTATTAAGAATGTATTATCAATATCGGCGCGGAGTCTAGTGTTAAGTTTCTTGTCTCTAGTCCTGAGCGTCGCGGGTTCAAACCGGGTAGGGATCGATGAATTTTCAGGATGGAAAAATTCGAAGACATGTCCTTCGGGAGGGACTTTAATGAAATGTCTATAGAGTAGTCAAAGTTTATATACCCATGTACCATATGTTCACATAATTTGCTCAAAACTACATATTTATATTAAGGGGGCCGACTGGTGAAAATGTCGAAAAAAAAACTTTTTTTTATTAGTCAAAGTTTATATACCCATGTACCATATGTTCACATAATTTGCTCAAAACTACATATTTATATTAAGGGGGCCGACTGGTGAAAATGTCGAAAAAAAAACTTTTTTTTTATTTGCCTTTTAAAAACTTTGATTCTCTAGGATCATTTTCATGTAAAAATGTTTATTGCAGGAGCAAAACTGAGTCCGTGACATAAGAGTTTAAATATCCTTGCACGGGTAGTCAAGCATTACTATTTAAACTTTAATATGCGTTTTTTCCCCCTCCGTTTCCATTCTTTTTACATTTTCCAAAACTTAAAATGCTCCTTACGATGCAATTTTTATGCTATCAAAGTGAAATGTTGTGGTTAGACTCTCCAATATATGCTAATTCAAATTTGCTATGCAGTTACTAGTCTCAGACACATGTGTTCTTTTAAATTGAGATGGAAAAAATAATGCGAGTGATAAAAAACTTTTTTTCAAAAAATGAAAAATAAGCAATATCCTCCCTTTATGATTTTTTCATAGCAAATGTTTTTAGTGGAATCATAAAGACACTGAATCTCAAATTTCATCAGAAAATATTTAAAAATACATCGTAAGGAGAACTTTTTTTGAAAATATTAAAAATAGTTTTAAAAAATCATAATTCTGAAACGATTTTACTTATACACACCAAACTTCACAGAAACGTTTCTATAAGCACATAATATATGCGATAAAAATTTCAAAACAATCAGATGAAAACTAAAAAAAAATTGAAATTCGCCAGTTGGTGCCCTTAAAATATTGACATAAAATTCTGTTAAGAGTAAGATCACTAAAATGTTTGTTTGTGTGCAGTGCTAGGTACACGCCAAATATTCCTCATTTCTCATATAACGTCAGTATCTTTTGTTTTCATGATTGACAGTTCCATCAGTCATTCCTTGTCACTAAATTACAATTGAACTTCTATCTTCATCCATTTCTTTTTTGCGATTGCAGTCATTGGTCCATTTCCGGTCCATTTACCCTTTCCTCTTTTGCTTTCTTTCTTGTAAATACAGTTTCTTTTACTAAACTTTAAAACTAAGACACGATCTTATTACTCATCAAATACATCTGACGGAAAAACTGCACTTAAACTGGCGTGAAATGTCTTCGAAGTCCTATAGTACAACAGTGCGCATGCGCCAGAGTTTATAGAGCCAGCGATAACCCACGATCGAACCACATATCGATTATCATCCTCGATTACTATCAATCGCTATGAAATTTAAATTAACAATATTTGCAATAAATCCCCAAATCTATGTTTAAAAAATATATTAATAATATTAAAATTAACAAACGTTTACTAAAAATGGGTGTACTCTTATTTATCACTCCCTAACGCTGATCCAACCAGCAATGACCCAAAACAGCGATAGAAAAACCATAGACTAAGTATTATACTCTGTGGAGAAAATTATCAGTTAGCATCACAATATTGTCTAACAGTGTCATAATATTGTGATTTGCATGTTTAAATAAATTACTTCAAACTTGTCTAATAATGTTATAAAAATTGTTTGGAAAAGTTTAAAATATTAAAATAATGTTAGTAAATACAGAAGAAGAGCTACAGTTTACAACAATATAACTGAAAAATCAAGCGCTAGCAGAAGTGCAGTTGAGCCCATTTGATTATACGTATTAATAGAATGTATTCTGGGGAAGACAATCTATTTAGGCCTATCTATTTATGTTTAAACATTAGTCGGTATTTATTGTCTCATTATTGTCCAATCCCTTTCAAATACGTCATTAGGATAAATAATTTATATTTCTACTAGCGTACCCGGCAGACGTTGTCCTGCCCGAACGTTCAATTCTCGCTTCATGGCCGCACGATAAAGATGTAAGTTACTTTTTTACCATAAACTTCACTAATTAAGACGTAATTAGATATTATTATATAGGTTTGTAAGAAAACCTCTCACAGCCATCTGTTGTGACTCGAGATCGTCCGTCGCCGTGGCGTAGTCGGTAGAGTCCCTACCTTCCACTCCGGCGACCCGGGTTCGATTCCCGGCGGGATAGGGGGATATTAAATCTCCGCCTTGGGTCTGGGTGTGTGTCCTGTCTTGTGTTTGTATGTGTGAATAAGATAAAAAGGTTAACAAAGGTAAAACAAAAAGGATGAACAGCGTAAACGAAAGAAAAACGAGAAAGAAAAAAAAAAAGAGAGAAGCGTACATGATGACGTCACATTGTTGTCTCAAGAAATGTGTCCATCTACTTATCCCGATCCTCTTGGAATAAATGAACTGAAAGACAAAAATTGTTATTATGAATTATCCGTAAAAGAATACGTCATGCCCGAACGTTTGCTTGTCTGCTATTAGCAGGTACAGAAAACGTTTTCTCGATATTCGAATTATCGATAAACCATAATTATACTAAAGCGGCCCCTACACGATCAATATTTAAGTCAATATATTGCACAATATTTTGTACAATAGTATTACTTAGCCAACCCACATGGTGCAATATTATTGCTCAATAAATTAGTTCGCCTGGGTGATACTTGTGCAGTCAACATGTGGAATAATATGAAGACAGCAAGTTATGTGGCTATAGCATTAGTTATAGCAGCGACTTATCAGCATCCGGATAGTATTCTCTACATTTACGAAACAACTGTTCGTACTGTTAATTTCTGTTTAAATTCTGTTGCTGTAAACCTTATTTTTGATATTCCACAGAGCAGCTAAGCTCCGATAACCTCGATACATTCTAAAATGAACTTTCTTCTTCACCTTTTCCCTTTGTAGTGTTTATTCCAACACTGTTAACACGGAACTGAACTAGCATTGCGCAAAATTGCCAACAGACGACGCAATATTTATTAGATTGCATAATAAAAATCAAATTGTTTTTGATTGACTCAATATATTGCGCAATCTTTCAATATGATCTACAGACGCTAAATATTATTGTGCAAAGTCAATTATTGTGCAATACATTGATCGTGTAGAGCCCGTTTTAGTGATGTAAAAATGAATGTTTGGTGTTTGTTCGTATTTTATGCGCTGCCATACCGAATAAGATGGGGCTTTTTGCAAAATGTTCAGGATATTCCCGGAATGAACATAGGCTATAAGAGAGTTGTGATACTCAATTCCTACACCTTTAAAAATCACCCTTTGTAATAAAAACGTGAAAGAAGTCGCTTTTTGGACGTATAAATGATTTACGCTGATAAAACCATAACAAATACATAAAATTAATGTACAAAGAATTGAATCTCTCAAAAACGTCTACAAAAAAAGTCTTGGATAGCATATGTTTATCTTTTACGGATAACTCACAATAACCATTTTTGTCTTTCATTGATGCCAAGAAGATCGGGAAAAGTAGATTTCCGGGCAAGAGTAACAGCGCAAGGCGTTTACATATTCTTTTACGGATATCTCACAATAACGAATTTTGTCTTTTAGCTTATTTATGCCAAGAAGATCGGGATAAGTATATTCCCAGGCAACGCCGGGTAATTAGCACGAGGTGTCTTAAAATAATTACGATCTATTTTTTTTTCACTTATTGAAGTAAACATGAAAACACATTAATTTTTCGTATTTCAGCTCATTTCTGCCAAGAAGATCGGGATAAATAGACTCCCGGGCAACGCCAGGTAATCAGCACGGGGGTATCTAAAATTAATTACGATATAAATGTTTCCATTTACTTATTCAACTAAACATAAAAACACATTAATTTTTCATCTTTCAGCTCATTTATGCCATGAAGATTGGGATACGTACATTCATGGGTCCGGGTAATCAGCACGGGATATCTAAAAATAATTACGATATGAATTTTTCCGTTCACTTATTCAACGTCTTTCAGCTCATTTCTGCCAAGAAGACTGGGATAAGTAGATTCCCGGGCAACGACGGGTAATCAGCATGAGGTATCAAAAAATAAGTACGAGATAAATTTATAATTATTTTTTCCTTACACTTATTCAACTAAACTTAAAAACTCATTAATTTTCATGTCTTTAGCCGCAGCAGCGGACACTGGGTATTAGCTAGTGTTGAATAAAAATTAATACGTGAAAGTAAAATATAACAGAATGTAAGGTATTTTAAAATATCCGACCCCTGTTGGAAACTTGAACCCAGATACGTTTAAGGTGAAGGTCAAACTAAGGTTAAGATAGAGATATTTAGTGACAACATCAATTGCCAAATGATTAGCAATAAACTCACAAACATAATACAAATATACAAACCTTGTGAAGAATTCAAGACAATCCCAAGTCCTCCTTCCATTTCACACGCATCAGAACACGCGTAAAACATTACTAAAACACTGTACACACGCTTAAACAACTATCACAATTGTTACGAAGTTTGTTTATTAAGTTTTGCACACGGCACGCACGGGTTTTATACAACGTACGCCATCTTAATACTCAACTGAGATGCACAACAACAAAACACAAACGCTATGCGGAGAAGCTAGTGTAGCATTTACAAAAGACAAACGATCCCTTCATAACATATACAACGATAACATTGCCTCGCAATATCGTTTAATACACACCTAATAATTTATAATACACATTTAATACACATCATAAAATAATAATATAACACACTTTTTTTAAATCTTATATATAAAATCAGTGTCTGTGAGTCGGTCTTTCCTGTATGGAGTCAAAAACACTTCACCAATTTTAATGGAGTTTTTTACAGTCATTTAGAGATTTTTTTTTTTAAATTAAGGTACAGTATATGACATTATCGAATATACTATGGGGCCGGGTCTACCGCTGTGGTTTCGAGATAGCGTGTCGCCTTGTCATGCAGTGGGCCCGGGTTCGATCTCCAGTCGGGACAATTTAGCTCGGTGACGTTTTTTCGACGTATTCTCTCGCCTGTAAGACAAATGTCAAGAAACTTTAAGGCCAAAACGGTCCCCAAATACCATCTGGAAATCATAATTATCACCATTCATATTCGCCTTGTCCACCGCTGTGGTCTCGAGGTAGCGTGCTGCCTTGTCACGCAGCGGGCCCGGGTTCGATTCCCGGTCGGGACAGGCTCCTGGGTGAGGTTTTTTCCGGGGTTTTTCCTCACCTGTAAGACAAATATCAGGACGCTTAGGGCCGAACGGTCCCCGAAAATCATCCGGCCATCATCATCATCATCTTTATCATTATCATCATCATCCTTCACCGGTGTGGAAAGCAACGGGAAGCTACCACACGTATAATTCCCTAGTAAAGCTGCAAAGCATAGCATGAAAATGCTATGACTGCAGTGAAAGACCTGCCCTCGGGCAGAATTACTATGGATGGATGGATATTCGCCTTAGATTAAGTTTAGGATTAAGGACTCTCCTGGCGCACCACTACCATCATCATCCCATCATATCATCGCTGCACCTTAACCCCGACTTCCAGGCGTCCCAATCTTTGAAGTTGGTTAAACTACGCCAATGCCAGGAGAGAGCACCAGAAATGTCGAAATTACAACCTGGGGTATTGAATAAAAAAACTATAAGCTGGAGATAAATAAAAGTTCATCGGGGCACTAAAAAAGTAGCTTTTCGTATGCTTCAATTGCTTACGCTGACTAAACCATAACAAATACACCAAATTAATGTACACAAAATTGAATATCCCAAAAAAATTTACAAGAAGTTCCCCACAACGTATGTCATTCTTTTACGAAAAAACATTTTTGACTTTCAGGTCATTGATGCCAAGAAGATTGGGATAAATAGATTCCCCGGCAACGCCAGGTAATCAGCACGGGGTATCTAAAAATAATTATGATATAAATTTGTAATTATTTTTCATTTTACTTATTCAACTAAAACATAAAAATACATGTATTTAGGAGTAGTAGCGCAGACCGGGCAGTAGCTAGTATTTAATGTAAACGGCGATGTTTAAAAACAAATCAGAAATCTGAGGTTATGTTCATTCACTGCAACTTGGTAATAATTATTTATTGCCAAATAGGATCGCAATATTGTAATTAAAACACATCAATCTGTATATTATAACTAACTAACTCACTAGCACTATCGAACCCGTAGGTTTATGGCCGTGCGGACATAAGCTATCCATACGTCCCTATCCTGAGGCAATGTTTTCCAATCATCCCCCTGTATAATCTACTTCCCTCAAATCATTGTTAATGTTATTCTCCCACCTCATTCTTGGTCTACCAACTGGGCGTTTTCCTTCTGGATTTTCTACAATATAATCAACATTATAGGTTATTCATTTTTTAGTAAACAACTTAGTAAAATCAAGGAATCTGTTCATTATTTACTATATTCAATGTATTTGTTGGAAAAAAATAATTCTCTGACCTGTTCAGAATATTAAAAAGGAGGAGCTTTCTTTATCACAAAAGCAGGAGCTGATAAAGAGAAATCGATAAAGAGCGAGGTGAAACACGACTGGCATTGGTTGTAAAATGAAATTCATTGAAACGTAATTGGTCAGTGACTATGATTTAGGGCATGAGTTAAATAGTAGTTTTTAATCTTTATTGCAATTCCTTGGTTAATGTCAAGCATAGCCTATATGATTATTCTGCTTGAGACTCTCACCAACACAGTTTCTCTTCTAGTTAATCTATTAACACTGGCAGGAAACTATCTTGCAACACTATTTTCCTTGTCGGTTTTGAGATCATTTTCACGGGCCCACTATCTGGCCACAGCTGTCCTTTTATATCCAAGGATAGAAACTATCTAGAAGCTCAGTCTTGATCTCTGGAATGGAAACTTCTAGGGGCCGATCCTTCTAGAAATCGATGTATAGATGCATCTGGGAAGCGAACTTTCTAGAAAATACGTCGAGAGAGGTCACTGTAAATTGTACACCTGACCGTATTCCGCGAATCCAAATACTTTATGCCTTATAAGACGAGATTAGAACATGTCGCTCTAAAATTCAAAGGCGGTCAATTGAGCAACGGATCAACAATGCTTCACTGTATCTTAGCAGTGAAGACTTTTTTTCATTGAATCTCCAATAATATGAACCCTATTTCACCATCCGGTTATGTTAGGGTTTTAGTTACAATACAATTAATTATTTACAATAATTTAGAGTATCGTTAATTTCTAGCGTTACATAATAACGTAATAAGAACAAATAAATAAATTAATTAACAAACCCAAGAAAAAACTAACTCAAAGTCTCTTAAAAATACGATGGATAAAGTCACACAGCTTTCTATACCAACACTTCTTATATAAAATATTTGACAAAGGCAGTTGAAATCTATTATGGCAATAACTTATTTTTTTTTTTAATTCATGTCTTTTGGAATCAAATGCAGGACACTCAAATAACAGGTGTGAGATAGTCTGGCTGGAGTTTTTGCAAATACAGGTATCTGTACTTATTTTAAAATCGTGAAGATTTGTAGAATTTTATATGATTTTTACTATTAGAATACTATACTTTTGATGTTACATAATTAGTATTTATTAAACATATTGATACTTAGCAGTTTTATTACATGTATTTATGTACATACTTGTTGCTTAATATTACATTAAAATCTACTAATCAAACTATGCCTTTTTAATTTTCACAAATGAATTTAAATCCTTGAAATTCCGATCTATTTAAAGCTCAGTATTCACTGTTCATTTTGATCTTTCTGCTGCTAACCATAGAGGTTATATTAATTTAAAATGCTATGTCGCATTCATTCACCATACATTTAAGAAATCGCTCGACTTCATTTCCGGCTCGTTTCTTTTACGATGTACATCAAAGCATTTTCTGAAAATTAGAATGGAGATGCAGCTCACATTAAAGCAATACTAAGAGCATATTAAATTGCCCGAGATTTTCCGGTAAAAAAAATCTGTCCTAGATTTTATTTCATCTTTAAATGCGTATATTTTATTATAGGATTTTATCATGTTGTGACATCCGCACGAAATTTTGCTTGAAAAATATGTACCTCCGAGAAATAAACCAGTCTTCTACGAAACAGAGAAAAATGAATGATTTTTTTAAAGATATTTATGAAAATTCAAAACCTTATAATTCTAAAATTATTCATTGTTCATGTACAGAACGCTATACCATAAAAAGAAATGTCTTAGTCACATGACATAATTGCATGATGTTTAACAAAAACTACCTTATGAACTGTATCATTAAATTAATTTTATAGTAAACTCTATGTAATAGGCATATAACTGAATATCGCCTTTATAAATATTCTGAAGCTTTTTTAAAACTTAAAATAGTATTATTTGTAATATTATTGTTGTATCGTTGCTTAGATTAGTTGATATGTACTATAATACCACAATTCATAATTTGTTAACATGTCTAAAGAAGGTAGGTACAGTGTACCGAAACAGCAGTCACTGAATATATATTAATAAACATGAAAATCAAATAAAACTAAGTTTTATTTTTATTTAATTAATAAAATAGTATAGCCTAAAATATTTCTTAGGCTAATTGTACACTTGAAATTGTTTTATATTGGGTGATCTTTGACAGAAAATGTTTTTTTTTGTTTTTTCTTTAGTTTTACTTGTTTGAAAATAAAATAAATACATTAGTTAGTACCTCATGCGTGCTATTATGCATTACAGCGACTCTTGACGTCCCAACTCCTTTCAAAAACGTTAAACTGAAAATAATAAAACTATTATTCACCAGTTATATTATATGGATGCGAAACATGGACTCTTACTTTAAGGGAGGAAAGGAGATTACGAGTATTTGAGAATAAAGTTCTTAGGAAAATTGTTGGACCAAAGAGAGATGAACAGACAGGTGAATGAAGAAGACTACTTAACTGTGAACTACATGGTCTTTATAGGAAGCCAGATATAATAAGAAGAGTTAAGTCTCGTAGACGGCGATGGGTAGGGCATGTGGCACGAATGGGGAATGAAAGACGTGCATGGAAGTTTCTTGTAGGAAAACCTGAAGGAAAACGCCCAGTTCGTAGACCAAGAATGAGGTGGGAGAATAACATTAACTATGATTTGAGGGAAGTAGATTATACAGGGAATGATTGGAAAATATTACTCAGGATAGGGATGTATGGATGGCTTATGTCCGCGCGGCCAAGAACCTATGGGTTCGATAGTGCCAGTGAGTTAGTTAGTATCTCGATAACAAGTAATGTCAACATACTGACAAACGTTGTTTTGGCATAAATTTTACTTTTCAATATGTTACTACACCTGGCGTGGAAATATTTTGAAACTACAATTGGCATGAGATTGTGAACTCTGTACTCTTCTACACATGGCATGTGAATCAAAATCAAAATATTGGCCGGCATTTAAAGAGATAAAGAAATTAGGACTAATTACATGGAGTAAAGTGGATTCTATTTCTGTTAATTCGTTTATTGTAGAAGGTTGGTACACTATACAGAAAAGCCATTTTCTTAAAACTTGCAAATATTTAGGCCTATATAAAAATAATTTCAGGAGATGGCTCATTATTTGAAAAATACATAATTGTAGGATTTAGATCTGATCTAATTCGGCTCCTAAACTGCTCCTGCGACTAAAAAAGCTATCATGACTTAGAAGTACAGTGAGCTTCACTCGACTTTCGGCCACTAGCGTGGACACTGCGTGGGCAGCGCGAGTCGATGACTCAATGCTTGCAGTCACTTTCCCGCTATCGGCCGCAGTCGACTGAAACTCGCTGTATAACATTCACGTTAATAGGTAAAGGAGGGAGTAAGCAATGTTTCGGATATAAAAACAATGAGAAGATTCAACACAAAAGAAGGTTGTCCTAGTTTCATTTGATTTACGATTATACTCAAGACTTGAGATGAGTTGGCATGCAGCGAGATCCCGATCGATTTTTTTTAATGACTTGAAAACATCCTGGAATAGATTTTTAAACACTATTTTAATATCAAAACACTTCTAAATTTTGTACAACCTACAACATTGTGTTCAAGACGATCAATTAATGGAATCCCATTACATGATTACAAACAAATGAAAAATAATTATAGCTGTGTTAGATTGTATATTTTCGCGGAAATAAGTATGATAAAGAAATGCTTTTTGGGTATTCCGCGTCACAAATTCAAGATTGGCCGATGACCTTGAAAACCGCTTGTGGAATCATGTCGAAATGTTGGAAACAGTAATCTTCGGCCAACCCAGAATTGGTGACGCGTAAAACCCAAGAAACGTTTATTTATCATATAGGCCTATATGTAAATAATGTAATTCTGATTTGTTTTACTTGTATTTTCATTTAAAACTTATAATTTATAATTTTTTATTCATTTCTCAATGTAACAACTCCATGACAACTATTATTACACAAATTCAAGTATTTGTACTACCAAACCTGACGAGATGTAGGCCTATTTCTCTTTAGAGAAAAAATTACAGTTATAACCGTTTATTTATTGATGCTTTAAGGATGACATGTATATTTTATTTCTATTTAATATTAATATAAATTTTAAATCATGTAATTACTGATATTGGACGCAAATGATGAGTATTTACTGAACGCATAATAAACCATACAAAACATACAAATGTAGGCTAAATTTATTTGTTATTTACTATTTGTCGTTAAATTAGTTAAAACAGTATGATCATTTAACTGTTGCATTACTTTTCAGCATATTGAGTATAGCTCCACCTTCAATTTCCTTGACTATTTAACTCGTGCCCCAAATGGGAGTCAATGACCAATTATCATTATTATCATCATCATCCTCCACGGTGTGGAAAGCAACGGGAAGACACTACACCTATAATTCCCTAGTAAAACTGCAAAGCATAGCATGAAAATGCTATGATTGTAGTGAAAGACCTGCCCTCGGGCAGAATTACCATAGAAGGATGGATATGTGATTTATAATCTTTGTCGTTGTAAATTATGGAGGTACGAAAATCTTAATACTATCTCTATCACAGCAATTTACTTTTTTTTATCTACACCAATGGTTCCAGACAAGCAATTTTTTTACTATATGATGAATGCAGTTTTCAGTTGTCTGTCGTACAATGCATCATATAAAAATGTACTAGTTACAATATTACTGTCCTTACGCCAGCTGCTAGAGTTCACTATGTAATTATCTACAATCTCTTAATTCCTCTTTTATCGATTAAGTGTCACATGAATAACTGTTTACGTGGTCAATTTACTCAATATGTCTTTTTTTATTTCCAACTATAATGATATTACAAAAAACTATAATTTTACGCACATAATACAAATAGTATAGGTAGTGCTTTACCACAGAAAATAAAATGTCTAGTCTTTTTATGCAGCCTTAATTGTGTGATTTAATTTTTTAATTAAATATTCAATATTGTGGCATAAATTTAAATTATATAGAGTGTATGTGGTTATTATAAATGTTTGTGATAAAATATACATATTTGTATTCCAAATTAATATATTTATGTATCTACTATTATAACAATCAGTGACGCTTTAGTCCGTAGCTACCAAGCAACAAAACCTATTACTAAAATACATAATAGTTTAAAAAACTAAAACAACACGCTTTATTAGAAAACCGAACTAAAAAATTAAAAATAATTTTAATTTCCAACACGCTTGGGATAAAATTAAAGTGGTCAACAAAAAAATCATCTCCAACACAGAACAAAACTAAAGTTATCTAAAAAAATAATTTTACCATCAAAAGCGTGGGGTGCTCTATATCAATTAATATATTTGATAATAAACAAATATTGGTAAAAGTAAAGTCTCTAAGGGTCAGTTTCACCAACAGAGGTAACTGTATTACGCCAGTTTTCCCCATATACAATACACAGATTAAACTGGCGTAATACAGTTACCTCTGTTGGTGAAACCGACCCTAAGAAGAAAACGTAAAAACCATAAAAAGCACCCCACGCTTTTGATGGTATTTTTTTAGATAACTCTATAGTTTTATTCTAGATGTGTTGGAGATGATTTTTTTTACCACTTTAATTTTATCCTAAGGGTGTTGGAAATTAAAATTATTTTTAATTTTTTAGTTCGGTTTTCTAATAAACTATTATTTATTTTTTATTGTTTAGTTTGGTTTTCTGATAAAGCGTGTTGTTTTAGTTATTTAAAATTATTATTTATTTTTTTAATTTTCAGTTTAATTGTCACAAACCGGAATCCCATAAAAATTGAATTGCCGGATTTGAACCAGCGACCTATGAATTACTGAAATTATGTACCACTACAGTCCACCGCTCTACCAACTGAGCTCTTACAACGATTGACTAAAAAGTCGATAAGTCCGCAACCTATTATGCCGGTTTTTATTTTTTTGACTTTTTGATGATTCTGGCCACGATTTTAGAAAAAAATTATGAAATTATTGTATTGTCATTGGTCCTTTACAAGTATACAAAGTTTCAAGTCAATGCAATGTTTTTAGTAGGTGAAAATCGTTTTCAAAGATTCCGTTACATAGATACAGGTCAAGCTAATATACAGCATTTAATAATAGGATCTTCTTGGTGATAAAATTGTATCATACATAGTCAATAAAAACCCAAATCTTCAAATTTAAATTTAAAACAATCAACTAGATTAATAGCGATGCTATCATTTTCAAGACTGATTTTGAAACTAGTAGACTATTTTAAATTTTAATTTGGTGATTTGGGTTTTTATTGACTATGTATACGGATACAACAAAATCTACACTTCATATTCTAACAAAACACAAAACACGCTATCAAAACATAAAATACAGGTTCAAGAAAACGTAAAATACACTTTAATAACGTTTGACAGTTACTGTAATATTACAATAATATTGACTTCTATGGAAGTATATTAATAATTGTGTTTTTAACTGCTATTAAAATTTGTCTTGATGAATCGTGAAAATCACCTTCTCCGTTCATTTTTACTTTAAATTCACATATGATACTAGCACCCAAAATTTTCATAATTTAATAACAATGATTGTTGATTGATCGTGTTCTTTTTTCTCCAAAACCCATATTACTCTTTCTGTAAACATATCGTTTTCTCAATAAATAAATTTCATTAAATATAGTCAATATACAACATATACTAAAATACTCTGAACGTAGATGAAATATTGTAGACAACACTTTACAAAATTAGGTTTAGTAACCAGTCATCTAAACAAGTTTATTCTCAAAAATTGAATCGATCATGCTATACAGCAATTCAAAGAGGAATAAAAATAAAATTACATTTTAGTGAATCCATTTTTGAGAAAATACATCATAAAGCATTATAATCATATCGACGGTAGGCAATGAAAACCTCGTAACTCCATCAGCCATTGAAAACCACATAACTCCAGTAGCCAGCACAGAAATATGTGATACATAACCTGTTTTCAAATGTATTAATAACTTGTCTTGTATTCTGTAGTAAAATATATGGAAACTATTGCTTATCAATTTTCATAATTATTTAAAACAGTTATTTGTTTCCCCTGTAAAATTTAACAAAATGGAGTTACGAGGTTTTCATTACCCACCATCGATATGTAAGTTATAATAGTATATTTCACTAAATTCTAATGCAAAATTCGTAACAAACGGCTATTCTAGTATTTGCAAATGTTTTCTACTACACCAGTGTATGAAGAAGTTATAAAATTAAAACCGGCAGAGGCAAGAATAACAATCGCTTTCATATCCAATCACATAAATGACTGCAAAAGGTGGACGTCAAAACAAATTATCTATTTCAAAAATACGATACATATTTAGGAAGATCTAATATATAAAAATGAATGTTTGTTTGTTTGTTTGTACTTTATGCGCGGCCATACCGTTGGTCCGATTGTGATGGAGTTTTTTGCAAAATGTTCAGGAGATTCCCGGAATGAACATAGGCTATAAGAGAGTTGAGATACTCAACTCTTAAACCTTAAAAAAACCCTTTGTAGTGAAAAACGTGAAAAAGTCCCTTTTTTTACCCTTAAGTGGCTTACGCTGCCTAAACCATAACAAATACACAAAATTAATGTACACAGAATTGAATATCTCAAAAAGCTCTATAAAAAAGTCCGCGACAGCATATGTTTATCTTTTACAGATAACACACAATAGCCATTTTTATCTTTCATTGATGCCAAGGAGATCGGGATAAGTAGATTCTCGGACAAGCATGTGCTGCCATACCATTCATCCGATTGCCATGCGGCTTTTTGCAAAATGTTCAGAATTTTCCCGGGAAGGTTGTAGGTTATAAGAGAGTTCTAATACTTAAGCCCTTCACCCTAAAAAAATCACCTTCTGTAGTGAAAAAACGTGAAAAAAATGTCGCTTTTTGTAAGCTTAAATGGCTTACGCTGACTAAACCATAACAAAGACACAAAATTATTCTACACAGAATTCAATATCTCAAAAAACTTTACAGTATAGTCCGCGATAGCATATGTTTCTCTTTTTTAAGGATAACTCACAATAACCATTTTTGTCTTTCATTGATACCAAGAAGATCAGGATAAATAGATCCCCGGGCAAGCAGCGCACGGCGAGTATTCTTTTATGGACAACTCAAAATAAGGAATTTTGTCTTTCAGCTCATTTATGCCAAGTACATCGGGATGCGTAGATTCACGGGCAACGCGGGGTAATCAGCACGGGGTATCTAAAATAATAATGATATAAATTTATATCTATTTTTAATTTTACTTATTCAACTAAAACACATTGCCATTTATTTAGGTGTAGCAGCGCACGCCGGGTATTAGCTAGTGATTTATAAAAATTCTATAAATCAGAACTATTTATGTGCAGTCTTGTTTTAATCCATTGCTTAATCGTTTACTTATTTATTTATACACGTTAGTAAACCGACAACAAATAAACTACAATAAAAATGTCGATGAAAGCATTAGTTTAATATCTTGTTTTAAATCCAAGTAGGTATTTTTTTTTATTTATGGATAAACACAAGTTAATTATATAGACTACTGCAAACAAATAACCCTGATAATTCATTATCAACCAAAATATGAAACAGAAATTAATTAATTTTCAATCTAAATCCCATAATCGTTTTCAGATAGCGTTATCTAGAAAACCAGCGTCACGGAATTCATAGGATATCGTAATACCTGAAACCAACAAAATGAACTCTAAGCAACAGAAACAAGTACTTCTCCTTTATAAGTCTAACTTTATAATATTAACAGAGGTTTATGCCATAGTTCAACTATTTACTCCTTAAAATGTAGTTTAATAATTCCTGAGGACTTCAGTTAGCTATGAAGATACCATTTGATTTGCATTCATATAAATAGAGTCAAGACAAATATTTGTTAATGATATATTTAAGCATTCCTATGAAATTGAATGATTAACGCTGTGGTCTCGAGGTAGCATGCTGCCTTGTCACGCAGCGGGCCCGGGTTCGATTCCCGGTCGGGACAGTTTTTCTGGGTGAGGTTCTTATCGGGGTTTTTCCTCGCCTGTAAGAGAAACGTCAGGAAAACTTTAAGGCCTAAACGGTTCCCGAAATCACATGGCCATCATCATCCTTCACCAGTGTGGAAAGCAACGGGAAGCTATCACACCTCAATTCCCTAGTAAAGCTCCAAAGCATAGCAAGAAATGCTATGATTGCAGTGAAAGACCTGCCCTCGGGCAGAATTACTATGGATGGAATATTGTTGTATTTCTATTCACATAATGATATATATAAACAGGATAAATTAACTGAAAGTTCAACTTTCTACATTTCGGGGTTGCCAACCTAAATAACTATACTGTAATATTACATATTACAAACCAGGTGTAGGTAGTAAAACCACTGCCCTCTGTGTATTCTACGTACAATGTATATACAAAAAATATCCAAAAGATAGTGTTAATATACATTATACGAAACAAATCACTGCATTTTAAATGAACTGAACATTATTTGAAACAATATAAAACAATAAATACGTACTTGCTGCCATTTTATCACTGATTGGTGTCACGGCCTCCTGTAGTTTTAACTAATAAACACTGCCCATACTATATTGACTTAGGCTTTCACGGCCGGAGTTATTATGATGATCTTGTAGAAGATTTCGGGGCTGTTGGCCGTGGTCTTGAGTCTCAAGGCAACCCTTGAGGATGCCTGACGCAGCCTCTGGCGAAACGTCGGGGAACTACAAACCTCAAGACCACGCCCAACAGCTCGGAAATCTTCTACAAGATCATCATAACTGCCCATACTGTTTACGTTAGTCAATTGTTTATAATGAACGCAAATATTTCCAACAAAGATGTTATTATTTTCTATTATGTATTATTTTGAAAACACCATCGCGCAAAAAAATAATGTACAACGCACGTTTGTGAAGTGTTTTACAAAATGTCGCTATCGCTCGGTTCTGTAAAAACACTTCCCAACCTCGCATCGTAATATACTATTATTGGAATTACGTTAGTAAGTTGTTTTGCGACACCAGTTCACTAAAAGTTAGGCGTACATAACAATAGTTTTGATTGATCATTTTATATACTTAAGATGATTTTAATTTTGAAATATTATTTTATTTGGAACATAAACTATCTAAAGAAGATTCAAAATTATCGAATAAAACTCTATATTGTTTATAATCATAAGCTGCTCAACAAAACTTACCATATGAAAATTAAAAGTTATATATTTTTAAAAAACTGATACCAATTAATGATTAGGAGATATTTGGGACAAAATAAGGTATTTTTACAAAATCGTAGGACGATGTTTTCTTTAAGAAGCCGCCTAAAAATAATGTTTCATTCATAGTAAATACTTACCTAAGAGAAAAAAATAATAATTTGGAACTTACACTAGCAACTTAGTTAAAAGGAATATATTTGGGACGATCCTAAAAAAATTCGAAAACTGGAATCAAGGATGAAAAATCTACACTGAAGTGTGTTCTTAAGAGTAACATAATAGTATTTTACGTCATAAGAATTGAGGTTTTACAGATCACTTGAGATGTTTACGGTGAAAGCCTCTCTGGTGTGGCATTTGAAAACAAATTCGTAAAGCACTTGGAATACCTATTACGCACAACATATCATTTCATACTATATCAAATTTCCATTATACAGTATTTTAACAAATACTGAAATCTATTCAATAAGCGTTAAAAAGTAACACTCCTAAATTATACACAGAATCAACTGGCGCAGAAGAACTATTTAATACCCTCATTACAAAGACAACTTTTTAAGAAATTTTTAAGAAGGGCCTTTTAAGAAGATCGGCAAGAATATCAAAATTAGATAAAATTAAAAAATACAATAAGAGAAATAATTAATGTAGAAAAGGATATTGTACAAGAGATTGAAGAAATCCAACTAAGATGGTATGGACATATAATGAGAAGAAGGGACACAGAAGCAAACAAAGACGTATTGAAATGGATACCTCCTGGAAAAGGGAAACGTGGTAGACCAAAGTCAACGTGAATAAAGGGAATTCACAAGACAACATGAAAAAGAGAAATATGATAGAAGCAGACACGCAAGACCGGGAAGTGTGGGAAAAAATTATATATTTTGGTTGAGCATACCTGTGTAAATAACAGAAACCATCCTGAAATAAAAAGAAACAAAGATAACTGGAGAATCAGTTAATAAACGGAAAATCATGGAAGGAATATTTGGCTACCTATCAGGCTCAAGAATCCAGTGAAAGAATACCACGAATTCCAACCATTACAGCTGCCAATCGTTACAATGTAATCATTTCAGCTGATTATGTTCCTGTTATTGGGGAACATTAACCTGCTTCGTTTGTGGATGATTTGCGAACTAATGCCGTGTCATCCCGCGTACACTCGCTTCACGTCACTCATGAACGTGGGTGTGGAGCAGTTATTACCCTAAGCAAGCTAGGTAAGGGCTTCATTTGCTATTTATTTTTAACTGACTATGATTTGAGGGAAGTAGATTATAGGTCTACATGGAATGATTGGAAAACATTAGCTCAGGATAGGGATGTATGGAGAGCTTATGTCCGCGCGGCTATGAACCTACAGATTCGATAGTGCCGGTAGTTAGTTATACACGGTTAGTATATACGTCCATGCGACGCTGCAAAAGTGCTGCTATGACTAAAGATAAGCGTTCCACTGTGTCGTATAACATATGGATTTTGTTTTCAAATGTATAAGTCATTACGGTGAAACACCTTCATGACCCATTTGTTGTAAACAACTATTCTCACGGCTGGTATCTTGCTTCAATTTGTTTTTAAAAAGTGTACTTAAAAATAGTTAATTTTGTTCTAAAAAAGTTTTAATTTAGACCTTTATATGATTGTTAACTGCAGTTAAAATGGCGTACTGTACATTTATAACCATAAATATTAATATTTTTTTAGTACATTTATGGATTCTGTAAATTGATTGTAATTTCAATCATTAAATAAAAAAATGGTCTAGGTTATCTGAAGAAAAATTTATTCGCAACAAAATTGATCACGGATGTATCTCAAAAAGCTGCACCACTCTATATATTACTGCTGTATATTTCAAAATAAATATGATTTATGTATAACAAAGCTACGTGAGATATTAATACCAAGAAAATAAAAGAAAAGATAGGTAGGCCTACATGAAAAAAGAATATCAGGAATTCAAGGAAAGCAGTGACTGATGTGAAACAAATTTATAATGCGTATTGCGGAATCGTCTATTGAATACAAGAAAATCACACAAAATCTCCTAATAATAATACTAATAACAATACTAACAATGATAATAATAATATTAATAATAATTTTTTGTAAGCCCATTTTTCCCTTTACAGAGATTTAGGCTCTCTCTCCCTACAGGGAAGAATTTTAACCATACTAATTTAATTACACTTGTTTTCGTATAGATGCCATTTTTGAGTCGTCCGTGGTCAGCGTTCCGCCTCATACTGACATCTAGGAAACCAAGTAGTACTAGGACGGGAAAATTCGGTAGATTTTGCTTAGAGGCCTTTTCATTCAGGCTTAAGGATCTTTTACGAGCCTGAAAATATTCAGACTCGGGACCCACGGCTTAAAGTCCCTCCCGGAGGACTTGCTCCATCGACCCCGGCCGGGTTTGAACCAGCGACCCTCGGGACCAGAGGCAAGGAGCATAACCACTAGTCCACTGCGGCCGACATAATAATAATTATAATAATAATAATAATAATAATAATAATAATAATAATAGCCATAATTACACCAACTTTTGAAATCTAGTAAATAATTTACAAATAAACAGAGGGTATTTGTACATATAATTTAATTAAACATCTTCATTTGTATACTATAAAATAATTTTCAGATGAATGAGGAGGATATGTCCAAATAATTTCAATTGAGTACCTTCGCTTGTGTTTTTGTAAAATTACATGTTTTCCATGAATTATTCACATGCTTATGAAAGTAGCCGTTTTTTTGTAATTCTGCCCGAGGGCAGGTCTATAACTGCAATCATAGCATTTGCATGCTATGCTTTTGCAGCTACACTAGGGAATTGTAGGTGTGGTAGCTTCCCGTTGCTTTCCACACCGGTGAAGGATGATGATGATGATAATGATAAGGATGATGATGATAATGATAAGGATGATGATGATGATGATGATGGCCATATGATTTCGGGGACCGTTTGGGCCTTAAAGTTTTCCTGATATTTGTCTTACAGGTGAGGAAAAACCCCGATGTATTTTTTTATTCAATGCCATCACGTTGTCATTTTAACATGCCATTTTGACATTGACATTCTCTCCGGGAATGGAATTATTGTAGCCCATTCGAGGTTGGAGCACCTGGAAGGCGGACTTACGCTGCCCCGATGATATTATGATAGGTGATGATGGGTCAGAGGAGACCTTAATCCTAAACGTAATGAATATGTAAATGATGATAATGATGATCAGATTATGTTCGGAGACCGATTGGGCCTTAACGTTTCCTGACATTTGCCTTAAAGGTAAGATAAAAGCCCGAAAAAACGATCAACCAGGAAACTTGTCCCGAACGGGGATTAAACCCGGGTCCGCTGCGTGATAAGGCAGCACGCTACCGCGAGACCACAGCGGTGGATCCGATCAGTAAATATTTAATACAATAATTAGGCAATCCTATATTAAAATTTTAATATACTGTACCAACTTTTTATCATGAACTAGTTGCATCTAATGCGCTGCTACACCTAAATAAATGAAAATTAATCTGCAGTTAAGTTTAGTTGAATAAGTAGAAGGAGAAATAATTATAAATTTATATTTTTTAGATACGCCGTGTTGATTACCCGGCGTTGTCCGGGAATCTACTTTTCCCGATCTTCTTGACATAAATGAGCTGAAATACGAAAATTAATGTATTTTATGTTTAGTTAAATAAGTTGAAGGAAAAATTTACATCGTAATTATTTTTAGATGCCTCGTGCTGTTTACCCGACGTTGTCCGGGAATCTACTCATCCCGATCTTCTTGGCATAAATGAGCTGAAAGACGGAAATTAATGTACTTCTTATGATTAGTTGAATAAGTGAAAAAAAAAATATAAATGTATATCGTAATTACTTTAAGATTCCCCGTGCTGATTACCCGGTGTTGCCCAGAAATCTACTTATCTCGATCTTCTTGGCATAAATTAGCTAAAAGACAACATGCATTATTGTGAGTTATCCGTAAAAGAATACCCGCCATGTGCTGCTATACTTGCAGAGGGATCTACGTACTTGTCTCGATCTTCTTGGCTTCAATGAAAGACGAAAATGGTTATTGTGAGTTATCCGTAAGAGATAAACATATGCTGTCGCGGACTTTTTTGTAGAGCTTTTTGAGATATTAAATTCTGTGTACTTTAATTTTGTGTATTTGTTATGGTTTAGGCAGCGTAAGCCATTTAAGCGTTCAAAGAGCTACTTTTTTCACGTTTTCCACTACAAAGGGCGATTTTTAAGGGTGTAGGAGTTGAATATCACAATTCTCTTATAGCCTAATGTTCATCCCGACAATCTCCTGAACATTTTGCAAAAAGCCCCATCACAATCGGATTAACGGTATGGCCGCGCATAAAGTACGAACAAACAAACATACATACAAACATTCATTTATATATATATATATATATATATATAAGATAACCGGTATTTTACTAACGCTGAAAAATACAGAAATCACGTTCCTTAAATCCTACATCAAATAAGACTGCACTTTCAGTTAAATCTCATAACTAAATGGAAGTGTTAAGATCTTCATGTTTGCATCCCCGAGGATAGAATAATCAGGATCCATCCATCCATAGTAATTCTGCCCGAAGGCAGGTCCTTCACTGCAATCATAGCATTTTCATGCTATTACTAGGGAATTGTGTAGGTGTGGTAGCTTCCCGTTGCTTTCCACACCGGTGAAGGATGATGATGATGATGATAATGACAAGGATGATGGTCATATGATTTCGGGGACCGTTTGGGCCTTAAAGTTTTCCTGACATTTGTCTTACAGGTGAGGAAAAACCCCGATAAAAACCTCACCCAGAAAAACTGCCCCGACCGGGGATCGAACCCGGGCCCGCTGCGTGACAAGGCAGCACGCTACCTCGAGACCACAGCGGTGGACTAATAGTCAGGATAACATTTATTTTCAGTACAAAACATTGCTGATGGAATATTAAGTAAGATAACATTCAATAGAATGTTTTAACCACAGCATCGTTTAAATATCCGCATTGATTTACAAATTTGATGTCATTTTTGTTCACAGAGTAGTGTCAGAAACAAGAGTGGAACATTATCCACGACACATGCATAATTAAATTTAAGAAATGTATGTGTATCTATATGAATATATGATTAAGCTACATTATGTATAGTTACAGCATTTTCTAGAGTATGTTTATCAATGATTCAATACAGTTTACATTACTATTTACGCATGCTCCAGATGGGAGTCTATGACCAATCACATTTCAATGAATATTGTTACAAGTAAAGTCTCTAAGAAGAAAATGTAAAACAATCATAAAAATAAATATAATTTATCCTTCAATGAGAAGTGTTAAATTAATAATAAAAATCGTCAATAGAAGCCCTACTGGCTATAAAGTAGTGTTAAATTCCCAATAAATGTCTTCTTAACTAAGAAGCCGCCATTTGCAAAGATAGAAGCTATGGTTTCAAGCATTTGGCGCGAGGGAATTACAACGTACATAAGAGAAAAATTTGCGTCTAGATCGTAACTCGCCTCGGTAGCTCAGTTGGTAGAGCACTTGGCCCGGAAAGCCAAGGGTCCCGGGTTCGAGTCCCGGTCTAGTCGAAAATTTTTCTCTTCAAATATAATTTATCCTTCAATGAGAAGTGTTAAATTAATAATAAAAATCGTCAATAGAAGCCCTACTGGCTATAAAGTAGTGTTAAATTCCCAATAAATGTCTTCTTAACTAAGAAGCCGCCATTTGCAAAGATAGAAGCTATGGTTTCAAGCATTTGGCGCGAGGGAATTACAACGTACATAAGAGAAAAATTTGCGTCTAGATCGTAACTCGCCTCGGTAGCTCAGTTGGTAGAGCACTTGGCCCGGAAAGCCAAGGGTCCCGGGTTCGAGTCCCGGTCTAGTCGAAAATTTTTCTCTTGAAATATAAAAATAATAGTTTTAAAAAACTAAAATAACACGCTTTATTAGAATACCGAAATAAAAAATGAAAAATAATTTTAATTTCCAATATGCTTGGGATAAAATTAAAGTGGTCAACAAAAAAATCATCTCCAAAACATATAGAATAAAACTAGAGTTATCAACAAAAAGAAAATAATTTTACCATCAAAAGCGTGGGGTGCTTTTTATGATTGTTTTACATTTTCTTCTTAGAGACTTTACATGTACCAATATCTGTTAATTATAAAATATATTAATTGATATAGAGCACCCCACGCTTTTGATGGTAAAATTATTTTCTTTTTGTTGATAACTCTAGTATTATTCTATATGTTTTTGGAGATGATTTTTTTGTTGACCACTTTAATTTTATCCCAAGCATATTGGAAATTAAAATTATTAACATTCTGAATAGGTCATAGCATTATTTTGCGGTGACTAATTGTCCAAGAAATACAGCTACCAGATTTTATATATAGTGCATGAATGTCAGCAGAAAGCGAATGCGAGAGATAATATAAAAACATTTGTAGCAATTGATTATACCACCAAAAAGAGAAACCACTGTTTGCACTTTCTTAAACGAATTATTTTCCAGGAAATGACGTTGCAGAAAAATATAATTGACATATTTACATCATAGGACATCAGAAATTAATTAATACCAATAACGATAGTTGTAAATTTCTCCACTAGAGTGCATTCTTACAATATTGCGATCCTTTGGCAACAAATAACATGATCTGGTTGCAGTGATGAACAAAAGAAGCAAATGAAGCGTATCAATCGTTTCTCATTTGTTTTCAAACATCGCCGTTTACATTAAATATATAAATATTTTAAAATAAATATAGTTAAATAATGATTTGTGAGTAAATAGCTTAATTTTATTCGTTAAATAGTCCTAACAAATGCCACTCTTGATTTCCAAATTCTCTAGATAAATTCATTCCTCACTTCGTGAGTCGTGAATTTATCGATAATTTGGAAATCACTCGTGGCATTACTTATGAAAATATATGTAACTAGTTGTATGTATTCACTTAAAATATAAATATAGCCCTAGAAGTATATTTGTGATAACATGATACAGCTTTGTGAAGTGTACAGTCATGTGTTTTTTATCGAGAAGAACATGAGTTATATGGGCATATAGATGATGACAGTAATATTAATAAGGAAATAAGGAGCAGGATTCTCCAAGCCAACAGACGCTATTATGCACTTAAGGAAAAATCCAGATCACGAATTCTAAGTCTGGATGCAAAACTAAAAATCTACAATACCATATTGAGACCAGTTGCTATTTATGGTAGTGAATGCTGGACACTTAACAGAGATAATAAAGAAACACTGAAAATCTCTGAAAGGAAAATAATGAAGTATGTCCTGGGGCCAATAAATGATCGTGGAGAATGGCGAATAAGATATAGCCTAAAGATGAAATCGACAATTAGTTTCCAGACCCAGATGTTGTAAATGTTATTAAAATTGTCAGACTGAGATGGGTGGATCATATTATGAGAATGGAGGAAGGAGAATACCACTAGAAAGCTTCACATTATTGAAACGATGGAGGAAGAAGAAGAGGAAGACCGAAGCTGAGATGGATGGATGGAGTAGATGAAGACTCCGAAAGCTCGGGTCCGGGGACGGAGAATGACGGCGTTGGACAGGGATGCGTGGGAGAGTGTCCTAACAGCACCCATGACTCATAAAGGGCTGTAGAACAAGAAAAAAAAATGGGCATTTAAATTATTATATTTCACTTTGTAATAAGATAACATTACCGAACGAGTTGCCTCAGACGTTACCCTTTAAGATTCGCATTAGGGAGGTTCCTAATTTAAATCCTGTTAACGACTAAATGCGTGTTATTATGCATTACAGAGACTCTTGACTTCCCAACTCCTTTCAAAAAAGTTACACTGAAAATATACAAAACTATTATTCTACCAGTTATATTATATGGATGCGAAACATGGACTCTTACTTTAAGAGAGGAAAGGAGATTATGAGTATTTGAGAGTAAAGTTCTTAGGAAAAATTTTTGACCACAAAGAGAGATGAACAGACAGGTGAATGGAGAAGATTGCATCACAGTGAATTACATGGTCTCTATAGGAAACCAGATATAATGAGAATAGTTAAGTATCGTAGACTGCGATGGGCAGGACATGTGGCTCGAATGGGGAATGAAAGACGTGCATGGAAGCTTCTTGTAGGAAAACCAAAGGGAAAACGCCCAGTTGGTAGACCAAGAATGAGGTGAGAGAATAACATTAACTATGATTTGAGGGAAGTAGATTATACAGGGGATGATTGGAAAACATTGGCTCAGGATAGGGATATATGGAGAGCTTATGTCGTTAGTGTCAATGAGTTAGTTAGTTACTTAACGACTAACATACAGGGTGTTCACAAAGTTCTGCTATCAAAACAATGTAACTTAGCTGGTAAACTATTTGAGATAGAGACATGCGGTTTTTTTCAAAGTATTTTACATTTACCAAAGTTTTGTTTTCATTTGTTACAGATTGTGATCTAAAAGACAATGACGACATCACAGGAAAAGGCCCAATGTGTATGGTCGTATGCTGAGTCTGGTAAATCACCAGTAACTGTTCAGCGAAATTTCCGCCGGCAATATGGAACAGATCCTCCATCCATATCATCCATAATTAGATGGACCTAGAAATCTCTAACCACTGGCAATGTAATGGACTTTCCACGGAGTGGACGACTAGGTGTGAGCCAAGAAACTATCGATAGTGGGCAACTTGCATTTCAACTTAGACCTCAAAAATCGGTTCGTCATGCTTCACGGGAACTGCATTTACCAAAATCAACAATTCATAAAGTCCTCCATAAGCGTATGCAAATTACACAAGCGTCGCTACCAACTGACTTCCCTCGGCGTGCGGAATTTGCTGATTCCATGCTGAACGCAATTGACGAAGACAATCAGTACCTGCAGAGGGTGATGTTCTCTGATAAAGTGAATTTCTTTGTGTCTAGACATGTTAACAGCTATAACATTCGGATATGGGGGTACTGGTGATTTACCAGACTCAGCATACCACCATATATATTGTCGTGTCGCCAATGTCGTTTAAATCACAATCTGCAACAAATGTAAACAAAACGTTAAGATTTGTAGAATACGTTGCAAAAAACCGCATGTCGCTATCTTAAATCGTTTACGAGCTAAGTTACATTGTTTTGGTAGCAGGACTTGGCGGACACACTGTATTTTTATTTATATATTTATTGTGGTTTTTCCTTACTTGTCAAAATGCGGGGTTCAAATTTAATAATTTCATGATTAATGTTTGTATCAGTTAAAATATATATTAACACAAAGACAAAATAATACAGGCATAAATAGTCTACTACATACATTCAGAGGTAAAGTAAACTAATCCCACTACAGGCCTCAGCAGGCCCTTGGGGCAGTAGGAGGTTAAGGCTCTCACTATTTCTGGACAATCGGCACTTGATGTCAGCCGGGTTGTCAGCCCTGCGTGACGGCCGCCTTTACCCATAGAACAAGCGTCTGGTACTCATTTCCGTTAGAGGCTGAGTCGACCCCAGGGCCATAGTGCCGCCAGAAGGTTTGGGTCAGTTTAAAAATCCTGGCCCCACCGGGACTTGAACCCTCGACCTTCCGGCTTGTAGCCCAGTGCCTTAACCACTACGCTACGGCGGGGTACAGACATAATATAACTAATATGTTCAATCGTCTTAAAATAAAATTGAAATGAAATACATTTTTAAATAATAATTAACTCGCTTGAACTATAGAACCCGTGGTTTATGGCCGTGTGACCGCTCTCCATACATCCCTACCCTGAGTTAATGTTTTTCAATCATCTCCTGTATAATATACTTCCCTCAAATTACGGTTAATATTATTCTCCATCCTCATTCATGGCCTAAGTACTGGACGTCTACCTTCTGGTTTTCCTATAAGAAGTTTAAACGCCTCTCTTTCAGTTCTGCGTGATTGACTTTTTTTTTAATTCTCTACGTACTTCTTATTAATTTCATTGTACACTAGCTAATACCCGGCGCGCCCTTCTACGCCTAAATAAATGAAAATTAATATTTTATGTTTAGTTGAATAAGTAAAAGGAGAAATAATTATAAATGTATATTTTTAGATACCCCGTGCTGATTACCTAGCGTTTCCCGGGAAACTACTTATCCCGATGTTCTCGACATAAATGAGCTGAAACACGAAACAAATGTGTTTTATGTTTTCTTAAATAAGTAAAAGAAAAAAACATTGTATTTATTACTAAATTCCCCGTGCTGTTTACCCGGCGTTGTCCAGGAATCTACTCATCCCGATCTTCTTGCCATAAATGAACTGAAAGACAAAAATTAATGTACTTCTTATAATTAGTTGAATAAGTAAAATAAAAAATAATAATAAATGTATATCGTTATTGTTTTAAGACTCCCCGTGCTGATTACCCGGTGTTGCCCGGGAATCTACTTATCTCAATCTTCTTAGCATAAATGAGCTAAAAGACAAAATTCGTTATTGTGAGTTATCCGTAAAAGAATACCCGTCACGTGCTGCTTACGCACAGGAATCTACGTACTTGTCTCGATCTTCTTGGCTACAATGAAAGACAAAAATGGTTACTGTGAGATATCCGTAAGAGATAAACATATGCTGTCGCGGACTTTTTTGTAGAGCTTTTTGAGATATTCAATTCTGTGTACATTTATTTTGTGCATTTGTTATGGTTTAGGCAGCATAAGCCATTTAAGCGTCCGAAGAACTACTTTTTTCACGTTTTCCACTACAAAGAGCGATTTTTAAGGGTGTAGGAGTTGAGTATCACAACTCTCTTATAGCCTATGTTAATCCCGGGAATCTCCTGAAAATTTTGCAAAAAGCCCCATCACAATGGGATCAACGGTATGGCCGCGTATAAAGTACGAACAAACAACCAAACAAACATTCATTTTTATATATTAGATTTATTACAGAAAGAAGTGTATTTTATTTAAGTATATTTGTCGACCTATGATATTACAATTTCGATATTACCTATACTAAGATAATCAGAAGTGGCTCATGTTGCCAAAGAAAACTAAAGATGACGGCTTGACTGACATGATCTCGGACATTGATTTATTATCTTGACATCTGTGTAGTTCAGAGATAAATTATTATTTCGGTACTTACTAATCCACAACTGATCAATACATTCAACCATGGTCTGCTATGGACATCCACATGCTTGGTTAATGCTAATAGTTTACCAACAATTTTTATTACTTTATGCAAATACTTAACACTTCATTGCACATAACTCAACGGTCTTATCTTCTGGCTTACATTTTTCATATCATTTTTTCTTTATTTTCTAGTCTTATTTCTTATTCAATAAGACATTAATGGCCAGTTAATAAATTGTCAATTTTGTTTACAGGAAGCCGATATTTAAAGAAAACTAAGAATAGAAAGAATAAATAACAAAGACATAATAATAGTAATGGAAATTTAAAAAAATATATAACTAGGCAACAACAATAGTAAAAAATAATACTGCTATGGAACGGGCATGTACGAAAAATGAAGAGCGAAATGATCCCTAAATTAATTCAAAAATGGAAACGCATGGACGAAGGCAGTGTGGTATACCGAAGGATAGTTCGTGGAACAATGGCAAACGTTGAATACAAAATTTTGGGCTATCAGAAGAAGAAACACTAGAGAGAAATATGTGGAGAAATAAATTAATAAACGTAAAATTATTCAATGTCTCAATGTCTGATATATATAATAAATTGTTTGGATGGGCACAAACATTTGCATAACGGAATCTCTATTTAAGAAGAAGAAAATATTATATCACATAAGTTTCTATTTTATTATTTCTAATATATATATATATATATATATATTATATATAATATATATATAGGCCTATTATAATTAATGTTTTTGACATTGAGCAATTGAAGTTTCATATGACATGATAAGAAAAATAAATGCCTGGACGAGATTTGAACGCGAACATTTGAATTGATATTCTAGTGCGCTACCAATTACGCCACCAGGCAAATAAAGTACAAACATTTATTTTTCATAAATATATATATATGTGTCCACCTCTGTGGTCTCGAGGTAGCGTGCTGCCTTGTCACGCAGCGGGCCCGGGTTCGATCCCCGGTCGGAGCAGTTTTTCTGGGTGAGGTTTTTATCGGGGTTTTTCCTCACCTGTAAGACAAATGTCAGGAAAACTTTAAGGCCCAAACGGTCCCAAAAATCATATGGCCATCATCATCATCACCATCATCATCCTTCACCGGTGTGGAAAGCAACGGGAAGCTACCACACCTACAATTCCCTAGTAAAGCTGCAAGTATAGCATGAAAATGATATGATTGCAGTGAAGGACCTGCCTTCGGGCAGAATTACTATAGATGGATATATATATATATATATATATATATATATATATATATATATATATATGACATAAGAAAAATAAATTCCGTCCAGGCATTTATTTTTCTTATCATGTCACATTAAGCTTGCATAGCTCAATGTCAAAAATTTAATTATAACATATATATATTCTAGCGGGAGCTCGGTCTCCACTGCTATACCAAGTAGCTCCTATACCAAGTAAGCAAATCAAATAAAATATTTTTACTTTATAGCAGTGAAACTTTAATTATAACATCGAAAAAACGTCAATGCTATAAAGTAAAAATATTCTTTTTAATTTGCTTACTTGGTATTGGAGCTACTAGATGGCAGTGGAGATCGAGTTCCGCTACTTCTCGTACTAATATTATATATATATATATGTGTGTGTGTGTGTGTGTTGTGTGTGTTTTAATTAAATGTTTAACATTGAGCAATGCAAGCTTAATATGGTATGAAAAGAAAAATAAATGCCTGGACGGGATTCGAACCCGGAACTCTGAGTCTGTACCTCAGCGTGTTATCCATTACACGACCATGATTGCAGTGAAGACCGAGTTCTCGCGACATCTAGTAATAATGGAGAATATAATGCATATATAAGAAAAATAAGTGTTTGAATTGGATTCGCCTGGTGGTGTAATGGATAACACGCTGAGGTACAAACTCAGAGTCCTGGGTTCGAATCCGTCGAGGCATTTATTTTTCTTATCATACCATATATATATATATATATTTATTATCATATATATATATATATATATATATATATATAAGAAAAATAAATGTTTGTACTAGATTTGCCTGGTAGCGTAATTGGTAGCGCACTGGAATATCAATCCAAAGGTCCGGGTTCAATATATATATATATATATATATATATATATTATACAAACATTTATTTTTCTTATATATATATATATATATGGTATGATAAGAAAAATAAATGCCTCGACGGGATTCGAACCCGGAACTCTGAGTCTGTACCTCAGCGTGTTATCCATTACACCACCAGGCGAATCCAATTCAAACACTTATTTTTCTTATATATGTATTATATTCTCCATTATTACTAGATGTCGCGAGAACTCGGTCTTCACTGCAATCATGGTCGTGTAATGGATATATATATATATATATATATATATATATGTTATATTGCAGATTTTCGCGGATATAAGTATGAATAAGAATGTTTTCTTGGGTTTTCCCGCGTTATGGTTTCAAGTTCGGCCTCTGGCCACTGATCATGCCGAAACGTCGGAATCAGTGGCCAGAGGCCGAACTTGAATCCATGACACGGAAAACCCAAGAAAACTTTGTTATTCATATATATATATATATATATATATATATATATATATACACACAGTTATGGAATGTATTTTATTACACATGTTTAACGTATATCTCAGTATTAACAACGTGAAAAAAGTATTAGAATGAAGTATTTGATAATTCCAGGTAGCTTAATTAAAATGTATGATGCATGAAGTTAATCTATTTTCTCTATAAAGTGTAGGCGTACTATTGTCTCAAAACTAAGTATGGATCCTGTGTGTGTTACAGAATAATGATTTCTATGGCGAATCAAATGCAGCAGTTTGTATCCAATAAAATATACTCTTAGGAATGAAATATAAACATACGAACATTGATAGTGTTATTGTGTTCAACTTTCCCCTTCATAAGGAACTGGTAAACAAAGAATACAGCTTGCTAGCAATATAGTAATCTAGGAAAAGTTTGGAATAAACTTGTACCCATGTATTCAAGGCTAAAATCCTGATCAACAACACTACGCCTATAAACAGGTTTTGAGATTATGACAATTACTAAACAATATGAACATTAGCAGAGGCAGTGTTGCCAATTTAGCCACTTTGTAGCTAGATCTGGAAATTTTCGAAACAAAACTAGCTACAAACTTGTGAAAAAACCACTAATAGCTTCTCTGGCCATTTGCCGCCTTTTCCTTAGCAACTTCTAGCCATTTATTACAATTTGATTATTTTGTATAAATTTCGTAATAATAACGGATGGAGATTAATAGATTTTGCGACTACGAAAATGAACTTAGCAAAATGACTACCTTCTTTCCAAGAACATACCCAAAGAAACATGGACATCCTCTGATGGTATTACTATTAAACTACTACTACTTTTATTATTATTACTGTTTTTATAATCAGACATTGTATGAATGCAGAACAGGCTTAAGTCTATATATACGAGGGGAGTAGATAGTGATTCATACCGCCACTCAGTGAAGATTAAGAAATAAACAAAAATATGTCATAGGAATAGAATGTCTGGTGAAAAGAGAATAAAAATATAACTTAGATAAACTTAATAGAAAAATAAATATTTTATAAATTTAAAACTACAGAATCTTTCTTTGTAATAAAATATGTATTTCTTAAAATAGATTTTATATCCATAATATGGTCATCATATTATAATTACATCAATTCCAATAGAGTAAAAGCAAAAATATGGACAAAATTATACTTCACACGTACAGATTGGCAAGTCCATTTTTTAAATTTGAAAATACGCTTCATTCACGGATAAAATTTGCATTTTAGCCATTTTTAGGAGCCAGTTTTAGCCACTTTTTCTCACTGGGTGTTGGCAACCCTGAGCAGAGGCTCTTTCATCTTTCAGGGTTTAGCACCGAAAGAAAGGTGCACTCATCATCAACACAACAGGCTTATAAACGCAGTAGCCCTATACTATGTTTTTCATATTATTTGCGGCTCGCTCCAATGTAATAATGAGTCCAGAACTTTATTCGATCAGGGCCAATCGCATGAATAGGCGTTTGTGGCTACTGAGATAAATTAATCTTATTATCTTGTAGCTCCATGTCTTTGTGTGGTCAAAAAGTATGTGTGTGATCCATAGTTAAAATCCCTCTCCCGACAGGTCGTGACACTGTAAGACCCGGGTGGGGTGTGGCACGTATAGGTACCTATAAGGCGCGTTAATGGAATGTTAAGAAACTGTTAAAAATCTTAATTGATATTTACTCTATCTCCTGTGGTAAAGTTTACTGAATTGAATTCACGACTTTTATTTCCAATTTCATTTGATGAAGCATGGTATCTACAGAGTGAAAATTATTTAAACCGACAAACTCTGGGAGGTTGTAGGGGACACCAAAACAAATATTTTTCCCTAATGTCATTTTTTCCCATGAGGATTATTTAAACCGGTAGAGGGCATATTACGCTCTTCAGTTGTCATGACTGCAACTGCTGTTGATGGTAGGAATTGTTTTGTCCACCAGTGTAGTAGTGAATTGTATCTATTTACTAATGGAGCGATACACCTGGAGTCAGTACACTGATATGTGTGGGCCGGTGTTGTTGGGGACTGTTTAATTGGGACATATCTCCTACCTAGGTCATTAAATGGCAGGCACTATTACAATTTTCTCGCCAGAGTATTGCCAGAATTGCTGGAAGACGTCCCGCTCTCTACAAGACAACGCGTGTGGTTCCAATATAACGGGGCGCCGGCACATTTCAGTCGTCGTGTGCGTCGATTCTTGAACCAACGGTTTTCAGAAAAGTTGATTGGCAGAGTGGTCCTGTACCATGGCCTGCTCCATCCTCAGATATGACCCCTTTGGATTTTTTGTGTGGGGAGAGATGCGCAACCTTGTTTACACAACTCCTGTTGCATCAGAAAAGGATCTGGTTGCCCGGATAGTAGTAGCAGCAGGAGAAATTAACGATACTCCTGGAGTTTTTGTCCGTGTTAGACAGAACATGATCCACCGGTGTAACCTTAGTTTACATGTCAATGGAGGCATTTTTGAACCTCTACTGTAATTTAAGTAATTGCGTTGTGTTAATGTGTTGTCTCTTGGTAATAAATATGCAAAAATGTTTGTTGGTTTAATTAATTTGCCGCCAGAGAAATCTTCCTCTACCGGTTTAAATAATCCTCATAGGAAAAAATGACATTAAGGAAAAATATTTGTTTTGGTGTCCCCTACAACCTCCCAGAGTTTGTCGGTTTAAATAATTTTCACCCTGTATAAAACAGGAGAAAATATCTTAAGGAAAAATTCTGTTGCGCTTCTCAGTTCATGAAAATATTTCTTATAGACAAAAAAGTAAGAACTTTATCAAACCGGATTTTAAACACGTGCATCTAGATCAAAGCAAATCCATTACAGTGCAGTGATGAGATGTGTATTTACATCAACAGAGTCCCTGTGTCTTTACGTTATATTTTTCAGCGGGGTACGAGCCTTAGTGTATAAGCACACAGTAGGTAGTAATGTAAGATACAGCTCAAACAATTTTTCTGTTTTGAAATGTTTAAAAACGATCTATATTTGCGCACGATGCGAATCACCTAAACCGATTACAGGCGTAAAGGTTCTATAATATAAATTTTATTGTATATCAAACGCCATAAATCTTGATTACACTGGTCAACATGATTTGTGTCTCATGAGTACCAATAGTTGTACTTAATGCAGTTTTTTTTATCGTGTTTTCAAATATGTATTCGGAATTTCTCCATCACCCACAGTATTTTATTTCAATTTCAATTAATGGATTTAAATAATTATTTTTTAAATAAACGTTTTTTCGTCCATTTGTTCATTGTAAAATAAAACCAAATGAGCTAACTCAGGAGATTTCAGCTATGGAAAAGAGATATCAAGGCAAATGGAATCCTAATATGCTGGCCGATTATTGTTGGACCATCAAGAGGGATGCTCCACAGGCGAAATATAGCAGAAAATCGTCATTTCTTACTGTCTAGGTGAGTCCGAATGTTCGAATATTGTGTAGTTACGAATGTAGAAAATATTAAAGTGTTTGAAATTATAAATGCCTGTCTCTCGGAAACCTTGCGTCATGGAGAAAAACCGATATCATATTTGAATTTAGGAGAAAAAATACTATCAGAATCACATATTGTTCTTTCTGAGACAAAAAAAAGCTTGTTTTTTGTTGCTCAGTGTTATTAGTAGGGCTGAAAAAAAGTATGGGTTACACTGTTACAGGCTTGGCTGCATCGTACTAGACCTCTGTGTTTACAAACTGCACGTTGACACGCGCTACTCGGGACAGACTTCTAGTACAGTCCGCTTTGTGTAGGAATCATAAATCACAAATGATCATTCATTTAAGCCTTTCAACTTCCAAATACAAATTGATAATTTAACTTACACAATGTGTTAAAAATAGTGTGTAAAATAGTAATAATAATAATAATTACTGCACAGATTCTTGTATACTAACAAGAAGAATTACTAATTATGTTGGAATAAAAAAACAATAAGTGACGGTACCCAAAACTTGAGGGGGCGAAAGGAGTGCGGTAATTTATAATCCAAAAGAAAATAGTACACATCGAGACAGGTAATTCCAGATAAGTAATAAAAGTGATAGACCTATGTTAAAACGATCAAGAAAATGTGGTCAAACAAAGTATTTTGAATAATAAGAAAGCCAGCCCTTAATTTTTTTAATGGGAAATAGCAATTTTTTCAGAGATAAGGTATAATTTTTACGAATTCCGAAAGAATTAAGCTATTGATGTTGTTCTCATTAAAATATTTTTCAGAACCATTAAAACATCAGGATTTCGTAGACTTTCCTAAATGTAATCTTTGTCTTATTTTCTTATACTTTGGATTACGATTTTTCAAATTCTGTTTTTTCTACCTTCGTTTCATATTTTTAGTTAATTTCATATTATATTTTCCTCCACTCCTAGAATTGTTGTGTATACTTCCACTCTCTACTTTATATGCCTACGAATCGATAATATTCAGCAGGACTGTATTTTTTACGTGCTTCTTGTTCATTAACGACTTCCTATTATAAGTATCTTTAAATTCTCTGATTATTTCCTTGTTGGTCAGTTAATCCGTTGGTGACCGTTCTGAAGCTCAGATCCGATTCACTTATAATACCCTACATCCTGAAGAGTGGGAAGAGAGATGCGGCACGACGTACTGAAGAACAAATATATAAATAACAAACTTTAATTCCGCCAGCGGCAGTTTACATAACTAGGTTTACAAACACTACAATACTTCAAACATTTGACAACTCATTACAATATTTATTATAATGGAACGTAACAGAACTTACATCAATAGTGTTTTGTAATACTAAAACTGGAACATAGCCCTAACTTGTTTTGGTGATCAGACTGAATTTTAAACAAAGTATAAAAGCTCAAAGGCTGCTTGGACATACGAATAGAATGCAAGAAGACAAACTTATAAAAATAATATACAAATGGAAACCAATATTCAACAGAACAGCTGGACGCCCCAAAAACAGATGGCAAGATAACATCATAAAAGATATAACAAAAATGAAAATTAAAAATTAGCCAGTCTGAATCCAGAGTAGATATGAATGGAGAAAAATAGTTGAAAAGGCCAAAACTTCACTGAAGTTGTAGTCGACTACTACAAGAAGAAGAAGAAGAAGAAGAAGGTCACAATGATTAACTTCTACCTGTTTAACCACTGACCGTAAATATATTTAAAAATTATCGCGATTCAGTGCTTGATCATGGTTAATTTAATCAAATATATTTCATTTTCTCTCTCTCTCTCTCTCTCTCTCTCTCTCTCCTCTCTCTCTCTCTCTCTCTATCTATCTCTCTCTCTCTCTCTCTCTCTGTCCTTGTTTTCTCTCATATTCCCGTATTATCATTAATTATTTTTTGACACCTTCAAATTTCACTTCCGATTCTTATTCTTCCTCTTAAACACTCCGTCAATTTCATGCGAAGAGAAACTTTAGTACTGTTAACTTAGAAATATTTATATCTAGAACTTAAAATACAATAATATACACATACAGGCTTAGTACCTATATTCAGTTTATGAAATTCTTCTTTGAGACTTTTTAGTATGGTTATAAGGTAATATAATTAAATACGGTTTAATAACAAATATATTTACTATAATCACATAAATAAGTGAATATATCCTCACAACAGGTTACTGGCCTGAAGTAAGCAAGTCCAGTGATGGGGTTGCCACCTTAGGCCTCTGGACAGGCGCGATTATGATACAGCATTTACTCTGTATCTTGATGGAACGGTTATACCGCCGTGACTCGGTCCCCAGAGCCCCGCTTGTTTTAGGCAGGTTGCACGACGAGCAGGTGGGGCTGGGATTTAGATAGGAGAGGTTATATAGAATGCACTTCACTATCTTTTGCAACCCCGTTTATGAAATTAAAGTAATTTAATAAATGATACATATAAATATATTGGTAAAACATTGGTGGGATCTGTTGCAGAGTATGGAAGTGAGGTATGGACAATTAATAAGTAATACAAGAATAAACAAACAGCTCTAGAAATGGATTATTTACGCAGAAGTGCCAGAAAATCAAAATTAGAACATGTCACAAATAAGGAAATTTGAAATATTATGGAAGCAGAATAAAGCATAATTGGAATAATTGAGAAGGCATTAAAATGGTTAGGACATATATCAATAATGGAAGATGAGCGATGGTCGATACTACTAAATCAATGGCAACCGACCAGCAAGAAGAAAAGAGGGAGACCAAAGTTAACATGGAAGGAAAGCGTGAAGATAGTAATGCAAGCAAGAAGGCCAAGCATTGAAGATGCCCAAGATTGTAAGCTTTTTAGGTTTGGCACGGGAAGACGGCAGCAGCTGTAAAAAAAACCGAAGATATAAAGAATAAATTGTACATGTTACATGTATATTTTAAGTTACACGTTTTATTTAAATTCCGTGAACTTTAAACGTAAGTTACCCTGACTTTTTCTAAAGTTAGTTAATTTAATTAATCCAAAAATAATTAATTGCTATTATACAAAGTGTCCCATTTAATTTTACCACCCGAAACAATCTTGTATGCAAATATAAAATGAAAACTTGTTTCATACAATCGTTGAACAATTATAAAGGAAGGAATAGGCCTGTTTCTGCTAAATTAACATACTGGTTAAATTATGTAGAACTAGTGTTATTGAAGAAAACAAAGTTGACACTCGTATATTATCAATAATTAATTACATAAAACTGACTTTCCATCAGTATTATTTTTCCATTTTAATTGTTAAAATAATGTATACAATAGTATATTACGATGCAAGGTTGAGAAGTGGTATTTACAGAATCGAGGAAAATGCTCGGTTTTTAATTTCCGAGATTCTGTAAAACACTTTACAAACGTGCGTTGTACATTACTTTTTGCGCGATGGTGTTTTCAAAATAATAAATAATAGTAAATTAATAACATCTTTGTTGGAAATATTTGCGTTCATTATAAACAACTGACTAACGTTAACAGTGTGGGCAATGTTTATTAGTTGAAACTACAGGAGACCGTGATACAATATTAGTGATAAATGGCAAGTACGTATTTATTGTTTTACATTGTTTCAAATAAAGTTCAGTTAATTTAAAATGTAGTGATTTGTTTCGTATAATGTATATTAACACTACCTTTTGGATATATATTTTTTGTATATGCATTGTACGTAGTATACATAGAGGGCAGTGGTTTTCCTTCCCGCACGTGGGTGTAAGTGTAATATTACAGTATAGTTATTTAGGTTGGCAATCCCGAAATGTAGGAAGTTGAACTTTCAATCATGGTCGCCATTGATATAAGTACGGCAAAACGTACTATCGCGCAAAAAAAATCTTGTTTCTATACTTACTTAGGCCTACTTACTTACTTACTCACTAGCACTAACGAACCCGTAGGTTCATGGCCGCGCGGACATAAGCTCTCCATACATCCCTATCCTGAGTTGATGCTTTCCAATCATTCCCTGTATAATCTACTTCCCTCAAATCATAGTTAATGTTGTTCTCCCACCTCATTCTTGGTCTACCAACTGGGCGTTTTCCCGCCGGTTTTCCTACAAGAAGCTTCCATGGACATATTTAATTCCCCATACGCGCAACATGTCCTGCCCATCGCAGTCTACGAGACTTAACTGTTCTTATTATATCTGGCTTCCTATAAAGACCATGTATAGTCCATAAGGGCTAACTTGTCTAGAATATTTTAGAAAGAGAAAGAGAGTACTCACCAACTTCTTTCTCACTCATACACGTATCTCTTCACGGGGACAGCGGTAGGGCAGACACTCCCTGTAGTGAACATAGATCAGTGGTGGCATTCCCTTCTTCTAAAGATTCTTCCTGGCAAGTTTCTATGTCTTCATTTTCATTTTCGTCGTCGGTATCGTCTAAATTTATTTCAAACCGATCACTAATTTCGTCCATTAAACCGTCTGCCTGCCAATATGACTCTTCAATCTTTTCAGTGTGTTCACATGCTCTTCTCCAATTTTCTGTAGTCACTTTTAACAGAGCACTCTGAACCAGTCGCCACTGACAAAAATTACCTGACACAAAAGTGACTGGACGGAAGTGGGGGGGTGGAGTTTTTCTAGCACTCCTAAGTAATTTTACAAGGGTAGCCCATTGTGTTTTGCGAAGGGTGGAAGAACAGTTCTCTAGACAAGGATAGGAGAAATCATGCCAATTAGTCCTACTCCACTATAGTTCATTGTTATAAAGTCTTCTCCATTCACCTGTCTGTTCATCTCTCTTTGGTCCAAAAATTTTCCTAAGAATATACTTCGGTATTAGGCCTAAATTATTTCAGATAAATTGGACTCCCTTTATATATATGTACAGAGGAAGATGCCGTGACTTTTACTAAACTAGTCAATTATTCAAAACATAATTGTTACTTGTGTCGAATAAATACAGAGGAAGATCACATATGTTATGAAAATTAACATTTCAGCTGGTGTACCATGTATGCCTACCATTAATTATATAATAGAAACGAAATCATGATAATGCGAAGTGTCAAAAGTGTAATCTCATTCGATAGAGTATTAAAGCAATTGAAAATAGAAATGATGTAATTAATTCCATTATTCCGGATAATAAACTGTGCCAGAATATCAAAGCAGTCTCGTGTATGGCATATTTGATTATTGCTGATTAAAAGGTCAGTGTATATAATTAATAATAAATTTAAACATGCACGATTCTTGGTAATATTGTTATAATTATACGTGCATATCAAAACTCTCTCTGAATGCATTAAAACCACTATCTAACGCGCAACTCCCTGACTCATCGGCATATTAATCAAACAAGTTAATCTTTTTTTTTTTTCAATAATACACCTCCATATAGCAACACGTAAGCAGTAAGTTAGAAAATAAGATCCATTTGGTCATCTGTATAATAATTTAGATTCTGGATAACCCTTATTGATCATCATCATCATCATCAACAACAACAAGAATTAGGCCCAATGGCCTGTTCCGATCTCATTATAGATCGAATTGGTCCTTCCATCTCTTCAATGGTCTTCCCAACGTTTTTCTCCCTTTTGGTTTATAATTATACATTCTTCTTGGTATGCGCTGTTCATTCATGCGTAATACGTGCTGACGATAAGCATTTTGGTAATATGTTATGCTTTCTCAGAGATTAAATATATTAAGTTCTGTTCTTATATCTTCGTTTTTCTTTTTATCGGTCCTTTGGTATTCTGCTATTGCTCTCAACATCTTCATTTCAGCAGCCTCTATTTGTTTACTATCTGCCTTTGTTAATGTCCAGGTTTCACATCCATATATAAGAGATGGAACTGCCAATACTCTGTAAAATTTCAAAGGGGTTAATACTTAGAGGAGCATGGATAGATGCTCTGAGACAGCAGCCCTGTCATTATCCTTACCCTGCACAGCGCTCGTAACGCGGTCAGGGGACATCTATTACTACTGATTCTTCTCAAAGCAAAGGCCGGATTGGATTTCAGGATACGACCCTTATTGATCATATTTATAAAATATCTACTTTAGAAATTCTTATGTCTTTGGGAATGTGAGCTTTGATCACAATGCAATAGTGAGTACGCTTAAAAGAAACTGAAGTTGTATGTTCCATATGTAATAGAAAAAAATATATATATATAACCATCCATAGTAATTCAACTCGAGGGCAGGTCTTTCACTGCAATCATAGCATTTACTAGGTAATTATAGGTATGGTAGCTTCCCGTTGCTTTCCACACCGGTGAAGGATTATGATGATAATGATGGCCAGATGATTTTCAGGGACCGTTGGGCCCTAAGCATCCTGACATTTGTCATATAGGTAAGGAAAAATCCAAAAAAAAAATACCCAGGAGCCTGTCCCGACCGGGAATCGAACCCGGGCCCGCTGCATGACAAGGCATCACGCTACCTCGAGACCACAGCGGTGGATATATATATATATATATATATATATATATATACATACATATAAATCAATGTTTGTTTGTTTGTTTGTTTGTTCGTATTCTATGCGCGGCCATACAGTTGATCCGATTTTGATGGGATTTTTTGCAAAATGTTCAAGAGATTCCCGGGATGAACATAGGATATAAGGGAGTTGTGATACTCAACTCCTTCACTCTTACAGATCACCCTTTGTAGCGAAAAACGTGAAATAAAGTCCCTATTTTGACGCTTAAATGGCTTACGCTGCCTAAACTATAACAAATACACCAAATTAATTTACATAGAATTGAATATCTCTAAAAAAACTCTACAAAAAATCCTCAACAGCATGTTTATCTTTCACGGATAACTCACAATACCATTTTTGTCTTTCATTGATGCCAAGAAGATCGGGATAAGCTGATTCCCAGACATAGCAGCTCACGGCTGGCGATAAAAACACATTAACATTTATTTAGGAGTAGCAGCGCACGCCGGGTATTAGCTTATATATATATATATATATATATATATATATAATTCTTCTGTATGTGTATATGTCACCGAACTCCTCCTAAACGACTGGACCGATTTTGATTAAATTTTGTGTGTGTTTGAGTGGGTCCCTGGATGGTTTAGATTCACAATTGGACCCTCTAAAACAATTAGGTGTAGGAGTTCACCTGAAATGAACATTTAAAAATCGCTCTAGCGGTCACAATTTATGTTTCACAAAGAAACCCAGTAGGCTATATACTATTAAAATAAACCGATGTAAGTATTACCCAAAAATGAGCGAAATCCGAGAATTATAAGTGGACGTTTATCTGAAATCCGAAATTTAAAATTGACTAGCAACTGTCATGTTTGGTTCGCCTCAGCGTATACCATACAATTTAATTAACATTTAATATTTCATCATTTATTTAGGCGTAGCAACGCACGACGGGTATTAGCTAGTATATATATATATATATATATATATATATATATATATATGCATTAAAGAGAATGTGTGTCAAGGATCTAACTCCATACACTATCTGGATTATCGTCTACCTCGGTGATTAACTCATTTGGATGAGAGGCCAGCAGTGGCTGGTAGGCCAAGGACGTTCTAGGCGTGTCGCGCCATGGAGTTTTAGTCTATATTACAGAATAAATTATTTTATACTTGTGTGTGTGTGTGTGTGTTTGTGTAAATGCTACTGTTATTAAATTTAGGGATTTATGATTTTTTTAATGCCCCAAGTTGTCCTTTTTTGGACATTTCTGGTGTTCTCTCCTGGCATTGGCGTAAATGTAACCGACTTCTTAGGTTGGGGTGCCTGGAAGTTGGGGTTACGTTGCCCCGATGATATGATGGGTGATGATGATAGTAGTGCGCCAGGGGAGTCCTTAATCCTAAACTTAATCTAAGATGAATATGAATTATGATGATTGTGATGGCCATATGATATTCGGGAACCGTTTGAGCCTTAACGTTTCCTGACATTTGTCTTACAGGTGAGGAAAAACCTCGATAAAAACCTCACCCAGGAAACTGTCTCGGCCGGGAATCGAATCCGGGCCCGCTGCGTGACAAGGCAGCACGCTACCTCGAGACCACAGCGGTGAACACAATTATGAAATATAGATTGATGATTAAATGGATTATAATAATGGGATTCCAAACCAGTATTTTGCTACACGACTGTGGAAAACCATCAAAAAGCCTCGTCAGATTGGTTGACAACAAAATTTGAATTGAGACGTTCTAAATACGAATTTTAAACATACCGTTCGACCGTAATCATAAATTAAATGCTTAATCATTTAGGATTCCTAATATTGTATTGTAAGCCTATGTTTTCCCTTTATAGAGATTTAGGCGCTCTCCTCCTACAGGGAAGAATTTGAACTATACTAATTTAGTTACACTTGTTTTCGTATAGATGTCATTTTGAGTGGTACGTGGTCAGCGTTCCGCCTCATACTGACATCTAGCAAACCAAGGTAGTACTAGGACGGGAAAATTCGGTCAATTTTGCTTAGGTGCCTTTTTCATTCAGGCTTAAGGATTTTTTACGAGCCTGAAAATCTTCAGACTCGGGACCCACGGCTTAAAGTCCCTCCCGGAGGACTTGCTCCTTGGATTTTTCCGTCCTAAAAAATCCATCGACCCCGGCCGGGTTTCAACCCGCGACCCTTGGGGCCAGAGGCAAGGAGCATAACCAGTAGTCCACCGCGGCGAATATATTAACATAAAATCATGTATAAATTTGAAAATATTGTGATATTTTAACATCTCAGTCCTTTTACAACACTACCAACACATATAAGAACTGAGAGTGATAACACTGGTCAACACGATTTTTGTCTCATGAGTAACAATACTTGTACTTATGCAGTTTTTATCGTGTTTTCAAATATGTATTCGGAATTTCTCCATCACCCACAGTTTTTTTAATTTCAAATAATGGATTTAAATAATTATTTTTTAATAAACTTTTTTCGTCCATTTGTCCATTGCAAAATAAAACCAAATGAGCTAACTCAGGAGATTCAGCTATGGAAAAGAGAATCAAGGCAAATGGAATCCTAATATGCTGGCCGTTTATTGTTGGACCATCAAGAGGGATGCTCCACAGGCGAAATATAGCAGAAAATCGTCATTTCTTACTTTCTAGGTGAGTCCGAATGTTCGAATATTGTGTAGTTACGAATGTAGAAAATATTAAAGTGTTTGAAATTATAAATGCCTATCTCTCGGAAACCTTGCGTGATAGAGAAAAACCGATATAACATTTGAATTCAGGAGAAAAAATACTATCAGAATCGCATATTTTTCTTTCAGAGACAAAAAAAAAAGTTTATTTTTTGTTGTTCAGTGTAATTAATCAGCGGCTGCGTTACTGATGAATTCTCGATTTTACAAAACTGAAAAGGCTTGGTTGGAACCCTGACCTTCTAAATAATAGCTATCCAGCCAGATCTCAGAACCATAATCCATTGTAATTAGAATTGTATGGAATAAGGAGAAAGCCATCCTTCCTGTAACTGTTGCATACACTAACTCACTGGCACTATCGAACCCGTAAGTTCATGGCCGTGCAGTTATAAGCTCTCCATACATCCCTATCCTGAGCTGTTTTCCAATCATTCCCTGTATAATCTACTTCCCTCAAATCATAGTTGATGTTATTCCCCCACCTCATTCTTGGTCTACCAACTGGGCGTTTTCCCTCTGGTTTTCCTACAAGATGCTTCCGTGCACGTCTTTCATTCCTCATTCGTGCCATATGTCCTAACCATCGCAGTCTACGAGACTTAACTGTTATTATATATGGCTTCCTATAAAGACCACTATTATAATAAATTAGACAATCGTTCATTTTTTACATTATATGTTTTGCTAAGATATTCCTAATCTTTCTAATAAAATATAATATTGCATCCGAGAAAAAAGTAGAATAATATCATCTTTGTATCATCTTTGCATACCTATTTACAGCTATGCGAAAGAAGATTTTTCAAGGAATAGAGAAAAATGTAGACTATACTAACCCATGGGAAATCAATTTCATACTTAAGTTCTGACAAAAACCTTAAAATTAAATCAGTTATAATGAAAACGAAACTAGCAGTTGCATCCATATATTTTTCATAGAAACAATATTATAACAATTATAGCCTCAGAGGAAAATTCGTTATCGTCGATAGAACAGCACTAAATTCTGAAGAAAGAACAGATATTATTGAAGACCTGTATGCAATGTGAAAAAAAAAAATGTATACAGGCAAATAGAAAAATAACAAAATTAATAAACCAACAAACATGGTTTGAATCTTCAACGGGAAATAAATTACTTCTACCGTACACCTATCCTACATCAGGTTACGTAAAACGCAACATTCATTCTAAACAATAATAATATTTGACACTTCATTTTTCCTTGTAAAATAAACTACGCTTGGAAAAGTGTTTCCAATATATCTTTCTCACTCTTTTTCTATTTACCTCTAACTCTTCTCCCTCCCTCTCTCTCTCTCTCTCTCTCTTTCTCTTTCTCTTTCTCTCTCTCTCTCTCTCTCTCTCTCTTATATATATATATATATATATATATCCATCCGTAGTAATTCTGCCCGAGGGTAGGTCCTTCACTGCAATCATAGCATTTTCATGCTATGCTTGCAGCTTTACTAGGGAATTGTAGGTGTGGTAGCTTCCCGTTGCTTTCCACACCGGTGAAGGATGATGATGGTGATGATGGCCATATGATTTCGGGGACCGTTTGGCCCTTAAAGTTTTCCTGACATTTGTCTTACAGGCGAGGGAAAACCCCGATAAGAAACTCACCCAGAAAAACTGCCCCGACCGGGGATCGAACCCGGGCCCGCTGCGTGACAAGGCAGCACGCTACCTCGAGACCACAACGGTGGACTCTCTTATATATATATACAGTGCGATCAGTATAGCACTGGACAGCAAACGCGGGGATTTCACTATACACTGCTCACGCACTCGCGGAAGGAAACTCCATACATTTTTGACACCTCTTTATAAAATTTGTTGTACAGATTATGGACTGTCGAACGTTGCGAAATTTTTACACCCGGAAATCGTGTTTCAAAAAGTCTTCGTACTTGGCTGGCAGACTGAGTTCACAAATATTGATCATAAATAATTACATGTTGTTCCAGTAGAAAAATTATTAGCCGTTATACAGTTTACACTTTTCACTTATACACACGTCATTCAGTTTACACTTATACACGCCTGTTTTATAAGGTACAAATTTTAAAATTAAATAACTTATTCACACGCCATTCAGTACACAAGGAAAAGCGAGCGAGCACCTTATCCACTCGAAGCACACAATCTGACCGCGACCGTAATGCATGGGATGTTCTTGTATACTGCTGAGTCTGCGCACATCTCAAGTCCTGTGTCTGCACGTATAAGCCTTCGTCACCGCACAGCACAAACCCAGCGTTTGTTGTCCAATGCTATACTGATCGCACTTGTATATATACAATGCGTTCGTAGCTCGGCCGGACTGTTCCGCGGGGGCCTTGAACTGGATGAATATTGGCGCGCCTACCGCCAGAGTTACGGGACATACACGACCGGCAAGTCATTGGTATGGAGCACTATCTACTGTTCTAAAATTACGTTATATTCATATAAATAACTCTTATAATAGAATATTGCAACTTTAGTTTTAAATTTTCGTTATATGAATATAATACAATAATTTATGGATGTGAAATTTGGATAATGAATTGATTTCATTTCATTCCATAAAGTAAAGATGGGTAAATAAAACGAACCTAAAATAAAGTTGTGTTAGAGTCTTAAAAAACCGAACCTACCTCTACCAATTTAAAAACTCCTCGGCGCAAACAAATTTAAAGGCTTCATCATAATCCCGCATTTATAGAAATGTGAATTTTTGTTTATAAAAAAATTCGACCGTACCAATAAAAAATGGCACATACTGTAGCAGTTTAAATAAGCTACCAAACTTTAAAAAATAAACTTCTAAAAAGGCAAACTCAGAACATAAATAAATGACAGTGTATAAAGGATTTGACGATTATCATATCGTATTTGTTATTGTATATTTTTATTCAAGAAATGTCTTTGGGGTTAAAATAACTTCAGTGTTTATAGCAGCTAAGATTAAAGGAATAAGCCTGAAACCTACTCTCCAAAGAAAAATCTATTATGAACTTGAACCAAGAGCACGACATTGGTTAGATGTGAAAATAAACAAACTTGCTTAGTTTACATAGTTTTCGAGATAAAAAAAATTAATTGAAAAATATTACAGTAGTCGCTTTATCACCTAACATGAGCAAAACTATAAATGGAAAATCGCCTTTTTCTGAGCCAAGATTTCATTCCAATTCGCCTCGAGACATCGTCCTGAACTTTATAAGTATAAATATATTTTCATTTGTAAACATGTCTGAAGAAGGCACAAAGTACTGAAGCAGCTGTTACTAATTTATATTTTAATAAATATGAAAATCACATAAAACTTTAAGTTTTATTTCTATTTAATTAAATAAATATATTTACTATTTTGATGGTTTTTGTTCAGTTTAATTTCTCTTTTGCAGCTACAAGCTAACATAACTTAGGTATCTTACACAAATCGACAAAAGTAACATGGGATTATAAATTTAACATTTCTCCAACCAATATCATAATAATTATTTATCACTTCAGGGCTCAATATAACTCATTTTAGCCCATTATGAAATGAACAACCTTTGGATGAAATCTAACTCTCTCCCTCTCTCTCTCTCTTTCTCCCCCTCTCTCTCAACCTTAGATTAACGTCTCCCTTTGCAGGCTTTTCTACGTGTCCCAAGTCACCTAGGCATTTCAGCGACACGATCTCTAGGGAGAGGATTTGAAACTCTAGATCGCACACTTACTTTTTGACTATACAAGGACATGGAGGGGCTTCCCAAATAATAATTGCAAATCTTGACGAAATTGATATAAAAACACAATACAGAAATAAGAAGCACCTAAAAGTAGAGAAATTAAACACAACAATAATGAAATACAGAACAAATTTGAAAGAACACTTAGCAAGGATGATTGAGAACAGAATACCGAAGGCAGCATACAACTATTTACCACAAGGAAGGAGAAGCTTGGGGAGACAAAACACATGGAGCCGGAACAGGCAAACAAAAAAGCCAAAACCGTGACAAAGAAGAAGAAGATAAAATGTATGCTCAATAACATTTATAAAAATAAAAATGTAATACATTTGTGTTTACTAATCGTTACAGACAGCATTTGAATTGTTTGTAAACAGTTTCTAAATTGTGTATTTTGACACTGGAGAATATTCTTCAGTTTATTTTACATGCTGTTTGAATGTCTGTAACGATGAAAATACCTTTTTCGACTTCTATCGCATTAACTTCAATCAACACAGCAATGCAGTAAACAGTTTACCAATAAAATGATACACAAAGTATGTGGACGAATTGTTTTTTTACCTTGAACCATGAAAGGAGCGTTACGATCATCTATTAACTTTATGAAGGACAAAACAAAGGTGATAAACTATACATTAGACCAACTTTCAATGAGAACAATTTACTTAATCCAGTTTATTTACTTAATCCTCTAAAAATCCAGTTATAAAATCCTACAATAGATAAGATAATGTACGTTAAACCAATTATCTACACTTCACATGAATGGCTACACACACACTAACGTGATCGGTAGGACTGCGTTTTGTGATCGTTTATTTACAGTTATTGTTCATCAACAGGAAGTGGTAATTGTTTATCAAGTTTAGTGTTCAGTGGCATATATCAAGTATATAAGCAGATTATAAACTCACGTAAATATTCTGTTTATGATAAAACATATTTTTGCATTTTAAAAGTTGCGAAATTCTTGTGAAAAGTGTGTATAGAGATTCATCATTATAGTAGTTTTATCTCCAGAATTTGAAGTCGTAACGAATAAATCCTCTACACAGAAAATGACTGAAGTTCGATATTCACTTGATGGATTTAGCTGGTAAGACAATTTATGTATAAAATATAAGATTAAATAATTTGCGGATATAGCTAGAAGATAAACTATTAGAATAGATGATCGAGAATCGAAATCATGTCCTCATTTTGTTTGTTACTTAAATCAATGTAAATTCCACATAAGTAAAGTTATTTCTTCCAAAAAAATATGTTCGCAGTATATATTCAATTTAATGTAAAACACCAGCCGATATTGGTGAAGTAAAGATTTTTAGTGTGGGAAATAAAGATTATACAGGAAATGATTGGAAAGCATTAACTCAAGATAGGGATGTATGGAGAGCTTATGTCCGCGCGGCCATGAATCTACGGGTTCGATAGTGCCAGTGAGTAAGTAAGGGAAATAAAGATTCCGCTTAATAGGACTACGTTGTAACTATGAAATTTGGTTCAATAAAACGAATAAACTTACCAAATAGGAGTTACTGAGTCACTGATTGCATATACATACTGTAGATTTTCAGGGATATAAATATGATTAAAAAAACGTTTCTTGGGTTTTCCGGAAATTCCAAGAAATCTTTCTTAATCATATGTATATATTTCGATGTTACAATTAAATTTTGACATTGAGCAATGAAAGACAAATATGTTATGAAAAGATAAATAAATGCCTGAACCGGGATTTGAACCCGCGATCTCTTACTCTATACGTTGTTATATATAAAACATACACATTGTAGTAATACATTTTTTTAATTCATGTCAATCTATGATACAGGTTCTATATTTCGGCCCAATATACAGTAAGTGGATAAAAATGAATGGGAAAGGTCAAAAATCGCAAAAAGTTATAGATCTGTGTGAGAGGTAGGAGAATTACATAGAAAAAAATGCCTGTAAAGTTAATTATTCTGAATTTTATGTGTGATGGATTAATGGTAATCATCCGCGCCTCTGATTTCGAATTTTGCGAGTTTAAACCTGACCGGGGTCGATGGACTTTCAAGAGCGTAAAAACTTGAGAATAATTTCCTTAGGAAGGGAAATAAAACTGTGGATCATGTATCGTATATTTACGGGCGCTTAAAATAATCTCAGCCCTGAAATAATACCTCTGGGCAAAATGTGCCTACCTTTTAAGGCTCAACTTTCAATTGTGGCATTAATTACCTCAGTCGATAAAGAAGGTCGTTAGACGCCATCATTATTATTACTATTATTCTTTTAAATTAATTTAAATACTTTTTAATGGTCGTAAATTTTATCCTACGGGGTAGCTGTTTCTAATTGTCGAAATTATTTGTATTTACTTTTTTTTAAATGCCCCAGGCTGTAATTTCGACATTTCTGGTGTTCTTTCCTGACATGGCGTACTTGTAACCCACTTCTGAGGTTGCGGTGCCTGGAAGGCGGGGTTACACTGCCTCGATGATATGAGAGTTGATGATCATGGTAATGATTCGCCAGAAGAGGTCTTAAACTAAACTTAAGCTAATTAGACGAATTAGAGGAATATGATATTGATGATAGGCCTATTATTAAATAGAATCCTCCGTGCGGGCTTATACATTTTAAATGTCATAACATATATATATATATATATCCACCGCTGTGGTCTCGAGGTAGCGTGCTGCCTTATCACGCAGCGGGCCCGGGTTCGATCCCCGGTCAGGGCAGTTTTTCTGGGTGAGGTTTCTATCGGAGTTTTTCCTCATCTGTAAGACAAATGTCAGGAAAACTTTAAGGTCCAAGCGGTCCCCAAAATTATATGGCCATCATTACCATCATCATTATCATCATCATCCTTCACCGGTGTGGAAAGCAACGGGAAACTACCACACCTACAATTCCCTAGTAAAGCTGCAAGCATAGCATGAAAATTGGAAGCAGAAAAGAAGTAAGAATTTGGAATGAAGAAATAGAACTAGCAATTAAAGAAAAACAAAATTCACATAAACAGTGACTTTAACAAAAAACCGAAGAATCGAGACAACAATATGTGGAAAAAAGGAATACAGCAAAACAAATTATTAGGACAGCTCAACAACATTCTTGGAATAATTTTATAAGTGAAATCGAAAATGATATTCATGGCAGACAAAATTTTGCATACAAAGTTATAAAACTTTTAAATAGATCAGAAAAAGATACTGCAAAGATAGATGTTATTAACAAAGAAAGATGGATAGAACACTATAAAAATTTATGGTGTAAAGAAGAAAAAGAAGAAGAAAAACAAGAATCGTACCCAGATAATAAAACAGGAGAAATTCAAACGGATATGATCATATTTTATGAACTTCAAGAATCCTTAAAAGAAACCAAAAACAGAAAAGCAGCTGGTCCTGATCAGGTAAATATGGAGCTTCTAAAATATGGTGGAACATTTCTACATTGGGGAATATTGCATTTGTTTAATTAATGTTGGAAAAACTGCAGAATACCAGAAAATTGGAATATAGCTGAAGTCATATCGTTATTTAAGAAAGGAGATAGAAGAGAATGTAAGAACTATAGAGGAATTGCCTACTTAATTAAATTTATAAAATCTATGCAAGGGTTATAAATAAAAGACTTAAATAATCGCAAAAGTAATACTTGAAGAAGAACAAAATGGCTTTAGAACGGGGCGATCAACAACAGGTAAATTATTCATATTACAGCAAATATTTGAAAAAAGAAGAAAACATAAACCTATAGACGCATGTTGCTTTTATTGATTTTGAGAAGGCATTTGTTCGTACTCATAGAGATAAGTTATGGAAAATAATGGAAATACATGGCTACCCCCAAAATTAATTTATGTGATAAAAGTTTGTATGTAAAGTCTCAAATTATAATAAATATAGGCACATCAAAGACCGAAGCTATTTTAATAAATAGAGGTGTAAGACAAGGGTGCAGTTTATCACCTACCCTTTTTAATCTATATATTAATGACATCATCCAAAATTGGAAAAGTATTGTTAATATAGGTATAAGAATGGACCGTTTTAAAATATTAAACGTTTTATATATGCTGACGATGTTGTTATTATTCAAGAAAATGAAAATAATTTGCAGCACTCTTTACATCAATTAAATCAGTTATGCCAAGAATATAATTTTAAAAATCAAAAGAAAAAACAATAATAATGGTATTTTGGGGGAAACGATCATATAAGATCAAAAATCGTAATAGACAACAAATATCTGGAACAAGTAACAAATTGTAATTATTTGGGTTGTAATTTTACTATAAACACAAAAACTGAAAGAGACATACATATAAAACTGTCGAAATTTCAAATGATATTCAGAACTATACATAAAACATTAAAGAATAAAACAAGAAGAGATACTAGATTGAAGTTTTATAAAACATTGGCAGTTCCTTATTACTTTATGGGAGCGAAACTTGGGCAATGACCAAAAAATTGCTAAGTAGAATATAAAGCGCAGAAATGAACTTCCTTAGAAGAACAAAAGGCTGCACAAGATTGGATCGGATAAGGAATGAAGATATAAGAACAGAGTTAAATATATATATATATCCATTGGATGAGAAAATCAGAGAATATAGAGAGAAATGGTTTAAACATGTGGAAAGAATGAATGTAACAAGATTACCAAGAGCAGCATTCAACTACAAGCCAAGAGGTTCAAGGAATGTAGGAAGGCCAGTGTAAAGATGGACAGAACTGTGAGGCGGAACAGATAATTTGCCTAGCCCGTGAAGTGAAGAAGAAGAAGAAGAAGAAGAAGATAGAGAAGGAGGGCAGAAAATAAATTGTATGTATAATATGTGTTACAAATAAATTAAATTAAAATAAAATTAATCTCTAACAGTTAAGTCTCGTAGACTACGATGGGCAGGGCATGTTGCACGTATGGGGAACGAAAGACTTGCATGGAAGCTTCTTGTAGGAAAGCCAGAGGGAAAACGCCCAGTTGGTAGACCAAGAATGAGGTGGAAGAATAACATTAACTATGATTTGAGGGAAGTATATTATACAGGGAATGATTGGAAAACATTAGCTCAGGATAGGGATGTATGGAGAGCTTATGTCCGCGCGGCCATTAACCTATGGGTTCGATAGTGCCAGTGAGTAAGTAAAATTAATCTCTAAGGAATTTATGTGTATCCATTTGTTTACGTTCATACTGAAAGTGCATGTTGCGAAAAGAAAATTGTGCAGCAGCAATGTAAATTGACTGACTCTCGCGTATTTATTATTAGTGGTTTAAAATAAAGTGAGTAAAATTTATTATTTAAATTTAAATTAAACCCTGTATAATATTCGTTTGAGTAATTTCATTACATTTTTTTTATATTTAGATATTCGCACCTACTTCCATTATGCCTCGACATACGAAGAACATTGATGGGTTGGAGTGAGAGACAAATAAGAAGGGATATATATTCCCGTACACATAATAATAGGCTAAATGTAAATTTAAATAGTTTAAATAGTATACAAATTTCAAATGACGCGTTACTGTTTTTTTTTAATTAACTTAGTTTGGCCAATCTATAGCCTACCACATATTTTGTATCGTTCGTATGTTAAAGATAAATCGAAAATTAATGCATAATGACGTATTTTTGGCAAACTTAAAAAATTAATGAACTGTGGTCGAATATCGACCGCTGGGTGAACACTACTTCTAATAAATGAATGGTCTATAAAAATTAAAAACAAGTCAATTTTGGCTTGTTCATAGACGTTATCAAGTAGGCAATGGTTCAACATACTAAAATCAAGAAAACGAACTGTCTCTAATAATACAGGACTATCAATCCAATAATGACAACATTAGCAGTTTATGTCTAGTGTTTCGAATTCTATCCATTGTCTAAACATACAAGTCTTTTTAATTAAATAATAGGTTCCAAACTTAACAATTAATAAAATTACCAGAAGGTTTTATATAAAAGGTAATAAATTGTGTACTCATTTATGCTTATTTATATAATACTAGTTAATACCCGGCGTGCGCTGTTACGCCTAAATAAATGAAAATTAACGTGCTTTCATGTTTATTGAATAAGTAAATGGAAAAATAATAAATGTATTTCGTAATTATTTTAATATTCCCCGTGCTGATTACCCGGTGTTGCCCGGGAATCTACTTATCTCGATTTTCTTGGCATAAATGAACTAAAAGATAAAATTCGTTATTGTGAGTTATCCGTAAAAGAATACCCGTCATGTGCTGCTATGCTTGCACAGGAATTTACGTACTTGTCTCGATCTTCTTGGCATCAATGAAACGCAAAAATGGTTATTGTGAGTTAACCGTAAGAGATAAACATATGCTGTCGCGGACTTTTTTGTAGAGCTTTCTGAGATACTCAATTCTGTACACATTAATTTTGTGTATTTGTTATGGTTTAGGAAGAGTAAGCCATTTAAGCGTCCAAAGAGCTACTTTTTTTCACGTTTTCCGCTTCAAAGGACGATTTTTAAGGGTGTAGGAGTTGAGTATCTTAACTCTCTTATAGCCTATGTTCATCCCGGGAATCTCCTGAACATATTGCAAAAAGCCCCATCACAATATGATCAACGGTATGACCGCGCATAAAGTACAAACAAACATACAAACAAACAACAAACAAACATTCATTTTTATATATTAGATTTATTAAATGATAAATTTATATACAAGTTAATGTCCAACTAATAACATTATTTAAGCCATGAATAATCATAAATAAACATGGGTCTGTATGTTGACCGCACACCACCCATGACATCTCTAGAAAAATAAGCGTAATTAAATTAACTTGGTCTAGTAACTCCTGACAAAGGAGAGGTTAAGCCCAACATTGGGCTGTTACACCTTTGTAGATAGATGATCTTCTTCTTCTTCTTCACGGTTTGGGCTTATTTACTAGCCTGTTCCGGCTCCAAATTGCTGCTGTTTCCATCTTTTCCTTGGCCTTCCCAAACTTCTTCTTCCTCGTGGTGAATAGTTGTATGCTGCTTTTGGTATTCTATTCTCAGTCATCCTTGCCAAGTATTCTTTCCAGTTTGTTCTGTATTTATCTATTGTTGTGTTTAATTCCTCTACTATTAGTTGTTCTCTTATTTCTGTGTTATGTTTTTTGTCTGTTCTTTGATATCCTGCTATTGGTCTGAGGAATCTCATTTCAGCAGCTTGTATTCCGGCATATTGTTGTGTTGTCACTGTCCATGTTTCGGATCCATAAGTAATAATAGGCACTACCATTGTCTTGTATAATTTCATTATAGAGTCTTTCCCGGCTTTATTTTTCAAAGTTCTTTTTAGTGTTCCTGTTATATAATTAAACTTATTTAATTTGTTATTTATATCTGTTTCCGCTGTGTATGATATTTCGCAACCTAGGAAGTTATATCTTACTACTTTTTCTATTGGTTTATTTTCTAATATTATCTTTGTCCGAACTGGATGAGCGCCCTTGAAGGCCATCGTTTTTATTTTTGTGAGGATATTTCCATGTTGTATATTTTTGATATTTCATTTAGTTTATATAGCATTCTTTGTAGTTCGTCCTCTGTTTTTGATATTAAAATCTGGTCATCTGCAAAGGCTACTGTTTTTATTACTATATTTCCTAAGTTAATTCCCTCAGTCGTCATTTGCTTCCATGATCTTATCATGTCGTCGAAATAAATGTTAAAAAAAGTGGTTGATAGTAGACAACCTTGTCTAACTCCTCCTGTTATATGTATTGGTTCCCTTTGATTTATTTTTATTTTTGTTTTCTCGTACAGTTTCTTAATTACTGCTATCAAGTGTAGTGCAATCCCTTTTTTCACTTAATATGTTCCATAATTTTGGTCTAGACACTTTATCAAAGGTCTTCTTATAATCTATAAAGAGGATGTGCGTCTCTAAGATAGATGATATTTGGTATATAAAGAAAGACGTGTTAGGGGAGTGGGAACTTGACAGTTCGATCTTCCTTACAAGAACAGCTGTGTCTAGAGATGCCGCGATATTCACACAATCTACTATAAAATGAGCACTTGAAACTAAATCAAAGAGCGTATAGCTTTAATTTCTATAACATCTTCATAAGTAATGTCACGAGTGATTTCCAAATCATCGATCATGTCACGATGTCACGAAGTGAAATCAAGAGTGGCATTTGTTAGGACTATTTAACGAATAAAATTAAGCTGTTTACTCTAAGCATTACTTAAATATAGTTACCGGTATTTTAAAATACTTATATATTTACCGGTAATGTAAACGGCGATGTTTGAAAAATCAGAATTGTATCTATATGTTTCATTTGTTCATCCTGTGCAACTTGTTCATACAATATTATGTATTACCATCTGGCATGGGAAACTTGAAATAGGATTGCAATATCGTAAGAATGAATCCTAGTGGAGAAAAAATGAAACACATCAAACTGTATAAATTATAACCAACATTATAGGTTATTAATTAATTTTTTTAGGAAACAATTAACTAAAATCATTCTTTAAAAACACTATATTGAACACACAATTATCAAATGTGTAGTTTGAAGGAATCTATTCATTATTTGCTATATTCAATGTATTTGTTGGAGAGTCAATCACTGCAAAATAATGCTATGACCTATTCAGAATATTAAAAAGAGGAGCTTTCTTTATTATGGTAAAGATAATTCGATAAACAGCGAGGTGAAACACGACTGTCATTGGTTGTAAAACAAAATTCATTGAAACCTGATTGGTCATTGACTCCCATTTGGGGCATGAGTTAAACAGTCATATTAAAAATATAGTATTATTGTCACTGTAGTTTGTTTTCTTAGTGGAATATTTGTTAATTTGTAAAATCTCAAATAAATAAAAGTATGACTGTCCAATATCACAAATTAAGACATATTGAAAAGTTTTTATAACTAATGTTTAAAGGATAACAGAGGAGATAAAGAAGATCATCTTTCATGTCATAAAAAAGTTTTTCTTTTCCCGCTAAGCTGGGCCTCTTCTCTTCAGAAGTTTCACTAAAAAACAGTTGACAAGTTCATTAAAGACATGGTATCGTGTCAATGTCTTCATTTTAACCCTAAAATTATCAATACAATATTTTCTCGTGCCAGTTATGTAAATATTCCGGACCGCAAGGAAAATAAATTAATGTTAAACTGTGTTATTATTATAGGCCTATATTATTGCGTAATTTGACATAAATTTAAGTAATTTTGACTCGTTTGTCTTTCTGTTGATCTAAAAACAATATTAAATAAATGAAATCAATGTATCCAATAAGATACATTTTTAATTTAAGGGTTAAAGGTGATACAGTGGAAAGATGAAATAATGGAAACGCCTTTCAAATCTTCAAATATATGGCGTAAGACCGCTATTAGTCTTTGAAATAGCTGCGATTCTTCTTGGTATTGATTCATACAACTTATCAATGTATTCTATGGGCATTCTGTAAAAGTCTTCAAGGATAATTCCCTCTATATATTTAAGAGAGGAATGAGGTGGAAATCTTTTACTTTCGTTTTCATTTCACACAACATTGCTCAATAATATTCGTATTGGAGATTGAGTTGGCCATTGCAGACATCTGACTTTTCCTTCACGTTCCTCAAACAACCAGCGCAAGGGAATTGTCACTTTGAAATATATTAATACTGAGGAGAACACTGAATCCACATAATTTCTATAATGGCTTAGCCCAATGTTAAGCCAATGTCTCTCCCTTGTCAGGGGTCGCTTGACCAAGTTAATTTTAGTTACCATATGTGTCATAAATGGCATGCGGTCAACTAACCGACTTAATTAGATATCTAGCAGGACACCAAGGTATTACTAGAATGTCGAGGTCAGTAAATTTTGCTTAGAGGCCTCTTTACTCAGGCTTAATAATCTTTTACGAACCTAGAAATCTTCAGACTCGGGACCCATGGCATAAAATTCCTCCCGGAGGACTTGCTCCTTGGATTTTTCAGTCCTAAAAATATCCATAGACCCCGGACGGGTTTGAACCCGCGACCCTCGGGACCAGAGGCAAGGAGCATAACCACTGGTCCACCGCGGCCGAAATGATCACCAAGAATGACGTTATAAACCTTAGAATTCAGTTCTTCAAAATTTCTCTCATATGTCATTAGTTGTCCATTTCCATTACATAACGCATTTCTATGTGTAAACACATATTTAGTTTTATTGATGTTTACTTCCAGTTTCAATTTCTTAGTGTATAGAATGTGCGTGTTTGCCTTTAGTATCTCCTTGCTATCACTCAATAATACTACATCATCAGCATAAACTAACAGCCTATTAATGCCATTGAGTTGTAGGCCTTCTTCATTCTCCAAAAATTTGTTCCTTTTTCATCTGCATAACCAAAGAGGACTAGAACATCCTGTATAAGACTCCATTACAAGTATACTGATGTAATAATGATCCAAGGCATTCTAGTTAGTCTGCTTGAACGCTCTCTGTTATACTATAAATTGTTATTAACTAGGCACTTTCTCGAGCTAGAAACTACTTGCTTAATTGCGTATCAACGATAAACACATCTAAGTTGACGGAAAATGCATTGTCACTACAGCATAACAAGATACAAACTCCTTTATGTCGATATCTATTCAGAAACATGGAAGAAACTTGTATTATGTCGCAATAAACAAACAACAAACAATTACGTGCATATTTAATAACTATTTTAGGAGATTCCTCTAGATACCGCAAACGATGGAAAATACAATGGAAATGAAACTGAATTTTACGAACAGTTAATAAAATGTAGAATAAAGTTCATAGGAAATGTTTTGGACCAAAGAGAGATGAACAGACAGGTGAATGGAGAAGACTACATAACAGTAAACTACATGTTCTTTATAGGAAGCCACATATAATAATAACAATTAAGTCTCGTAGACTGCGATGGGCAGGACATGTGGCACGAATGGGGAATGAAAACGTGCATGAAAGCTTCTTATAGGAAAATCAGTGGGAAAACGCCCAGTTGTAGACCAAGAATAAAGTGGGAAAATAGCATTAACTATGATTTGAGGGAATAGATTATATACAGGGGATGATTGGAAAACATTAACTCAGGATAGGGATATATGGAGAGCTTATGTCCGTGCGCCCATGAACCTACGGGTTCGATAGTGCAAGTGAGTTAGTTAATAAATTGTATGTCGTCCGCAGTGGTCTAGTAGTTATGTTTCTTGCCTCTAGTCCGGAGGGTCACGGGTTCAAACCGACCAGGGTCGATGGAATTTTAGGTTGGAAAAATCCGAAAGACAAGTCCTCCGGAGGGAACTCTAAGCCTTGGGTCCCGAGTCTGAAGATTTTCAGGCTCGTAAAAGAACCATAAGCCTGAATAAAAAGGCCTCTGTGCAAAATTTAACCGATCTTCGCCTATCCAAGTAATACCTTAGTCGCCTACTAGGTGACTCATTGAGTCGATGTGCTGACCACATGTCACTCGTTGACATGCATAGGTAAATAAGCATAACTAAATTACCTTGGTGAAGAAATTCCCGCTAGGGAACATCCATGTCCTCACATGGAGCGTATGGGGTATACACACAATAAATTATATAATCGTCAATCTGGTCATCACTAGAAAATATAACTTGGTGATTTCAATGCTAAAATTGGCCGGGAAGAATACATAGGAATATTTCAGATAAAGAAAGATTACAAGAATGTTGTACTGATAACGAATGGAGATTGATACATTTTCCCACCAAAGAAAATTTAAGAAAAATGTGATGGTATTACTAAAAACTAGATAGACCCTATATCAATACAGACCAGGCACAAGTCTGCAATTTTAAATGTTATTTGCAGAGAGCAGACCATCACATACAGACAAGGGAAGTGCGTGACTCGAACGTTCAGAACCGCACGAATATATGCTTACAATATATATTGCACATCCCATAAACAGCGGTATGAGCCATTTGCATGCAAAAGTTCATGTCTTACCAAGAAAGACATTTGAATGGCCACTCATTGAAGATCTAAGAGAGGAACTTTGGTAACACGAAAAAAAAAAATATCCATATAATAGGACCAAAAACACACATCTTTCAATGTCGTTGCTTATTGCTATATTTCTCTCTGCTTAAAATGGAGGGTCTGATGCCAAAGTGAACCAACTACGTTTTTAATATTTTTGGCAATTCAACTTTAAAGAATATTTTGAAATATAAAAATGAATAATGGCATAATTTTTTTTTCCTTATTGGTCACCATCTAACATATGGTGACCAATAAGGAAAAAAAAGATCATGCCATTATTCATTTTTATATTTCAAAATATACTTTAAAGTTGAATTGTCAAAAATATTAAAAACGTAGTTGGTTCACTTTGGCATCAGACCCTCCAAATAATTTCGCTCTTTGAACAACAAACTTTTTTATTCTGGCATGAGTATTGCACGGCTATTCAGTCTTCGAACTTCAGCTGTGAGATTTCAATGAAGTGATCAAAACGAAGTGGAAAAGAACAATATGCACATCTGACTAGAGTCAATTCTTCACAATCAACACCACTTATGTATTCAAGCAGTCCAATACGAGTATCAAATATCAAACTAATTACTTTTTCATACGATGATATTGGCATGTCAATGTCATAACCTGCCTTTTGCCAAGCATATTGTTACATAGATTTATACTTCGGTGTAGAGAGTTGATTGTATAGCACAAGTGAAGTTTAATGATAAAATGACGATCATGCAGCTTTACTTGTGGCTTTTCAAATTGTAGATTGCAAAAACAAATATCCTACTCAAATAGAGCTTATATTTCCTAAAGAAATATTCATCAAGAGCAATATTTTGTTGTCAACAGAGCCAATATCTTGAGCGTAACATCCTTATTCGGAAAACCCATCTAACAGAGTACGATCTGTACGTCTTGACCAGGAATCACACAGCGATAGGCTCTTCGCATCGTCACGTTCATGTTCACCAAGGATTGCAGTTAGAAAACTTTCCACGCCCCCTTTCGTCATTTTTTCTCATTTTGCTTCAAGTTTCGTTGAAACATTTGGGCCAAAGATAAAGTGTAGAACTGCACTATAATGCCCCCTCCACAAGAAAGGAGATAAGACAAAATTTAGAAATTATCGAGGCACTGCACTTCTTGATGTAAAATATAAAAAGTTATCCAAAATTATAAATAAAAAATATATACCCTTATATAGAAGCACGAGGTAGCGTGCTGCCTTGTCACGCAGCGGGTCCGGGTTCGATCCCCGGTCGGGGCAGTTTTTCTGGGTGAGGTTTTTATCGGGGTTTTCCCTCGCCTGTAAGACAAATGTCAGGAAAGCTTTAGGGCCCAAACGGTCCCCGAAATCATATGGCCATCATCATCATCCTTATCATTATCATCATCCTTCACCGGTGTGGAAAGCAACGGGAAGCTACCATACCTACAATTCCCTAGTAAAGCTGCAAAGCATAGCATGAAAATGCTATGATTGCAGTGAAAGACCTGCCCTCGGGCAGAATTACTATGGATATAGAAGCAATTATTGGACAGGCTATCAAACATATTTTATGAGGCAAATCAACTATAGATTCAATTGTCTCTACAAAACAGATTTTAGAGAAATGTTACGAGTTTGATACTGATTTTTTAATTTTATTGACCTTAAACAGGTTTTTGATAGCATCCACAGGAATACGGAATTGAAATCTTTGTCAAGGTTGGGAATCCTCTACCTTATGCGCTCTTAGAGTGATCCCAACATAAACAAACGCCAATTGTATCCTTCCGCCATTCGCGCCACAATTGGTGTCGCGTTGACAGGGAGCACGTGTGAAGTTAATAAGACATGTGAATGTTGAATGGAGTAGATTACAAGAAAGCTGGCGAGATTCTTCACTGAACTTGTGAAATATATGCATTTAAAATAACTGTTTTTTTGGCCACTAGTCAAAGGTTTTCCAGACTTGTGTTATAAAACTGTTGGTGGCGACACAGCAACTGAAGACTCAATTATTTTGTTGCATCTGAATAGACCGAAGCATGACTCAAAACATCATCCACATGTAATAAACTATTGTAAGTCGTAATTATTGATTAGGTATATTGTAGAATATTTTCTATCTTTTGAATATTATTATTTTCATTCACGAAGAATAAAAAAATATATTCAGAGGACATATCTTTAATTTAATGAAGGAAGCTACTTTCTCGCATACTTATTGCTTCTAACATCGTATATCGGTATCACTAACCAATGAAAAGCGAGCAGATCACATGGTTTCGTTTTGATGAGGATCATTTTAAGAGCGGATGGCCTTTAGGCAAGTTGATTAATTAAATTAAGTATACAATTAAGAATGATCTACAGTTAAATTAATAATACATAAGTTAATAAAGTTATAGATTGTTATTTTTATTGTTTTTTTTCTTTCCTTTGTATTGTATAATTCTAGTATGAATTATTAATTTAACAGTTGATCATTCATAACAATTATGAATTATTGTTAAATGTATATGATTTAAGCCTGATAAATTGGAATAGGAGACCTCAAGTGTTAAGAGGCCTTAACTCTATCAAGTAAAATAAACCATTATTATTATTATTATTATTATTATTATTATTATTATTATTATCTTTATTATTATTATTATTATTATTATTCCATCTATCCATAGTAATTCTGCCCGAGGGCAGGTCTTTCACTGCAATCATAGCATTTTCGTGCTATGCTTTGCAGCTTTACTAGGGAATTGTAGGTGTGGTAGCTTCCCGTTGCATTCCACACCGGTGAAGGATGATGGTGGTAATGATAAGGATGATGATGATGGCCGGATGATTTTCGGGGACCGTTGGGCCATAAGTTTCCTGACATTTGTCTTACAGGTGAGGAAAAACCCCGAATAAACCTCACCCAGGAGCTTGTCCCGACCGGGAATCGAACCTGAGCCCGCTGCGTGACAAGGCAGCACGCTACTTCGAGACCACAGTGGTGGACTTATTATTATTATCTTTATTACCTTTATTATTATTATTATTATTATTATTATTATTATTATTATTATTATTATTATTATTATTATCTTTATTATATTTATTATCTTTATTATTATTATTATTATTATTATTATTATTAGGCCTATTATTATTATTATTATTATTATTATTATTATTATTATTATTAATTATTATTAAATATAATCATCGTGGAAGTTCAGATTAGAAAAAAATAGAAATATTGAAATTAAGAAAATTATGAAGGTTGAAATAATTGTGCCACACATAATAAATGAAGAAAGGCGATTAATAAGAGGATTGTATGTATGGAGTGAGAAAAGGAATCGGTGAATTGGGAGTTATATGTGAGGATGTTCAGGACCGCTAAAAATGGATAAGACGAATTTCTCGGGGGGACGGAAAACCATTGTACCGCGGATAAATTCCGAAATAAAAAAAATTAAATTGATATTAGACCTAAATTATTTTATATACACATATTTTAGACTATCAGTTGTGATTTTTATCAAAGCAATTCCTCGATTTATTAATGTACATTTAAAAAGTATGATATTCAGTGCTTCTGCTATCTTAATGATCAGTGCACGCCCCTGATAAAATCGAAAGATAGAATAAGCCACTAGCGCAACATGAGAACAAGCAGTTCCGCTATAAGATGAGAAACAATAATATTTCAACACCGTTAACGGATAAGAAAAAAAAATACAGTATAGCATTATTTCCATGTTCTGCGTGTCCGAAAAAATGATACGTTATATATTTTGTGTCTTGGGAGAGATTCACTGTTGTTTTGTTCGTGCCACGCTTTAACGGCCTCTCCTCCTGGAACTGACAAAAAATCGTCGGTTTTAACCACCCTTCTGAGTGTCACTTAACAAAAGCCGACCGCCTTTCAACCCTCATTAGAGAGAAAGAGACGGAGATATATCCAAGTTGCCAAATCAACCAACCTATCTTTTTTTATAGGAGTCCACCGCAGTGGTCTCGAGGTAGCGTGCTGCCTTGTCACGCAGCGGGCCCGGGTTCGATCCCCGGTCGGGACAGTTTTTCTGGGTGAGGTTTTTATCGGGGTTTTTCCTCACCTGTAAGACAAATGTCAGGAAAACTTTAAAAGGCCCAGACGGTCCCCGAAATCATATGGCAATCGCAATCATCATCATTCATATTCATCTTAGATTAATCTTAGGATTAGGAACTCTCCTGGAGCACCACTATCATCATCGTCACCCATCATATCATCGGGGCAACGTAACCCCGCCTTCCAGAAGTGGGTTACAACTACGCCATGCCAGGAGAGAACGCCGAAAGACAACCTGGGGCATTTGCAAAAAAATCTTATTTATAGGTATGTGCATATCAATACAGCATAGAATGGTTAATTTTAAAATTTTATTTTTAAAGAGTAGGTCTAGTGTGGATGGGCAATTTTGGAAAGTGGAATCATTGGCGCGTGGTAGTTGTACGTGAGAGAAAGCCATTAAATTATGGCTTACACAATAGTGTTATTGCATATTAACAACCATTAAAAAAGGTTAACACCGACCTCAATAGTATATTGATTATAAGGACAACCTCTCCACTCTGTAGGTCCTTACGAGGACGCGACCTGTCTTGAAAGAATTTTAATTCCGGATCAAATACATAATTCTTTAATAAGAAGAAGAAAGGTTCGTCCTAATGGGCATTGATTGTACTTTAGTCTTTACTGCAGTCGTTCGGCGATTTTGTGTTTCTTGGGCATTTCGGTATATGATATCGGTCGCACTGTCCGCCACACAATTCACACACGCACTTCTCACTGGGTTCGTGATATTTCTTGTTCCTGCACACCTTATGATGAAAGCCGTGTATCGCATATCGTGTCATAACATGTCTTAGCTCTTGGTTGGCTTTCGTCCAGTTCCTGTCCAGAATAGCTCCTGAGGTGTAGAAATCAGCATCTATCATTCTCTGTTTTTCTCTCCTGTTGTTTAAAAGTACTTGGTAAGGGCTAGTAGATGGTAGTAGCATTCTCAGTCGTAGATCTTCTATGTAGTTTGTTTCCTTTGTGAATTCATAGATGAATCGTGAGGGTGCAGTTTTCTCCACTCTCAGTGTTATTTTTAGAAAGCGGACTTTCACGTTTTCTATCTTCCTAAGGTCACTGAGAGTCAGTTTTTCCCATATCAGATCTATTCCATAAGTGGTAATCGGCCAAATCGTGGTTTCAAAGAGAATCATGGCTGTCGGCAGCGATAGTCTCGCTAAGTTCTTGATGCTGTAGATTGCTTTAATGACAGCTATTGTTTTGTCGTGTACATGTTGGCTGAAAGATTTCGCTGTCGTCTGTAGGGTTAATCCTAGATATTTGAACTTGTTTACTGTTTTCAGGGGTATTGTTTCTAACGTCACGTTGCCCTCTGCAGTAGCTCTTCCTCCTCTCCTCATCTGGACTGTTTTATCAGTGTTTATGGTGAGGATGTTCTTAAAGTCATACAGTGTGTCGTGGAGATCGCGTTAATACACACTTCTTTGACCATACATAAGAGATGGATATCCTCTTCGAATGAGTTGGTAGCTCAATCCCGAGACCAGCTCCAAGAAAACAAACAGTTAAGAAAATACCGGCTAGTCACTCATTCAATCATACTAAACATGGCGAATATATGTAATGACCAGATGATATTCGAGGACTATTTGAGTCTTAAACTTTCCTATTAGGTAGCCTGAATATTTTTCCCAAAGGTTAGAAAAACCTCGAAAAGAAGTTCATCAAGAAAGTGATTACAGCTGGGTAACAAATACGAGTCCGCTGCGTCCCAAACAACACGTTGTTGCAACGCCGTTTCTCCTAGGTCAAACTTGTGGAATAATCACAATATTAAATAAGGAAATGAATACTTGTAAAGGATGAAATCGGAGTAAAGTGTTTGCAGACTCAGTTCATCATCATCATCATCATCATCCAGGGATTAAGCCTGTTGGCTCGTTCCGATTTCATGAAAGCTAGAATTGTTAAAATGTTCAGACCATCTTCTCTGTGGGCGTCCAACATTTCTCAGTTATGTTAATTAATTTGAGTGTTACAGATATATAATTAGTTTTACGTAAGGCAGAAATGTAAATTAAGTTATCAACCGTTTGAGATTCTAAAATATATGCGTTTAATTTAAGTAACTCAATCCCCTCACATAAATATGTATGTAATGAACGATAAAAGCGCGGTTTTATATAGACTTATTCATTGTCGCAATTTTTTATATAAAGACTGAAAATAATAAAGCTCATATAAGTTTAGTTTACGATAATAACTAACTACTGGCACTATCGAACCCGTAGGTTCATGGCCGCGCGGACATAAACTCTCCATACATCCCTATCCTGAGCCAAAGTTTTTCAATCATCCCATTTATAATCTACTTCCCTCAAATCATAGTTAATGTTATTCTCCCACCTCATTCTTATTCTACTAACCGGGCGTTTTCGCTCAGGTTTTCCTACAAGAAACTTCCATGCATGTCTTTCAATCCCCATTCGTGCCAAGTTTACGATAATTGCAAAAATAATACAACATTTTATAACTATAGTATAAGATATCGGATACAGAATTATAGAATATATTTAAAGAAATTGAAGGGCTTAGGGCAATAACATGATAAGCCACATATTGTTTTTCTGACTTATGAAATATAAGGATTTTAATGTTTCAAAAAATATATTATAAATACTATTTGGGCAGTATTATTGTTAATAAATTATGTGCCTGTATCATTTAACTCATCACTGGCGCACTTACAAACAATTTTATGGATATTTCAATACATTTTATTTGCTATAATTGTAATAAATGACATTTCTTAACAGAATGTGGTTTATCATGTTACCGCCCTAAGCCCTTCAATTAATTATTATGTAATGATGTAAATATTCACTTCTATATTTCATATATCAACAGGGCAGCGTAACTCCGCCTTCCAGGCGCCCTAACATCAGAAGTGGGTTACAATAACGCCATGCCAGGACAGAATACCAGAATGTCGAAATGAAATGTGGTGGCATTGAATAAAAAATACCACGACCTTTAATCTTCTTTACTTAATAGAAATACAATAAAGAAAAATAACTGTGTCTGAATAAGGAAGTAGAGAGAGAGAGAGAGAGAGAGGGGGGGGGGGTAAATTTCCTAAAACCTCATTGGGTCCTACTGTCTGCCAGAGTACTATTGACACTCGATCCCATCAGCACATTGTCTTTTATATCGCTCCTCATCACACTGTATAATATTCATTATCTTTTACTGTCTCACTTACCAAAACATGGAATTCCCTTCCGCCCTATGTCAGAGACTGTCAAAATATAACATCGTTCAAAAACAAACTAAAGAATTATTTAATAACAAATTAACTTATATACCTACTGATAGTATTCTTTTAACAATTAACAAAATTACATTATTTATGAAAATAATATTAAGAATAATAAATATTTTCATTTGTTTTGATTTAAATATTGTATAATCGTAAATTTAGTTTTCTATATCTCATTATTTTTCTTTGTTTTTTATATACATTAGACAGGGACAATTCAATATATCTTGTTTGTATATATTCTATTATTAGTTTTAGTCTTAATTTTAATTAACATTAACTGGTTGCATTATAGATCGTAATATAATAGATATTATCTTTTTGATCAAATTTTTATTTAGTACTTAATATTAGAGTTAATTCAGATTGTTATATTCTGATGTAATATATGTTTGTCCTGGTGAGTGGAAGAGAAGGCCACATGGCCTGAACGCCACCAGGCTAAATAAATCTAATATAATCTAATCTATTGCATTTTGCTGGTACAGGAAATGAATACGCAACTAAAAGAATATGTAGTGTGTTTAGCTTAGCAATTTGGAAAGCGGTATATTACTCATATTCTGCAACGATAGAGACATTACGCATATCCATCAACAAAGAGAGAAGCATTTCTTCTTCCAATGAAAAAAGGATTAATAGATATAATAAATTCTAAACAATATTTATCTTCGCATTCATCATTCAGTGCTGCTTGTCTGTTGTATTTATCCTTATAATCTGTTATCTTGTTAATCACTAGTTAATGACAAAGCAATAAAGCATTGTAATTCTGTGTAAAAACACTGAATTGGGTAATATAATGATTTATTTCAAATACGGTATAAGGCTTTCTGAAAACATCATTTAAATCTAAAATTAATATTTCCGTAACTATGGTCTGCCTCTTCATACAAGAGATAACGATTTAATTACTCTTTCCCATGTTCCGCTTTCAGTCCCCATTCGTGCCACATGCCCTGCCAATCGTAGTCTAGGAGACTTAGTTCTTCTTATATCTGGTTTCCCATAAAGATCGTGTAGCTCATTGTTATATAGTTTTCTCCTTTCGCCTGTTGATACCCGGGCGTATTTTACATCAGCAACAATAATTATTACAGTTCACATTGGAATTAACATTTTTAGTTCATCTCTATTTGGTCAAAATATTTTCCTAAGAATTTTATTATCGGATACTCGTTTTCTTTTTTCCTCCCTAAAAGTAAGAGTGCATGTTTCGCATTCATATAATATATAACGTATATATTATCATAAGTAATTCCATGAGTGATTTCCAAATTCAGGACTCACGAAGTGAGGAGTGAATTTATCTAGAGAATTTGGAAATCAAGAGTGGCATTTGTTAGGATATTTAACGAATAAAATTAAGCTATTTACTCACAAATCATTATTTAAATATACTTATTTTAAAATATTAATATATTTAATGTAAACGGCGATGTTCGAAAACAAATGAGAAACGTTATATTTCGTTTGTTCATCACTGCAACCAGATCATATTTATTACCAAAAATAATCGCAATATTGTAAGAATGCACCCTAGTGGAAAAAAATGAAACACATCATTGCAGGTTATTAATTAATTTCTGATGCCCTATTATGTAAATATGTCAATTATATTTTCTGCAATGTTAATTCCTGGGAAATAATACGATTAAGAAAGTGTTTTTTTGTTTTGCGGTATAATCAATTGCTACGAGTGTTTTTCTATTATATCTAGCAAGCAGAATCTGCTTACATTCGTGCACTATATATATATATATATACAATCTGGAAACTACTTGATAAAATGAGAGTGATAAAATCGAGGTGAAAAACGACTGTGATTGGTTGTAAATAAAAATTCATTGAAATGTCATTGGTCACTGACTGCCATTTGGGGTATGAGTTAAATAGACAGCATTTTTTAGAAACGTTGGGACCAAAAGAATCCCTGTAATGCAAAATAGCATGCATTTCCAGAATTGAGCATATTTTCAATTTCTTTCTACACCTCATTCTTGTTTGAAATTATTGTTCCAAGGTATAACATTTCAGCCATTTCTTCAACATTTCTCTGCTTTATCATTAACTGTGTATTATCATTATATATCATAATGTATTTCTATGTGTGACCATATATTTAGATTTATTGATGTTTACTTCCAGCAACAATTTCTTGATGTTACTTAATAGAGTGTACGTGTTGGCCCTTAGTATCTCCTTGCTACCGCTTAATAAAGTAATTACAATTAAATACAATGACTACGTTTGTTATAGGCAGATTTTGCATAAATAATGGGTCTTGCCCGCTTCATCTAATTATAAACTTCAATAATTACTACACGCACCATAAGTGGATTGTGGAATGAGTTTGCTGTCCGACAATTTAATTTATTGCTCTCAGGAAGATTCATAAAAAGCATATAAATCCATTAGCATTACAATTCAAATAGCCTACAATTAATCACTACCTACAAAGAGAAACATTAAATTATATTTCATCACGAAATCGTATGATCAAGTTTAATAATGATAGCACAATATTAATAAAGAAAACAAAACGGAAATGTCATTAACGGCCAACCGAGCGAAAATGTTGGAAAGCATTATTTGAAGATACAATATACCTTCATTATTAACACGATGTTTCAGGTCGACTAATGGTCACTGTGTTCGATTCTAGTTCCGAAGTTTGCGGATTCAAACTCGGTCTGGGTCGTTGGCTTATTAAGGGTGTAGGTCGCACTTAATAGATTTACGACACATAAAAGAAACTCAAGCCAGAAAAAGAGGTATCTCAACAAACACTCGTGCGTGAATTGCAACGCTAATATCATAAAGGCTACACTCAGATTCAATCAAGGAAGTTACTGTGTGTTTGGAATAAGGAACTGGATTGCCATTTTAACAGTATTTCCTTGAGAGAAATCCTTATATAAAACTGAAGATTGCAACACAGTAGGTACATAGTTGTAAGTTGTAGCCGTCCAAGCCACCCCCTCTTAAAGAAAAAAACAATTACCACTTTCCACTGAACTCTTGCGGATCTGTGCTATCCTGTGTGAAAGTGTCGACTCTCATATTTACTATAAAACTAGTTTGCATGCCGTAAAAGAAAAACTATTTTTTTTAAATGTATAGTATATAGATTTGGAAAAGGTACTGCTAACCTTGCCGCTCCACCCCTCCTTAATAAACAAATACCGTTATTATGAGTTTGGCAACATCTACCCTCTGTAGGTAGGGCGACACTGGCATAGACCATAAGGTCTGTAGTAACTTCCTGGGTTAAATTAAAGTGTATCCGGTCTTAAAGAGATCTTCATCAAAACAAACCATGTGATCTGCTCGCTTTTCAATGGTTATGTACACCGGCGTAGAATGTAGAGGGAATAAATACACGAAAAAGTAGTTCCTTTCATTAAATTAAAAATATGTCCTCTAAATATACTTGAAAGTAGAATATATTCTAAAATATACTATATATTCTAAAATATACATAGTCAATAATTACAACTTAAAATAATTTATTACATATGGACGATACATTTGAGTCATGCTTCAGTCGATTCTAATACAACAAAATGTCTTCTGTTGCTGTGTCGCCATCTAATTTTTAAAACACAAGTCTGGCAAACCTTTGACTACTTGTCAAAAAAATTATTTAATTTATGATCATGTCTGAAGAAGGTACAAAGTACCGGAACAGCAGTTACAAATTTATATTGTAATAAATATGAAAATCATATAAAACTTTAAGTTTTATTTTTATTTAATTAATTATTTTAAATGTATTTCACAAGTTCAGTGAAAAAATCTCACCAGATTTGTTGTAATCAATCCCATTCAACGATAACATGTCATATACTTCACACGTGACAGTAATTGTGACAGTAATTGTGGTGCAAATGGCGGAAGGATACAATTGGCGTTTGTGTATGTTAGGATCATTTAAGGTATAGTAGGTCTCGTTAAAGAACATCGTTAATAGTAATATTACGATCAGAGGACGGGAAGTGGTTTTTACAGAATCGAGGAAAAATATTTAAAAACCGAGCGATAGCGTGGTGGGAAATGTCACCTGTTCTGCTGGACGTCTATCTTCAGTCTCTTGTACTTTATAGCGTTGTTTTTAATTTCCGAGATTCTGTAAAACACTTCACAAACGTGCGTTGTACATTATTTTTTGCGCGATGGTGTTTTCAAAATAATAAATAATAGTAAAATAATAACATATTTGTTGGAAATATGTGCATTCATTATAAACAATTGACTAACGTTAACAGTGTGGCCAATGTTTATTAGTTGAAACAACAGGAGGCCTTGACAACAATTTATTGATAACATGGCCGCAAGTATGCATTTATTGTTTTATATTGTTTCAAATCTCCACCGCTGTGGTCTCGAGGTAGCGTGCTGCCTTGTCACACAGCGGGCCCGTGTTCGATCCCCGGTCGTGGCAGTTTTTCTGGATGAAGTTTTTATCGGGGTTTTTCCTCACCTGTAAGACAAATGTCAGGAAAACTTTAAGGCCCAAACGGTCCCCGAAGTCATATGGCCATCATTATCATCATCTTTCGCCGGTGTGGAAAGCAACGGGAAGCTACCACACCTACAATTCCCTAGTAAAGCTGTAAGCATAGCATGAAAATGCTATGATTGCAGTCAAGGACCTGCCTTCGAACAGAATTACTATAGATGGATGGATTGTTTCAAATAAAGTTCAGTTCATTTAAAATGCAGTGATTTGTTTCGTATAATGTATATTAACACTACCTTTTGGATATTTTCTGTATATACATTGTATGTAGTATACATAGAGGGTAGTGATTTTACTTCCCGCACGTAAATGTAATATTACAGTATAGTTACTCGTATTTAGATTGGCAACCCCGAAATGTAGGAAGTTGAACTTTCAATAATGGTCGTCATTGTTGGTAAGTACGACAAAACGCACAAAATTAAAATATGACTTACCCATTCTTCACATCATGATCGTTATCATAAGTAATGGCACGAGTGATTTCCAATTTATCTAGAGAATTTGGAAATCAAGAGTGGCATTTGTTAGGACTATTTAACGAATAAAATTAAGCTGTTTACTCACAAATCAATGTTTAAATATACTTATTTTAAAATATTTATATATTTAATGTAAACGGCGATGTTTGAAAACAAATGAGAAACGTTATGTTTTACTTGTTTATCGCTGCAACCAGATCATATTATTTATTGCCAACGCAATATTGTAAGAATGCACCCTAGTATAGAAAAAATGAAACACATCAAACTGTATATTAATTAATTTCTGATATCCTATGATATAAATATGTCAATTATATTTTACTGAAACGATTTTACCTGGGAAAAAATACGTTTAAGAAAGTGCAAACAGTGGTTCCTTTTTTTTTTTTTTTGGTATAATCAATTGCTACAAATGTTTTTTATAATATCTCGCGTAACCACGATAAGGTTACATTCGTAAACTACCCATATATACAATCCGGTAGCCACATGCAGTCACTGCAAAATAATGATATGACCTATTCAGAATGTTAAAAAGGAGGAGCTTGATTTTACAGTGATAAAATTAAACTGATAAATCGAGGTAAAAGCGACTGTGATTGGTTGTAAATAAAAAATAATTGAAATGTGATTGGTCATTGACTACCATTTGGGGCATGAGTTAGATAGTCAATTAAATGCATTGGGTTTATATTATTTGAATGTGAAATAAAAATAATGTAACAGCTATGAAAATGCCTACTGGTTTTAAATTAACTTGATCCAATTTTCCTTAGATAGATAAAAAAAACTATTTTGTCTGAAAAATTAAAATACAACAGACTCCGGTTGATTGAACATTTAGTTAGTGGCACAAACCTCTCAATAGGACCAGATGTTAACAATAAATACATCGGTATAGCTACCAGTTAATAGGACCAACTGTTTTAATGGACCAAAATCACAGGCCATATATGATCCTTCTAAGCGGAAAAATTATTTGGTAACACTTAAAATTACTTCAATGTTAGACCTGTTTTTATTCCATTATATATTACATTAATCGGCCGCGGAGGACTAGTGGTTATGCTCCTTGCTTTGGTCCCGAGGGTCACGGGTTCAAACCCTGCCGGGGTCGTTGGATTTTTTTAGGATAGAAAAATCCAAGGAGCTAGTCCTCCGGGAGGGACTTTAAGCCGTGGGTCCCGAGTCTGAAGATTTTCAAGCTCGTAAAAGATCCTTAAGCCTGAATGAAAAGGCCTCTACGCAAAATTTACCGAATTTTCCCGTCCTAGTACTACCTTGGTTTCCTAGATGTCAGTATGAGGCGGAACGCTGACCACGGACCAATCAAATGTGTAGCTAAATTAGTATGGTTCAAATTCTTCCCTGTAGGGGATGAGCGCCTAAATCTCTGTTAGGGAAACATGGGCTTACAAGGTACAATAATATATATTAAATAAAAATATTTAATTAGGCCTAATCAGATATCATTTTATTTTATTTTCATGTTTTCGTATCCTTGATTTACAGTGCTATCGGTCTACCGTAAGGTTATTCTAAAAGTTACACTCTATACATCTACCGAGCTAAGTTCCAGATGTGTGGATTGCATTTTCATTGGTCGAATAACTGTTTTACTTTTAAGCGTGTAAAAAATGCAGTTCGCTTAACACTCGAAATAAATTATCTAGCACATGTCTATATAAGTTATGCATATATGGGAGAATTTTAAAATATATAATTACAATTTTAATGTATTAAATAAACAAGCATTTCATTAAGATAAGATAAAATGTTTGATACCTCTCCTCATATTAATCTTCTACGTAGATCGCGATTTCGGGTTCATTGCGGACCCATCGTCAGTATCATCTTGCCGACCGATGTTATGTCGATCGGAAGAACCACTTCTACTTCTACTTCTTCTTCCCTCTGTTGGTGGACCGATAAACCTCTGGATCAGATCAGAATTTGCGGGAATTTCGAAGTTCTTAAGTGTTTTCTTTGTTTTTCTGAATGTGGATTTTTTCCCAAAAGTTCCTATAAAAGTTCAAAGCATTTCATTGTTTAATTATTGCGAATGCCAATTGTTTCAAATGGCTGCTTCTCCTATACAATTTTTTAAGCATCAAAAAAGAAAACCTTTGAAAAGCGGAGAGAAACATTATTTTGAATGTCCTCAAAAAGTTTAGTGAAAAATATCCTAAATTAAGCATTAAGGATGTGGTGAAGATAACAGCAGAATTTACAGATGAGTAAACATTGATCATATATTCTGCTCGTAGGCCTAAGTAAATTGCAAACAAAGGATATATATATATATATATATATATATATATCGACATCATAGAAAAAGCGTAAACATCTGAATAGATATGCCCATATATAATGTATCATGAATAAATAGGAAACGAAAGTTAATAATTTTATTAGTACCATCTTATCATGAATTTGGTCTTATTTTCCGTAAAATACGACATAACCTAAGAAAAATATTTCTATCATTGATATTTACATAGACAATTCACTTATATGACGGGTGAAAGTAGCACCACGGTTCTCCCAATAGACGGATCGGCGGAGTAATACATTATACAAGTTTGTTTACAATATAACTGGAACTTAACTCGGATATGAATGATTTAATCAAGATAAAATAGTTAAATGGGACATAGTATGAAACAAGAGAGAGTTTGCAAAGCGAACTATACATTTCCTAGCTTATCGTAGATTACTTATTAACAAAGTTTGTTTCATATTGCAGGTAATCCTAACCGAGTGAGACCAGCATAACAGCAATGTGACAATGAAGAGCGTTGATGGAGGTGTCCACTGATAACTATCTCCACAATATGCTGCAACAACAAACAGAAAATTCTACATACGATTATTTTACACCTTCATACCAACGAAACTACGAACATTGGAATTTCACTAACAACTCAAATGTCACTACAACCAACGACAGTTTCAGGGACAGAAGTGCAGATGAGACAATAAAGAGGATGTATCAAGTTGTAGTGCCGACACTTCTCATATTCTGCATTATTTCAATAGCTATCAACATCCGTATATTAATTGCTATATATTGGATAAGAAGACCTCTTTCTCCTACTTTACATATTAGTTTGAGTCTTGCCGGTGCAGATGCCTACACGTCCTTAGTGTTTGGAACTGGTTTAGTAGTGAACAGTCTTTTACCGATAGGATTTGACATTAGTTTTCAAAATATTTGTTTCGCATTGTTCCTAGAAACCCAAAGACTTGCAGGAATCATCGTTACAGTGGCTCATCTCTTAACTCTTGCGTGCAATCATTATCTGGGAATTCTTCGTCCACTACACTATTTATCCATAATGACGCATCGGAACACAACAATCTGCATCATCATATTGTGGATTCTTCCTATATTATACTTCCTCGTTTATTTTTCATCTATAGAAGGCCAGGGATTCCAATCAGAATACTGCCGAAGATACGAGTAAGTATTTCATATTTAAAAATACAATAGGAAGTAACATTAAGAGCTTTGTTTAATAATTAAAACATTTGGTCTGTTTATTCTTATCTCCTAGAGTTGTTTTTGTCGAAATATGTTTCAGAGCTTCTTAGCCCCATCGTCTGTAATCGCTGACTATGGGGCTAAGAAGCTCTGAAACATATGTTCGACAAAAACAACTGTAAGAGGTAAGAATGAACAGATCTAATATTTTAATTATTAAGTACCGGTATTTCATATATCAATCTCTCATCATATATTACTTACTTACTTATTTACTCACTGGCACTATCGAACCCGTAGGTTCATGGCCGCGCGGACATAAGCTCTCCATACATCCCTATCCTGAGCCAATGCTTTCCAATCATTCCCTGTATAATCTACTTCCCTCTCAAATCATAGTTGATGTTATTCTCCCACCTCATTCTTGGTCTACCAACTGGGCGTTTTCCCTCTGGCTTTCCTACAAGAAGCTTCTATGCACGTCTTTCATTCCCCATAAGTGCAACATGTCCTGCCCATCGCAGTATACGAGACTTAACTGTTCTTATTATATCTGGCTTCCTATAAAGACCATGTAGTTCACTGTTATGTAGTCTTCTCCATTCACATGTCTGTTCATCTCTCTTTGGTCCAAAAATTTTCCTGAGAACTTTATTCTAAAAAACTCGTAATCTCATTTCCTCCCTTAAAGTTATTATTATTATTATTATTATTATTATTATTATTATTATCACTATTATTATTATTACTATTATTATTATTATTAGTAGTAGTAGTAGTAGTATTAGTATTATTATTATTATTATTATCATCATCATCATCAGGAAAAGTACCTTGGTTGCCATTGTAAGTTAACTGAAACCGAAGTATGCATGCGATGTGACGGCGCAAGACAGCAACGCAGTCTATACCTTATCTGCTCTTTAGAGTGATCCTAACATATACAAACGCCAATTGTATTCTTCCGCCATTCACGCTACAATTACTGGCATATTGACAGGGAACACATGTGAAGTATATAAGACATGTGATATATAACTCATATATGAAAAAGAAATTGTGCATTATTACTCGAATAGCGTTTGCCACAAATTCATCACACTTATCAAAAGCATACTGAACACGTTTCCTTTTCTTACCGGGAGTCACAATCTTACCACGTGTAGTTTTTTTTTTTTTCGAGCACTATTAATACTTGTACACGACATACCGGTAAACTCAGATATTAAATTCACTATGTAATTATTTTACTGTAAGTTCTGGATACTTTTCACTAAACTTGTACAATACATTTAAAATAACTGTTTTTTTTACCACTAGTCAAATGTTTCCCAGACTTGTGTTTTACAAATTTAGGGTTGTAAGGGGTAGTGACGTGTGTATAACCTCTCCTACCCAATTCTCATCCTCACCTTCTCGTGGTACAACCTGTTTTCACAAACGAGGCTCTGAGGACCGAGTCACGGCGGTATAACCGTTCCATCAGGTACTGAGTAAATGCGGTATCCTAATGTCTGTCCAGAGACTAAAAGGTAGCAGCCCTACCACTGGACTACTTAGCGTCGGGCCAGTAACCTGTCCTAAGGAACTTCAAAACTACTTTCAAGTCTCAACAAATTTAGATGGCGACGTGGCAACAGAAAACTCTCGACACTTTCAGGCATGTTGTCGACTGAAGCATGACTCAAATGCATCATTCATATGCACTAAACTATTTTAAGTTGTAATTATTGATTAGATATATTTTAGAATATTTTCAATGTTTTGAATATTATTATTTTAATTCAAGAAGAATAACAAGTATATTCAGAGGACGTAGTTTTAATTTAATGATGGGAACTACTTTTCCGCGTGCTTATTGCTTCTCCATCGTACGTCGGTGTCAATAACCCATGAAAGAGGAGGTCACATGGTTTTGTTTTGACGAGGATCACTTTAAGAGCGGATAGCATATAGTGCGCAGCTGCGGTGCGTACGAGAGTGAACAGAATACAGACGCAATGGTTGTGTGTTTAGTATACCTCATTTCCAAACCAACTAAGGTACTTTCCCTGATTATACTGGTCAACATGATTTTTTTCTCATGAGTACCAATAGTTGTACTTAATGCAGTTTTTTATCGTGTTTTCAAATATGTATTCGGAATTTCTGCAGCACCCACAATTTTTTAATTTCAATTTCAGTTAATGGATTTAAATAATTATTTTCTGCTTAACCAACATTAAAGAGATTACGTCAAAATCAAAACATACAGTGGTGTACCCTGACTTGCAATCTGCAATGAGACCAGTTCTACACTGCGAAGAATTACCCATACCAAAGTCTCCAGAACATGTGACATTAGATGAAGAGAGCTCAGATTTCGATGGAAGTAAGGAAGAAGAAGAAATAGATTTTGGTGAGACAACTTTTGAACAAAGCTGTTCATCTGAACCTCATTTATTGACTCAAGAAGATCTTAACGATGTCATACGAGATTTAAAGTTATTCAAAACTAGTCTGAAATGCTTGGTTCCCGGCTGAAAGGATGGAATCTCTCGGAACCATTGCGTGATGGAGAAAAACCGATATCATATTTGAATTCAGGAGAAAAAATACTATCAGAATCACATATTTTTCTTTCTGAGATAAAAAAAAAGTTTCTGTTTTATTGCTCAGTGTTATCATCATTACTGTCTGTTGCCGTAAAATGGGAAAAAATATTGGCATCCAGGGATACCTTTGGCATAGGTCAATGTAAAATTAGAAACATTGTTCATCGTCGCGCTTTTCTCGCTTTATTTAACTGATATTTTTCTAAGTTACTTGATTTAACAACAATTACATTAAAATTAGAAACTAATAGTTATTTAGACAACTAATTACAAAAGCAAAGGTTTAGTAACGAGATGCTCAAGTTAGAACACAACCGAAGGGAGCGTTCTAAGAACAGCTAGTTACGAAACCTAATTTTGTAACGTGTTGTGTACAATATTTTATCTACGTTCAGAGTATGTCCACCGCTGTGGTCGCGAGGTAGCGTGCTGCCTTGTCACACAACGGGCCCGGGTTCGATCCCCGGTCGGGGCAGTTTTTCTGGGTGAGGTTTTTATAGGGGTTTTTCCTCACCAAATATCAGGAAAACTTTAAGACCCAAATGGCCCCCAAAATCATATGGCCATCATCATTATCATCCTTCACCGGCGTGGAAAGCAACGGGAAGCTACCACACCTACAATTCCCTAGTAAAGCTGCAAAGCATAGCATGAAAATGCTATGATTGCAGTGAAAGACCTGCCCTCAGGCAGAATTACTATGGATGGATGGATGGGTGGATGGATGGTTCCGAGTATTTTAGTATATTTAATTAAATTTATTTATTGCGGAAACGATATGTTTAGAGAAAGAGTAATGTGGGATTTGGAGGGGGGGGGGGAAAGACACCGATAAATCAACAAACATTATTGTTATCATATTCTGTAATTTTCATTAAAGTATATTTTACGTTTTGTTGATTCTGTATTTTATGTTTTGATAGCCTGTTTTATGAGAACATGAAGTATAGGTTTTGTTGCCTAGTAACTACGAACTAAAGCGAAGCGCCACTGATTGTTATAATAGTAGATAAAGAAATATTAGTGTGTTGAATAGTTGTATTATGGCTTAGTAACTAAGCCTTATTTATCTTTTACAGGAATTAATCACTATGAGGTTTAATTTATGATAAAATCAAATGTTTCCTACCTCTCCTCATATAAATCTTCTAAGTAGATGTCTCGAAATCGCGATCTACTTAGAAGATATATATGAGGAGAGGTAGGAAACATTTGATTTTATCATAAACTAAGCCTTAGTTGATTGACTCAATACATATTCATTACACACTCATTTTGTAACTATAGAAAAGTGAAGATTTTGATTTAATTTAGTTGTGAAAATTATGTTTCTTTTTTTAAAAATGCACTTACATTCGAAAGTTATCCCTGGTGAATGTGATATTGATCAAACAGGCTTACATAAATACCTGCCAAAATTACCCGTCTACAGGATAAAATTGACAGGATGAAAAATACCTTAATGATGTTTATATTTCTAATTTATTTATATATATATTAACAATAAATAAAAATAATGATAAATATCATTGATTGAACAAATCAATAAAGAGGAAGCTTTTAAAGTCATGGTATACATATTTTATTGGGATTTTGTTTGTGTTAATTCTATAATTTTTAAAACAGAGAACATTTTTCTTTGAATAAAAGCTGAATGGTAAATTTGCTACTCGTATTGTACCTGGATTCAGTTTTGTGAGAGACAGAATATTACACTTTTTAAACAGTTTGTCCGTCGCCGTGGCGTGGTCGGTAGAGTCCCTACCTTCCACTCCAGCGACCCGGGTTCGATTCCCGGCGGGGTAGGGGATGTTTAATCTCAACCTTGGGTCTGGGTGTGTGTCTTGTCCTTGTGTCTATGTAAGGATAAAAGAAAGTTAACAAAACAGGTAAAACAAAAAGGTAAAACAAAAAGGAAAAACAGTATAAACGGGGAAAAAAATGTTGATATAAACACATTGGTATAAACACTCTTAGCCTATATTAAAACATATGAAAAGGCAGATTGAAAATAAGTATAACTCTCAATTAATTATATTTAAAAAAACGGTTGTTTATTGAAACTTCTCCCGTTCTCCAATCTATCATATCTTTGTCATAACTCACATTGTTCAAGGGTCAAATAATTTATTCTCTTTTGTTATTAGTTTTCTATTTCTTTTTGCAGAAAATCATACGTTATTAGTTTTCTTTTTGCAGAAAATAATACGTCAAATTCCTTGCCCTTGGCTAGAATTGATCCGTCAAATCTGACGTATATTCTAAGATAAATAAATAACAATAAAGTTCTTTATGAAGAATCATTTATATTATTGGTTTCTTCGAGAAAATTACAAACATAAAATTCTGTGTATTCGAAAATTACAGTAAGGATAATATTTACGTATTGCTAGAGTAAGCAGTGCTATGTCAACTATAACGGATAATAGGAAATCCAGGTGCTCAGTTTTATCGGTAATTCAGAGTGAACTCAGGCAATAAATTTAATCCCAAATCCCCTAAAGATAAGTGATTCAATCAAGTTTCAATCAAGTTTTTACAGCGTGCACCACATTTAACAAAGACACCAGGTGTTGCAAATCAATTGTCAGTTCTCCAGACAAGATCAATCAATGTGCTCTATTTTAATCTCATCTTATACAAACGAATCAGTAAGCACACACTAACACGTGAAAATGGCATGAACCTAACAAGAGAAAATACATTTCTTCTTCTGTTTTACGTCATTCTCGTAATATCTACTATCATTAACTATCAAAGAGGATCAAAATATGTCATGCGTTGGCGATATACTGCGGGGTTATTCAAGATTAATCTGAAATTCAACCAAAATAAACAAAACATATTATTGTTACTATTTTGTTTTGTGTTATTTCAGCGTTTCTCGAAAAAGGAGCTGCTCTTTGTTTCTTGAGTTTAAAATAATTATAATATCATATGAGGACTTCTCTGCAAGAACATCCAAACTCAGAAATGTTGGAACGGAAATATTTGTTGTTAAAATTTTGAATTTTGAAACCAATTCTAATACTATGATCTATAATGGCTGTAAATATATCAGAAGATATAATAAAAGCATAAAAAATAATAAAATATGTTTCATTAGCAAGAAAGATAAAGACAAGTGTTGCGCAGAGATATGGGTTTCTTGAATAGACAGAAAACAAAATCCATTCTTTCGTTGAACCTTAGCTAACCTTATATCTGCAATGTTGAAATTATCTTTATAAAGTGCATGTTTCCAAAATCCATTGAATGGATTTGCTTCACATTTTCAGCAGATATTCAATAAATACACCTGCACAATTCACCTTAGGAACTTCGCTTAGAAGAGCTTATTATTATATTTACATTAGAGAATGAAATGACAGATTTGCTGGCCAAGAAAGGAATCCACATTCTTCAGACATCGCCGAACATTATATATTATTCTAGGGCAACTATGAACATCCGCTTCAGAGTGAGAGAAGCCTTCAGAACCTTCCTAGAGCTCCAAATGACCGACAAACTTTGGAAAGTATCCATTCAAACTACACTGCCAGATTGGCCTATTTTCTGTCCAGCCTAAGAAAGACACTTCAGGAAAATAAATGGACGTGTAATTACGTATTTAAAGCTATTTACGTTAACTATAGTTGATCAGAATACAGTATAGGCCTATATATATATTTCTTCGAAGGTCGGTGACTAACTAAAAATTCTCATTTGTTTGAAACCGAACGATTCTTGAGGGGAAGTTGAATGTCAGTTACAAATATGGCGGCTGTCGGGTAGTTTATGTTAACTCGGCGATAAAATGTGTGATCAAAATTATTAGAAACAGAATGGAAATTGTTAAAGAGTGGTGAAAAACGGTGTTAAATGTATTTTGTAAGTTTATGGAGCATAATCCTGGCACTGTAGTGAACGATATATGCATTAATTTATCGGCTTGCAACAAACAGCTAACAAGAGTTCGGCTGCACTCTTACATGTGCTGTGCGGAGTAATACATTCGAAAGTTAAATGTCAAAGTGTGCTTCTTACGTTTGACAGAGAATAGAAGAGTAGCCGTTGCGTCATTCGTACTGCAACAGGACATGACTGCCTAGGTAAACACCTTCATCGTCTCGGTCTTCTACCAACTCAACAATGTATCCTGTGCAACACTATGGAAGATATGGATGCTGATCACATCCGAACTTGCTCATCCCTAACAACCAACAATTTCGTGGACAGATACTGGGAAACCAGGGAAAAGATGATGAACCTTTTATAATCTGTATTGTTAGTTATTGTTATTGTTTGTTTTCCCCAGTCATTGTTGGCTAATGAGAAATTTCAAACGCCACTGTATTTAAATAAATACATACATATTTGCATGGAAATAAATTTTGAGACGTAGAGTAAGAATGTATTTTGTTAAATAAATATAATTTTACGTAATAAGACTAAGAATAAAAACTACATTCGAATCTTACATAAATATCAGTAAAGTTTAATAGCTATTACGTACAGATGATAAAATTTTCACATTAGAAGCAGTATTTTAACATTATCAATAAAGGGCAATCTTGATTTCCTGAACTGATTGTAAATGAAGGCAAGGATCCAATGATATCCTTATTAGTACATATTAATTCATTAATTTGTAATGATATTCCAACAAAATTCCGTAGATGTTACTGCAAGAATCTTATTAATTTTATAATCATTATACACTGTGTCCCATTCAAACCTCCCACATTTGAATTAATCATAACTCTCAAAGTATACGGAATTATGCCATGAGGTTGGTATTAAAAGAAAGAGAAACTCAAAGAACTTGTTTTTCATTCCTGTAGTTAATTCATCTGTCGTATGTTGGACAATGATGACATAAAACAAAATGGTGAGCACAAACTGTTTTCTGGTATGCAGAGACGAAGTCAATAATTACAATGCAAAGAAATTACCGGAGAGAATATGGAGGAAATGTACCTGATGGGAAGACCATTAAGGCATGGCTTGAGAAGTTTCTGGCGACTGGAAGCGTTAAAAAAAGAATGAGCAGGTGCTCGTACATGTGTTTCAGAAGAAAAGATTGAAGAACTGGTGCACATATAGAGGTGTTTTAATGTGTGGCAATGAAAATTCTTTGAGTTTCTGTTTCGTTTAGTGCCGGCCTCATTTCATAATTCCGCATACTTTGTTAGTTAAGATTAATTAAAATGTGGGAGGTCTGAATGGGACACCCTGTATTTTTATACTGCAGTTATTCGAAAGTAATAATTGTTTTATTTGTCCACAGGTTCGTAGCGCAACTGAAGTTCAGAAGTATATTCTCCACAATGTTCTTCGTACCTCTGGCACTGATGATAATCATTTACTTGCACATATTCTCAATCATACGAGAACATCAAGTGAATCGACTGAGAATGAGCCAAATAAATCACGGCTCTAGAAATCAGAGTAGTAATGGTAAATCCACAACAACTTCCAACCATCAGCAGATGGTACGCAACGTTAAAGCGATTTACACCACATTACTCATTCTCGGTTCATTCATCATTGGATGGATGCCTGCAGTTCTCTCTAATTTGTTAGTCTGCAATGACTGCATTTTTGAATTCAACTCCTTCAACAAATATTTCATGTTTTTCTTCCATTGTATTGTGAATCTTTTGATAATCGTCAAAACGTTACTCAACCCTATCATCTACGCAGCACGAATGCATGAAATAAAGGTTTGTAATTATTTATTATTATTATTATTATTATTATTATTATTATTATTATTATTATTAGCCCACCGCTGTGGTCTCGAGGTAGCATGCTGCCTTATCACGCAGCGGGCCCGGGTTCGATCCCCGGTGGCAGTTTTTCTGGGTGAGGTTTTTATCGGGGTTTTTCCTCACCTGTAAGACAAATGTCAGGAAAACTTTAAGGCCCAAACGGTCCCCGAAATCAGGCCATCATCATCATCCTTCACCGGTGTGGAAAGCAACGGGAAGCTATCACATCTACAATTCCCTAGTAAAGCTGCGAGCATAGCATGAAAATGCTATGATTGCAGTCAAAGGCCTCCCCTCGGGCAGAATTGCTATGGATGGATGGATTATTATTATTAAATAAATACCCTCAACTCGTGTCCAACACAGGGTCGGGTCGAGGAATGAGATGAGATGAAGCCCCTATATTTATAGAGGTCTGTGAATGACAAGGGTGCCGGTCGACCACTTCTGATGCACCGTCACAGGAGCGGATGAATGAAATGAAATGAAATGAAATGGATAAAATGAGTATGAAAAATGGTGGAATGAAAACTGTGGCAGGGAAAAACGGGAGAAATCCCGAGAAAAACCTGCCCAAGCTCTGTTTCGCCCACCACGAAACCCACTTGGAGTGATCGAGTGATCTCGGAACCCCAGCGGTGAGAGGCGAGCGTCTAACCGCTTGCGTCACGGAGCCGACATTGTTATTATTAATACTTGCGAAAAACAATTAGAAAAATAGATAATAGAGTGAGATGTGGCTGAATCGTTTGTTTGGAAAATGTACCATTTATGGAAAACAAATTTTACAGAAAATGTGTACAAAATTATTTCATAGGAAAAAAAAATAATATTCATAGATGCAATGAAAGTTTAAAAATTTGAGGTCAACTATAACATTACATGTGATTATATGCCAGTTTTCATAATTTTCCTAGATAATTTTCTTTTTTCATTGATCATCATAAATTTGAGATCAGCATTATAACGTATATCTCTGTTGGTATATAGACCATCTCTTTCTCCATTACATTAACTTTATGTGCTTGATTTTTGTGAAAAATAAATAACATTTCTGATGTTTCCCTTTCTACTGTTTTACACAACAAAGCAACACGCGTTACAATTTCTAACAAAATTATAATATAGCAAGTTTAAAAATTAACTAAAAACGGAAAGGCAAAATGTTATATATAGGTTTAACTTTTCAGAAATACACACACACACATATATATATCCACCGCTGTGGTCTCGAGGTAGCGTGCTGCCTTGTCACGCAGCGGGCCCGGGTTCGATCCCCGCTCGGGACAGTTTTTCTGGGTGAGGTTTTTATCGGGGTTTTTCCTCACCTGCAAGACAAATGTCAGGAAACCTTTAAGGCCCAAACGGTCCCTGAAATCATATGGCCATCATCACCATCCTTATCGTTATCATCATCATCATCATCCTCCACCGGTGTGGAAAGCAACGGGAAGCTACCACACCTACAATTCCCTAGTAAAGCTGCAAAGCATAGCATGGAAATGCTATAATGCTATGATTGTAGTGAAAGACCTGCCCCCGGGCAGAATTAATATATATATATATATGTATATATATATATATATATATATATATATATATATACATATATATACAGGGCAAGTCAAAATGTTGTGCAGGGTTTCAGAAATTTATTATGTGAAATGTAATGAACATATAATATTGTGAGACATATTGTATGAAAGGTAAACTCTCAAAGTTTTTTTTTTAAATATTCACAGATGTTCTATGTGAGCGCCTTTTGTTACACGACAGATGTCAAGCCGATATTCAATCTCCTGCCAAACTTTCTGTAGCAGTCCGCGGTCGATATCAGCAATGGCTGCTGTGATGCGGGCACGCAGTTCATGCAGTGTTGTTGGAAGTGGTGGTACGTAAACATGATCCTTTACAAGACCCCACATGAAGAAATCACACGGGGTTAGATCGGGTGAACGAGGTGGCCAATGAATGAGTTGTTGATCACCCTGAGATGCACGGCCTATCCAGCGTTGTGGTAAAGCCGTATTCAAATGGTCTCGAACACTGCCATGGTAATGTGGAGGGGCACCATCCAACTGCAGAATGAAATCTGGACTATCCGCTTCAAGCTGCGGAAGGAGCCATTGTTGTAGCATATCAAGGAAAACATGTCCGTTCACAGTACGTTCATGAAAGAAAAAGGGCCCATAAACCTTTGCATGGGAAATGGCACAAAAGACATTCACTTTCGGAGAATCGCGTTGATGTTCCAGAGTTGCATGGGGGTTACCAGTTCCCCAAATCCTTACATTGTGTCTATTCACTTTTCCTGAAAGGTGGAAAGTCGCTTCATCACTGTAAACTACCCTCTCATGGAACTCATTCTCTTCCATTAATGCGAGAAAATCAACACAGAAGGACGCTCGCAAAGCATAATCGGCGGGTTTTAAGGCTTGAACCAGTTGCAAGTGGTAGGGTTTCATCTGTAAACGTTTCCGGAGAATCCGCCATACAGTTTTTTGTGGTAGTTGAAGTTCTGTCGCTCCCCGGTAGGTGGATTTCTGTGGACTCCGCACGAAGCATGTGCGAACGCGTTCGACTGTCTCTTCACTCGTCGACGGACGGCCAGTCGATTTTCGTTTACAGATACAGCCTGAATCCCTAAATTGTGTGTACCACTTACGAATGGATCTCCCATCCGGCGGGTCTTTATCGTATCTGGTACGGAAATGTCGTTGAACACTAGTCACAGAGTTGTTTACATGGTAATCAAGCACACAGAAAGACTTCTGATCCCCAGTCAACGCCATTTTCCTTTACTGCTCTGCTGTTGACATCTTGCGGGTGAACGCGGAACTTTAGAAGTGGACAACTAAACTTTGAGAGTTTACCTTTCATACAATATGTCTCACGATATTATATGTTCATTACATTTCACATAATAAATTTCTGAAAACCTGCACAACATTTTGACTTGCCCTGTATATATATATATATAGGTTATAACTATATTTTTGACATTTGGCAATGAAGGCAAACATGACATGAAAAGAAAAAAATAAATGCCCGAGTCGGAATTTGAACCCGAGTCTCCAAACTCTGTTCTTTAGCGCTCTAACCATCTGAGCCACTCAGGAATCCTAACATAAACATTTATTTTTTCTTATGTATGTATTATTCTCAATTTACACGAGAGGTAGCGGAATATCATTCCTACTGCCATCTTGTGGTCACTATAACAAGTAAGCATATTTAAAGAAAATATTTACTTTATAGCAGTAACGCTTATATAATACAATGAGAATTGTTTCATATTTTGTACTTGTTTTCCTTTAGATGGCGATACCGAGAATGCACGCATCATTGTGTCACATGTGCTGTTCCTTCATGACAGATGGCGACTCCGAAAGCAGCGACCGCTCTCTACATAGCCATCATCGTTTATCACAGTATTATGCTTCCAATAGTAATCATCTCGTAAGGTGTAACACGACTGTCTACCGAATGCACTCATGTCCAGGCACGGCGAGCAATGGCAATCCGATGCACGAACAGCTACAACGAAGAAGCACTCGTGGTCACTATCATAGAAGAAGAGACAATTACAGTACGGAACTGTGAGCGAACTAGGGTTTATTATTAAATATCTCGATATGTATTCACGAAATTAAAGTTTCCCGTGGAATAATTTACTGTTACTTGGCTGTAAAAATAAAACCATTTATATAAATTTGGGGTATTAAGATGTATGAGGATCCATCCCAATTGGGCTAAAAAAAATAAGTTAAATAAAAACAAGATTTCATTATAATCTAAGTTAAATTCATTACTCTGTTTCGCACTACATATTATATAAAAGGATGCACAAATATCGAATAAAGTGCAGATTATGCTTGTTTATAATAATGTTGATATCTTACTTTAAATGTGTGAAAGATGCATTACATATAACTTCTAAAGTGAAGTGATCCCACCACAGGCCAAAGGAGGCCCTTGGGGTAGTAGGAGGTTGAGGCTCCCACTTTTTTTCTAGACAATCGGCACTTGATGTCAGCCGGGTTGTTAGCCCTGCGTGGCGGCCGCCCTTATCCCCAGAACAAGCGTTTGGTACTCATTTACGTTAGAGACTGAGTCAACCCCAGGGCCATGGTGCCACCAGAAGGTCGGACTCGAACCCTACCTTCTGCTGTGTAGTAGATTGCCTTAACCATCTACGCTATGGTGTGTCCCCCCCCCCCCCAAAATATATTATTCTCGGTTCAGATATATCTTCGAGATTCTGTAAATTATTTATCTAGCTACAAAAATTGATAATTTATTTTTGCGTTAAAAATAAATTATTAATATTGTAGGATAGAGCGTTATCTCATGTCGTCGATGGAGATGGTACATTTCAGTGTTACTTCCTGGTAATTCATAATAATGGACTTCTTAGTATTCAAAGGGATACAAATCGAATGAAGATATCTCCCTTTACACACCACGCGTATAATTATTCTAGCAGAATTGTTCTCAAATTGTTGATTCTGTATAAAACGGAAAGTAGAAATTCGACTGGAATGTGTCCTTATTTCAATGAACTCCTCAATATTTATAGAAAATGAGAATTTACCATGAAGGACTATGATTGTTAATATGGTGAGTTTCACTCGATTTGCGGCCACTAGCGTGGACATTGCGTGGTCAGCGGGAGTTGACTCAATGCTTGTAGTCACTTCTCCCGCTATCGGCCGCAGGTCGAGTGAAACTCACTGTATACTGACTTAGACTTTTACGACCAGAGTTCGTGTTATGACTTTGTAGAAGATTCCCGGGCTGTTGGTCGTGATGTCAAGCCAACCCTTGAGGATGACAGACGCAGTCTCTGGCGAACGTCGCGTCGGGGAGCTTCAAGCCTCAAGATCACGACCAACAGCACGGAAACAATATGATTGTGATTGTGTCTGAGGGTGCTTAAAAATCCCGATAAAGCTCACCATGGTATACACTACAATGAAATGAGAGGGAACTCGCGTCCGAAAACACATCGCTTAGCCATTATTGTATTGTATTGTAAGCCTATGTTTTCCCTTTACAGAGATTTAGGCGCTTTCACCCTGCAGGGAAGAATTTGAACCATACTAATTTAGTTACACTTGTTTTCGTATATATGTCATTTTGAGTGGTACGTGGTCAGCGTTCCGCCTCATACTGACATCTAGGAAACCAAGGTAGTACTAGGACGGGAAAATTTGGTAAATTTTGCTTAGAGGCCTTTTCATTCAGGCTTAAGGATTTTTTACGAGCCTGAAAATCTTCAGACTCGGGACCCACGGCTTAAAGTCCCTCCCGGAGGACTTGCTCCTTGGATGTTTCCGTCCTAAAATACCCATCGACCCCGGCCGGGTTTGAACCCGCGACCCTTGGGACCAGAGGCAAGGAGCATAACCACTAGTCCACCGCGGCCGATGCTTAGCCATTGTGGAAAGTCAAATGACTTGTAACTGAAGTTAATTAATCAGTAAGAAACATCAATAACTAGGAATAAAATAATTCAAACAATATTATATGCTGATGATCAAATAATATTATCAGATTCCGAAGATAGCTTACAAATAGCAGCTTATCAATTATTAAAAATTGCCAGCAAATATAATATCAAAATTTCCACTTCAAAATCCAAAACAATGGCAATGTGTGGAAAAAACATACAACGGGTGAAAATTGAGAATGATGGAAAAATTATAGAACAAGTGTCAGATTTCTCTTACTTAGGAAGTGTATTTGCAGAGTATAAGAGTGACATTGATTCAAAATTACAAAAATATAATAAAATGAATGGGGAAATACGAAGACATTTTGGTAACAGATGAGGACAGAGACAAACTAAGATTACATAACATCACATCAAAAGCTGCTCTAAAATACGGAAGTGAAATTTGGATTTTAAATAAAAGAAACTCTCATAAACTTCAAGGAAGCCAAATGCGCTTCTTACGATCATTGTTAGGAGTTAATAGACCGGATCACCAAAGGAACACTATTATCAGAGGAAAACTTGAGTAACAAGTTTAAATGAAGATATACAAAGATACCAACAAGAATGGAAAAATCATCTGAGGAGAATGGCAAGAAATAGACTTCCAAAATTGGCATTCCAATATACCCCAACTGGACATAGGGACCAAGGAAGACCAAAACATCGCTGGAAAGATCCAGACCATCTTCGCTAGGTTTACCGTACAGGCCACATGGCCTAAAACGAATTTGTTCATGATGATGATAATGGCGAAGAAACATCAACTATCCTGACAAGAGTTCGGCATTATGGATAAATTTTGCAACAATTTTAATGCCCGACCTCCAACTTCATTATAAGCACGAATAACACTTTTTTTTTCTGATACACGTAGTACCTTTTCAGCTTAACTTATAAATACGAATGTGTGTGAGTGTACAGGTATTATGTATTTTTTACTCCATTGAAACGAAAACAAGGAAATACTAAATGCTGCTACTCATGATCAGTAAGTCATAATTAGGGCTAGGATTTGTATGTACTAAAAGTTTAGATTGCAACGTAGTATAATAACAAGTTAGACTTATGACTAGAGGCCGGATGTTAGGGAAAATGCCTACAGTTATTTATTATAGCTATTGTAAAAGTGACTTTATGTAAGTTCATACCGATGACCCTAGAATTGTTTCCATGAAGTTAATTTTGACTATAAATGCCTATTTCAACTTACAATGCCTATAAATATCTATTTGTCATTTTTTCTCGAAATTAACTTAGTATTTCAATTAAATTAATTGAAATGGATGAACTTCATGATATATCATTGCATAGAAACCTTTAATTAATTGTCAATATTATTTTTGATGTTGGTAAGAGTGAATTCAGTCTGTAGTCCTCGTTCACAGACAGGTGCTTCAAAGAAAAAGTGGTGCGACAAGTGTATGGCTTATTTTTGTTTTTGTTTGTTTTTTGTCTTTTTTCCCCCCTTTAGAACAGTTGTTTCACGATGCCTAAAAAATGGACAACAGCAAAACAGTAAAAGACAAACTGACCAATTTCGTGAAAGAATTTGGTGCGGAAATATTCTCAAGTGACGGTTCAATATTGTTTTGCAAAGTGTGTAACATTTCAGTAAATTGCGCGAAGAAGAGTCATGTTTCGCAGCATGTACACACTGCAAAACATAAGTATTCTCTTTGTAAAACGGCAAAACAAGTTCCAAAATCATCTCTGATATATCCATATGCTATTGATTGGATATGTTTATATTCTTTACGTAGGGTTGTAAAAATGTATGTTGTAGTCCATTTTTTGTAAGAGCCTATTTTGATTTTTAGTGCCTATATTAATGATTTTTAGTGATTTTTGCCTGCCCATTTTGAACTTTTTAAGTGCTTAAAATCCGGACTCTACTTATGACTGTCTTTTGTTTTTTTGTTTCACACACAAACAGTTGAATAGTATAATGAGAAGTTAGACTTCTGACTGTCTTTTGTTTTGGTTACACACACAAACAGTTGAATAATATATACTAACTGTATTGCAATCTTATCTTTTATTACATAACAATCCTAGCCCTAGTCATAATGTGCAAATAATCCACGAATCTTTTTTTTTAAATGCCCCAGGTTTGTCTTTCGACATTCCTGGTCTCTCCTGGCATGGCGTACTTGTAACCCACTTTTGAGGTTTGGGGAGCCTGGAAGGCGGGGTTACGTTGCCCCGATGATATGATGGATGATGATGGTGCGCCAGGAGAGTTCTTAATCCTAAGCTTAACCTAAGATGCATATGAATGATGATGATTGCGATGGCCATATGATTTCGGGGACCGTTTGGGCCTAAAAGTTTTCCTGACATTTGTCTTACAGGTGAGGAAAACCCCCGATAAAAACCTCACCCAGAAAAACTGTCCCGACCGGGGATCGAACCCGGGCCCGCTGCGTGACAAGGCAGCATGCTACCCCGAGACCACAGCGGTGGACTATCCACGAATCTTAAGTTTGTTAAATAGGCCGCACATCTACGTATTAAAACCAACAATTTGAATCTTAATATGTTATCCCATAGCAGCCATATCCACATTTTGGACCTGAATTCCCTCTCATAAATGACCAATTTGTTGTAATTTATCGTAATATAGGCCTACACGTTGGAGGTTCTTTTTAAACACACTGTATATAAAAAGTTCAGAAAAATACGGATTTATTGTAATTAAAATTAAAAGTTAATACTAAACTTGTTACACTAAAATAAAACTAAATTACCCATGAACATGTTTACAATTTCTCCACAGATTTATTTTAATAAATGTCATATGCGACAATATTGTAAATCCTTCAACATAGCTTCAATTGTATGAAACTTCGGACGTTAAACGGGTGAAAGAAAAAAGACAAACTGTAGAAACCTACAGGCAGGCATCTATAGCGATTTTTTTTCTTCTGATAAACCGTAACTTCCAAGGAGGAATAGTATTTATAAAAATGTAACTGAAGTACTATATTTCTGTCATGTGTTCAGCAGTTAATGATAAGAAATACGAAAATAAATTTAGACAAATGGTGAACATATATCTTTATTAAATGGATGATTTTAAAAAAAGTAGCTATTTGAAAAGATTTATTAAATTTGAGTTAACCCCAGACAAGAATTCTTCGTATGAAAAGAACAAAAATGTAAGGACATAATTATAGGGTCAGAAACTTTATTTTTTAGTAGCGAGCCTACATTCATAATTAGGTAAACGTATGGCGATTTATATATATAGGTACTTCACTTCCCTGTATCACAGAAATTAAAATTTTGACAGAAATAATAATAATAATAATAATAATAATAATAATAATAATAATAATATACTGGTGTTTCAAAGTTTTTATTGGTGACTACAATGATTATGTTGATAACAATAATAGTTATAATAATAATAGTAATAATAATAATAATATTAGTAATAATAATAATAATAAATAATATAATAATAATAGTAACAATAATAATAGTAATAATAATAGTAATAATAATAGTAATAATAATAATAATAGTAATAATAATAGTAATAATAATAAAAAAATAATAATAATAAAATAATAAAAATAAAAATAATAAAAATAATAATAATAATAATAATTAAAATAATAATAAAAATAATAATAATAACAATAACAATAATAATAATATTAATAATAATAACAATAATAATAATAACAATATGATGTGATTCTCAAACCCAAAGGTGAAACTTGTTTTGCATGAAAACAGGCGATATAGTTGAAAGAAATCTGAGTTTACATTTTCGAGAAAAATAGTGATTCTAAGACAAAAAAATAATTATTATTATTATTATTATTATTATTATTATTAATATTATTACTGTGCCGTGATAGGCTCGATTTTCCTTCTATGTTATTAGGGCGTAGTAAGCACAATGAATTTATTAAAAATTGCACTACACACTTTATTTAGCTCTTCAATTATCAATAAACTTCTATTCACAATTACAATTCCCGAAATAATCTTCTTTTAATTGTTATCTCAGTTAGAACACTTTTCCACTCACTGATAAATAAATTCGCCACAACTTATCGTCACACTGTTTACCACTAGACTCGCTGCAGCAGACTGATTTCGGTCTCATGTCTTTGCCCTTATATAAGGCGCGAGGAAATATCCTGAAATAGGCAGGTCGATGCCCAGAATCCTCTAGCATGATCTTCCTCCAAAGAAGAGAGAGACACCGGTAGAACCGTCTGGCAACACACTCCAGACAATGCCGGTTTGCGGGTAATCTAACTCGCCAGGGGCAACTCGCCCGCGCAATTCAAACGTCGCTATGCGCGACATGTAACACTGCTCCCTCCTGCGAGTCGATCAAGATGTACCACTATCATTTTTCCTCAGGGCTGGCGCTGAATTCGGTAGACCCCTTCGATGATTCTCTTCGCTACCCTGTATGGTCATCCCAGGAGCGCTGTAGCTTTTCCTTCGGTTCGGGCAGGCCGGTACAACCATACCAAGTCACCATCTTTGAACCCAACAGAGTTGGCCAGACGGTCATAATGCACCTTCATCCTGTCACTAGCTAGTTTCAGGTGTTCTCTAGCATGTTGATGAGTTTCTCTAAGTCTGTCGATCAACTCCCACACGAAGTCGGTTGCCGGCTGGCAACCAAATTTAGGATCACAAGGTAGCCGCAAATCCCTCCCGCAGACCATCTTGGCAGGTGTCATTCCAGTAGTGTCGTGGGTAGATGCACGATATGCCATAAGGAACAGTGGAACCCTGGTTTCCCAATCTCTCTGATGACTTGACACCACCTTGCGTAGATGTTCATCCACAGCCTTTATTTAGAGTTCTACCATCCTATCAGATTGTGGATGAAGGGGGGTAGTCCTGATCTTATGTACCCCCAGGCGTGGCAGCAGCTCCTTCATTAAATGGGTCTCGAAGTCGCGTCCTTGGTCGCTATGTAGCTCCATTGGTATCCAGTAGCTACATACGAAGTTGTTGAGTAGTGCATCAGCTACGGTCGAGGCTTCTTGGTTGGGGATGGCGTAAACCACTGGCCATTTAGTGAAGTAGTCCATGACCAACAACAGGTACTGGTCCCAGCGTCCGTCTCTGGAAAGGGGCCAGCCACGTCGATGGCGATCCTCTCTAATGGTGCTCCCTCGTTGTATTGCTGCATGGTGCCCCTGTTGCGTGTTCGAGGACCTCGGCTGCTGCACAGATATCACACAGTTGGCACCATCTCCCGACGTCACTCTGTTTGTGCAGCCAGTAGAAACGTCAGCGAACCTTATCTAGGGTTTTGTTAACCCCTAGATGCCCTTCGGACACTCCACTATGGTTTCCTTTAGCACCTCCCGAATTTTATTTCTGGACAGAACCGGCTCTTCGGTTGTTTATGTTCCATCGGCAAACTCCCATATTCGTTTTAGGACTCCGTTCTTCACACTTAGGGACTTCCATTGGGCCCAGTAGCTCTTGTAGGTGGTGCTGCGGTCTGCTATCTCTGCACAGGCTGGTCGTTGGCCAAATTATTTTTCACGTAGAACCTACCCGATGTCGATGTCTTCTAGCTGCTCCCTCTTCAAGACTTCTTCATCCCAATCAAGGGCAGGCTGGGTGGTTACAACTCTCACCATTCCAGTGTCTTCGCGCTTCTCAACTCTGGTAGAATGGTTGCAGTTTTCTGGGCAGGGTCGACGAGATAAGGCGTCTGCGTTGGAGTGTTTCTTACCCTGGCGATGCTCCGATGTAAAGTTGTATTCTTGGATTTATTGAATCCATCTAGCAGCCTGTCCTTCCAGGTTGCGGAAATTTAGCAACCAGGTGAGCGCAGTATGGTCAGTTCTGAGGTGGAATGCCTGACCATATAGATACTTGTGAAAATGTTTAAGGGCGCTCACTATGGCGAGTAGCTCCGGTGGGTGACACAGTAGTTCCTCTCAGCCTTGGACAGGGTTCGACTGAAGTAGGCGATGACCTCGTGTCCGTCTTGGTCTTGGGACAGCACAGCTCCGATGCCCACGTTGTTGGCGTCGGTGTCAATGATGAGCTTCCCATCCGGCGTCGGGTATCCAAGAACAGTGACAGTACATAAGGCTTCTTCAGATTCTGGAACGTCATCTCGGTTTCTTCAGTCCAATCGAACGCCCGTTTTCCTTCGGTCAGTTGAGTCAGGGGGGCTTGGCGATGTTCGAGTACCCCTTGACGAATCTTCTATAGTAGGTACATAGGCCAAGGAAACGACGAAGCTCTTGTTTGTATCTTGGTTTGGGACATTCTTTTATAGCCTTCATCTTCTCAGGATCCGTAGCTACTCCGTCGGTCGGCATAATGTGTCCCCGATAGGAAACGTCCCGTAGAAATAGCTGGCATTTCTTGGGATTTAGCTTAAGTCGCGCTTGCCGTAATATCTCGAAGACTCTCGTAGATTAGCTAGTTGTTCTTTGAAGTTCCTTCCTATTACGATGATGTCCAGGTACAGCAAGCAGGCGTCAAAGGTAAGCCTCTAATGACTGCCTCCATGAGACGTTGGAAAGTGGCAGGGGCATCACAAAATCCAAAAGGCATAACTGTGAACTGCCATAGCACCTGCCCGGTGGAGAATACTGTTTTTTCTTTATCTTCAGGATGAAGTGCTACCTGCCGGTAGCCCGACTTAAGATCCAGGTGGAAAACCATTGGGATTCTGCCAAGGTATCCAGAGTGTCGTCAATTCTTGGCAGAGGGAATCAGTCCTTCTTGGTGACGTGGTTCAGCCTCCTGTAGTGGACGCAGAAGCGAATCTCTCCGTTCTCCTTCTTCACTAGCATCACAGGCGAAGACCAAGGGCTATCAGATTCTTCAATGATACCACGAGCCCTCATATCCTCCAGTTGTTTACTTATCTCCGCCTGTTTTGCTAATGGGGTCGTATCGGGCGAGCGTCTCCGGTGTCGATGCGATGCATCAATCTGTCTATTCTGCCATGGTCGCCTTCGGTGAGGCTGAAGATGTCTCGGAACTCAACCACAAGGTTGCAAACCTGGCCCTTTGTAGCAACTCCCGTAGTGATGGATCTTCCTTCCGGCTTCTCTCAGCAGGTGTCTCTTCGTCCATGGCCATTATAGCGGTAACAGCCTCACAGATACCCAGGATCGTCCCACTAGGTATCACCTGGTCTTGGGTTGTCACGTTCAGGATTCTCGCAGGAACGACTTCACGGGCTGGTAACAAGGCTATAGCCACAAACAGTCCATTTTGGAGATTTCTTCCGGCGTCCAACAGCATGTCTTGTCGGGGACGTCCTTCCACCTGCACTGTCACCAACATCTCACAACCAGTTGGAATCACCTTCTTCTCCTTCAGGACTAACCTGCAGACGGCTGGTCTCTGACCCACGTCATTGAGCAGGATCTCATCACGGCCGAAACGGATTACTCGTCGTCTGACGTCCACAGTAGCGTCGTACACCCTCAGGGCGTCTAAACCTAAGATGACGTCCTCGGCAACTCCGGCGACGAACGTCCATAGTCGCAGCTTGCACCTTCCCAGAACCAACTCCAGGAGAACCTCCTCCACGGGCAAGCTGTTTCCCGACGCGGTACGCAGCTCAAACTTCCGTAGCGGCGTCCTCTCAGGCAACCCCTCTGCTACTTTGGATCGCACGATGGCCCCAGCGTCGCTCCCGTATCGAGTAGTACCTGACAGGGCAGTCCGTGGATCCATCCGTCGGCTATAAGTCCCTCGTCGTCCATGTTGTTCACAGCGTTCAGAATGAATCGAGGGGATGATGATGATGATGAAAGCGCCGGTGGCCCCCTCCTCACACTGGCCCATTTTAGTTTTCCTGGTCCTCTGAGGGCCTGCGCTCGCAGTACCGCCTCAGATGTCCGACCCGCCCACAATTCCAACAGGTCGGTCTTCCATACCTCCGACGCTCGGGTGGTGGTGAGCGTCGCCCCTCGGCATCTTCCGCAGTCAGCTGTCTCAGTCACGATGACGAAACCGGTCGAGATAGCGTGTAGTTTCCTTTGTTGCTTCGAGACGCAGTGCTGCATTCAGGGCTCCGTTAATGGCCTGATGTTCCGCCAGCAGTAGGTATTGTTTAATTTCACGTTACCTCAGACAACAGACGAAAGCGGATGCCGCCTCTCCATCGATGAACGACGCTGGGAGTCCGCTGAGGGCCTTGTGTGCTAGTTGTTCAATGGCCATGGCGTATTCTTGTAGTGACTCCCCGACTCGCTGGACACGGGCTTTCAGCTGGGCGCGGTAGGCTGCGTTGAGGTGATGATTGCCGTATTGATTGTCTAGGGCCTACAATATGTCCTCGGCGCGACATTCTCCTGTAAGGCTTCTTAGAATTTCCGCAGCAGATATTTCCTCGCGCCTTATATAAGGGCAGAGGTATGAGATCTGATGGAAGGCTTATTAATGTCCATCCACTAGGCCTTTGCTTGTTGGTCTGCGGCTGGCTGTTGTTGGCAGGGGATAAATCACTAATTATTACCAACGAAATAATCTATATCAAAAGGGCTAAAGAGGGACAGAAAACCCTAAAATAGCTGGAAGTTGGTTTCATGGACCATTAGATTCCCCTCATAGCTGTCGAGGACACATGCGGTGAACTGGATGTTTCCTTGACTGGCTCTGGGGGAGAATGCTTATTGGAGAAGTGATACTACTTCTAAACCATAGACAGACGGACGGACGGACCGCAGTCAGTCTACTGCAGCGAGTCTAGTGGTAAATAGTGTGACGATAAGTTGTGGCGAATTTATTTATTAGTGAGTGGAAAAGTGCTCTAACTGAGATAACAATTAAAAGAAGATTATTTCGGGGATTTTAATTACGAATATAAGTTTATTGATAATTGAAGAGTTAAATAAAGCGTGTAGAGAAATTTTTAATAAATTCATTGTGTTTACTACGCCCTAATAATATAGAAGGAAAATCGAGGCTATTACGGCTCAATCTGTCGTCAGAAGTGGGATATCTGTGCAGCCAGCCGAGGTCCTTGAACACGCAGCAGGGGCACCATGCAGCAATACAACGTGGGAGCACCTTTGAGAGGATCGCCATCGACTTGGCTTGCCCCTTTCCAGAGACGGACGCTCCAAGCCGACATGGAATTAAGAATCCCAAGTTCGACGGTTCCACATCATGGGACATATTTAAATGGCAATTTAATATCATCTCAACACACAACATTGGACAACGGAAGAAAGGACGGCCCAATTAATCGTCTCCTTACATACATACATACATACATACATACATACATACATACATACATACATACATATTATACAAATGAAACTAAAATAACATAAATCACAAAATTAATCTGCTGAAAGAGCAATTATAAAAAAAGGGGGATTTAAATTTATTTTAAAAACAACCCCTAATTTCTTATGGAATTTACAGAATTTAGCAGTGGAGATACAGGAATGTTAAGAGTGCTACAACGTTGTGATCTAGGGGAAAAAATAATTTAGTGATGAGATGTGTCTTCACCATTTAATAATTCGATGTGTATTTTTTTAAGATAATAAGACTGATTTAAACGTTACATGCGCTTAATAACTTACAACTTATGTATTATTTGTGTATATGTTATATTTGTGTGCTTGTTTCTCACTTTTTATGCAGACAGTTTCACAAATAAATAACTGGTCATCAAATTCAAAATCACTAGAGTATCCTATATTATTATAACGAATTAAATCGATTTTGAAGGAAACCGGACGATAGGTCTAAACAATTGACATACGACGACAAAATATACTATTGTCTAATATCCCTATGTTTAATTTTGTAAATCCACAAAACAAAAATGTCTAAGTTCAATTTCATTTGATTAAGAATGCCTAACAAGCTACAATGCCAATCATTATGCTTACATAAAGGCTATACGTACACATAATTCCTAATATCTTACCGCTGTAAAAGTATCGCCAATGGAATTTTAAAAGGTTATAATCAAACAAGTTGCATAAATATAAATTTGTTGTTATTGCTTCCCATTTCTATAATTTCTGTTTGAAATTTTATCCTATATCAAACTGGGCAAATAATTTACGTATAAAGTACGTGATAAATACATATTACGTCAGGTAAGAAATATAATTTAATTTCCGTTTGACAGTTAACTTTTTTATTTTTTTATTTTATTTCAGCTGTTTTAATTCTTAATTCAATAACATACCTACTTTTGGAATTAATTTTAATTTATATATATATGTTTTTACAGTGTTCTGCCATAGAGAAGGTCTTTCACTGCAAGCATAGCATTTTCATGATATGCTTTGCAGCGTTACTAGGGAATTGTAGGTGTGGTAGCTTCCCGCTGCTTTCCATACCGCAGATGATGATGATGGCCAGATGATGTTCGGGGACCGTTTGGGCCTCAAAGCTTCCTGACATTTGTCATACAAGTGAGGAAAACCCCCGAAAAATACCTCACCCAGGAAGCTTGTCCCGACCGGGAATCGAACCTGGGCCCGCTGCGTCACAAGGCAGTACGCTACCTCGCTAATCAATTTAGTCTCATTATTAATCACTCAATACATCAAATTTAATTATCAAAACTTGAAGACATTTGGGTTATACATATTTTAATGTATTGTAGGAAAAGCTATAATTATATATGTTTTTATAAATTAACCACTAGTTTACCAGCTTCATTAATACATAAAAGATTTTTCTCTTTAATCTCTAACTAAATTCCGAAATGTACGCCCAATATCATCATCATCATTAATGGCAGGCATGGATTAGGCCATTGGCCTGTTCCGCTTCAGGAAAGAAATTGATCCCTCCATCTCTTCTTAGGTCTTCCTGGGTCCTTTCGCCCTGTGGGTCTGTAGTTCAATAGCTGCAGAGGTAGTCTATTGTTTGGCATTCTAAGAAGGTGTTCATGCCAATTATTTTGATATTTTTTAATGATTTCAGTTATTGCTGGTGTGTTGAGAGCTTTGCGGATATCTTCATTACGCATGTGATCATAAAGCGTATAACCCGCTAAAGGTCTTAATAACTTCATTTCTGCAGCTACTATCCTATTTAATTTACCTGTAGTAAGAGTCCAGGTTTCAGAACCATAAAGTCGAGTTGGAAGAGCCATTGTTTTATAAAATTTTAGAATTGTATCTGGACGTACTTTTCGGAAAATAATGCTTTTTATTGTTCCTATAAGTTTTCGAAATTTGACCAATTTTATGTCTATGCCTTTACGCCCAATATAATCCACATAAATACTTCTTGCAATATGGCATAATTTCAGTTATACTTATTCTAAAATATTGATTACATTCAGCAATGAAATTTAAATTAAAAGTAATTTTAAGGCATTTAATAGATTTGTTTCTTAACCTACTTAGAGCTTTTGGTTAATAGGTACAGTGATCCTACTATAGGCCTTAAGAGGCCCGCGCATTAGTAGACAATGGCACGAGATATTAGCGCGGTTGTCAGAACTGCGCGATGGCCGCATTTATACCAGAACAAACATCTGGTACTCTTTTCTGTTACAGGCTGAGTCGCCCCAGGGGCATGGTCCCCCTAGAAAGTTTAGATCATTTTAAAAAATCCTGACTCCATCGGGACGCGAAACTCTGATTTTTTGTAGCGAATTGCCTTAGCCAACTAAGTTACCGTAACAACTTATTTTAATCAGTGCAGTAAATAATATTTCACTGTACGTAAATACCCAATTCCGTCTACTAATTGCTCTCAGGCTAATATTATTCTATGAATGTTCTGTATTATCTGACATTTTGATATCTTTTTATAAAAGCTTATCGATTACCTTTACTCTATATTGTCTCTTATTAATTTTGGTAAAATGTTTTCAGAATTTTGGGATAAAGTTTTGATCGACATTTTGATAGAGTAATTAAATTATAATTTCGCTAAGCTCTTTATTTATTTGACAATTTCTTATAATTGTTTCTATTTTACGTTTATTAAATTTTTATTTCAATTTATTTATTTATTTATTTATATACAGAATTTTAATGTTTACACATCTTTCTGTGCCTAAAGTTTTATCTTTTTTCTCCACTCGTCTCTCTCCATCTAATCCATGTCCTCCAGTCCTCTTGTTCTCATTCCAGTTCTTATTTCCTGTATCCACGAGTTTCCTCCTTCTTCCAGGTGGACACCATTCTGTTTTCCTGGCAAAATCTTTCTTCTTGCATTCGTCGTACGTGCCCATACCAATTCAATTGCTTATACCGTATATAATCTACTATTGAATAACCAATAGGCCTATTCATTTTTTCTCTTATGACAGTGTTTCTCATTTTGTCTAATTTTGAACATCTTGCTGCTCTCCTCAAGAAATCCATTTCCATCGACATAAGTTTTTGTTGAATTTCCAAACTTCAGCTCCATATATGACAGTACTTCTCACTTTTATTTCAGGGGACACGCCGTAGCGTAGTGGTTAAGGCACTGCGCTACAAGCCGGAAGGTCAAGGGTTCGAGCCCCGTGGGGGTCAGGATTTTAAACTGACCCAAACCCTCTGGCGGCACTATGGCCCTGGGGTCTATTCAGCCTCTAACGGAAATGAGTACCAGACGCTTGTTCTGGGGGTAAAGGCGGCCGTCACGCAGGGCTGACAACCCGGCTGGCATCAAGTGCCGATTGTCTAGAAAAGTGGGAGCCTTAACCTCCTACTACCCCAAGGGCCTCCTGAGGCCTGTCGTGAGATCACTTTACTTTACTTTTACGTAAATATTTTAATATGTTGGCTGTGGCTGTGAACTTATCCGTATTCAATTAAACATTATATCTACACTCATCTAATTGTCAGACTTATCGACCTGGAATGTGTATGGTTATATCTAAAACTTCACTATCATAAGAACATTATTAAAGTTTCAGCAAATGTTCCTAATTGAATTTTTAGATACAACACAGTATACAACATACGAAATATAAATATATATGGCTTAAATATAAAAACAGTGTTTTGTATATTTTGATAAACAGTTTCAAGAATATTGTAAAAACACGAAACTGTAAAAATGTAATGTTTGTAAATGAAAAACTGTGATTTTGAAATTTATTTCAGAATAACAAATGCTTTTCTCGCTATGTAATATCCTTACTTTTTTTTTTTCCTTTTCTCTTCCTTCATAGAACCACCAAACTGACAATAACTACAGAAAAAAAAATTCACGTATACAAACTTCTCTCCATTTACAAGTAGACCCATGCAAACTCATGCCTACATATCAATTATAATAACATGTTACTGTTATCTTTCGAAATCCATAGAACACATACAACTAACTAACTGGCACTATCGAATCCGAAGGATCATAGTCGCGCGGACATAAGCTCTCCATACATCCCTATCCTGAAATAATCTTTTCCAATAATTCCTATATAATTTACCACATTCAAAACATGGTTATAGCCTATTATACTCCCACCTAATTTTAGCCTACGTTTTGGATATTTTCCCTTTGGCTTTCCTACATGAAATTTTCATGCCCCTCTTCTATTCACCATTCGTGCCACATATTCTGCCCATCGCAATCTACAAGACAGCTGTTCTTGTTATGTCTGATTTCCCATAAAGATCATGTAGCTCTCTTTTATGTTTTTTTTTTATTCAAAGCCACCACGTTGACATTTCGACATTCTAGCATTCTCTCTGGCATGACGTTACTGTAACCCACTTCTGAGGTTGGGGCGCCTGGAAGACTGAGTTACGCTGCCCCGATGATATGATGATAGGTGCTGATGATATAAATGATGCGCTAGGAGAGGCCTTAATCCTAAACTTAATGAATATGTTAATGATGATGACGGCCAGATAATGTTCAGGGACCGTTTGGGCCTTAAAGTTTCCTAAAATTTGTCTTACAGGTGAGGAAAAACCCCGAAAAAAAAACAACATCCAGGAAACTTGTTCCGACCGGGAATCGAATCCGGATCCGCTGCGTGACAAGGCAGCACGCTACCTCGAGATCACTGCTTTCTTTTATGCAGTTTTCTCTATTCACCTGTCTGTTCGTCTCTCTTTGGTCCAAAAATATTTCCTAAGTACTTTATTCTCAAATACTCGTTTTTTTCTCTCTCTCTCTTAAAATAAGACCCTGTTTTACAACTATTTATACCATATAGTACACTGCTCAAAACAATTAGAGGAACACTATGAAATATGCAAATATTTTTTCATTGGATAAAGGTACAAACATGAAATTAATAAAGTACATTATTTGTGGTTATTTATTTATTTATTTATTTATTGCTCATGTCAGTAAAAACAAATGAATAACGCTGACAATTAACTTTTCAAATAATTCCGCTATGTAAGCAATTGAATCTTGTGCTTATTTTTCAAAGTTAAACACTCGTTATATAGAGTTAGTATCGTGTATGGCCTCCACGACTTCGATGACACTTTGGCACCTTCGTGGCATGCTCCCAATAAGATTCTGGATTTCCTCTTGCGGGATATATACCATTCCTCATTCAGAGCATCTCCAAGTTGCTGCAGAGTTTGTGGAGCTTGATGTCGGTTCCTGACCTTCCTGTCTAGAAGATCCCACAAGTGTTCAATAGCTGACCGCTGACCACTCCATTACCTCAATTTCATTCCTCCTCAGGAAATCCCTGGTGACAGCCGCAGAATGTGCCCTGGCATTATCCTGCATAAACAGAAATCCAGGGTCTACTCCAATGACAGCAGGTACTACATGCTCTTCCAGAACGTGCTCGATATACCGGACAGCATTCAGTCGCTGGGGAACAAGTACAAGGTACGTACGATTGTTGTACATAATTCCGGCCCACACCATTATGGAACCTCCTCCGAATCTATCAATTTTCTGTACAGCCTCTGCAGAAAATCTTTCTCCTGGCCGTCCCCACACCCTCAATCGACCATCAGAACGTGTAAGACGATACCTGGATTCGTCCGAGAAGAGCACAGACTCCCACTGGTTCAGGTTCCAATCACCATGGTTTTCAGCATACGTACGTCTTGCTGTCTTATGCCCATTTGTTAAGCGTGGTTTTTTAACGGGCATTTTTGGACGAATATTCTCTTTCCTTAATCTGTTCCTTATGGTTTGGTCTGAAACCCGGATTCCGGAAGCCATATGAGGTCATTCTGCAGGTCTTTTGCAGTTTTTGTACGCTGTCGAAGAGCAGAAAGAACAACGTATCTGTCATCCTGGGAGCTTGTTTTAAATTTACGGCCCTGGCCACGTCTTCTACAATACTTACCTGTCTCTCTGTGCCTGTTGCGTAACCTGGACACCACGGAAGGAGAAACCCCAAGCTCTCTAGCCACTTGTCGCAGAGATTGATCTTGTCGTAAAAGATGTAGAGCATGATACACTTCAAACTCATTTAAATGCCTCATTTTGCCAGAGACTTCAATAAACAAGGCATTAATCAACATTCGTCACTATAGCAACATCAGGAAGCTTACCAATTAGAAGTGGCCAGTGCCTTCCAAAATAAAAAAAAATTCTCTATATTTGTTATTTGAGGTAATTTCTGTGTATTTAGGCCATGGGTCTTTAAAATTTGTATCCAATGGTAAAATTAATAATTCAATTTACATATTATCCAACTTTCAGCATCACAGCTTTAAAAAACAATTACTTATTCAATTTATTACAAGTGTTCCTCTAATTGTTTTGAGCAGTGTATAAATAGAAAGCTTACAACTCAATGGTATTAATAAGCTGTTAGTTTATGCTGATGATGTAGTACTATTGGGCGATAGTGAGGAGATACTAAAGGACAACACGCACACACTATTGAGTAACACTAAGAAATTAGGACTGGAAGTAAATATCAATAAAACTAAATATATGGTCTCACGTAGAAATACATTATATAATGGAAATGGACACCTAATGACAAATGAGGGAAATTTTGAGGAAGTGGCTGAATTCAATTACCTAGGAATAATAATCACAAATAGGACTGAGCTGCACAAAGAAATTAAACATAGGCTAAATTCTGGAAATGCGTGCTATTATGCATTGCAGAGACTCTTGATGTCCCAACTCCTTTCAAAAAACGTTAAACTGAAAATATATAAAACTATTATTCTACCAGTTATATTATATGGGTGCGAAACATGTACTCTTACTTTAAGGGAGGAAAGGAGGTTACAAGTATTCGAGAATAAAGTACTTAGGAAAATGTTTGGACCAAAGAGAGATGAACAGACAGGTGAATGGAGAAGACTTCATAACAATGAACTACATGGTCTTTATAGGAAGCCAGATATAATAAGAACAGTTAAGTCTCGTAGACTGCGATGGGCAGGACATGTTGCACGTATGGGGAATGAAAGACTTGCATGGAAGCTTCTTGTAGGAAAGCCAGAGGGAAAACGCCCAGTTGGTAGACCAAGAATGAGGTGGGAGAATACTATTAACTATGATTTGAGGGAAGTAGATTATACAGGGAATGATTGGAAAGCATTAGCTCAGGATAGGAATGTATGGAGAGCTTATGTCCGCGCGGCCATGAACCTACGGGTTCGATAGTGCCAGTGAGTGAGTAAGTAAGTATAAATAGAAAAATAACATTTTTATAATGTACGGTACGAGTATATTTTCAATTTAACATTTTTTTAGAGTAGTTGGGATGACAAGAGTCTCTATAGTGCATAAGACATAATCCTAAAAAACATATTAATATGGGTTAAAAGTTAACTAAAGCTGTCTCTTTAACTACAGTCCTAGGCCATGGATAGACTCCGACAGCATTTTCAGAATTAAGTAATTTAGAAACTCTTCCTCCCATTCAAAAATTAGGCAATAATACTCATCCAAAATCACCTGAACTGATTGCAGATGCTAAAATAATGTAATACATAAAAAGGAATGTGTGTTTGTTTGTTTGTTTGTTTGTTTGTTTGCTGGTTTTGTTTGTTTGTTCGCACTTTATTCGCGGCCATGCCGTTGATCCGATTGTGATGGGGTTTTTGCAAAAAGTTCAGGAGATTCCCGGGATGAACATAGGCTATAAGAGAGTTGTGATACTCAACTCCTACACTCTTAAAAATCACCCTTTATAGTGAAAAACGTGAAAAAAATAATTTGTTTTGCCCTTAAATGGATTACGCTGCCTAAACCATAACAAATACACCAAATTAATGCACACAGAACTGAATATTTAAAAAAAAAACTCTACAAAAATGTCCATGACAGCATATGTTTATATTTCAGGGATAACTCGCAATAACCATTTTTGTCTTTCATTGATGCCAGGAAGATCGGGATAAGTAGATTCCCGGGCAAACAGAGCAGCAGCACGCAATAACGAATTTTGTCTTTCAGTTCATCAATGTCAAATACTTCGGGATACGTAGATTCCCGGGTAATGCCGGGTAATCAGAACGGGGTATCTAAAATAGTAATGATATAAATTTATAATTATTATTCCTTTTACTCATTCAACTAAACGTAAAAACGCATTATCATTTATTTAGGCGTAGCAGCGCACGCCGGGTATTAGCTAGTCAGTTATAAAAATGATAATGTTGAGTGATTCCGGGTTCTGTGGCCGTGGTCCATAGTTGGTGTTGATACCAGACGTTTCGCCCTCAACTGCGGAGGGCATCTTCAGTGGCGAGTGCTTCTAGGCGTGTTTCCTGGTCGGAAGCTCTACTTAGAGTGACACTAAGTAGAGTGCTCTAAGTAGAGCTTCCGACCAGGAAACACGCCTAGAAGCACTCGCCACTGAAGATGCCCTCCGCAGTTGAGGGCGAAACGTCTGGTATCAACACCAACTATGGACCACGGCCACAGAACCCGGAATCACTCAACATTATGATTACCGGCCGTGAAAGCCTGCATTCAACTATATAAAATGATATTTTCGATCACACCTGATACATAGTTACATATTTTGTAATAATACTCCTCTCATAAATTGGAATCTTAACTGATTTATAATCCTAATAATTATAGTCAGATATAAAATGACATTTCGATCACACTGATTTGGAAATTTTTATTTATTTTTAAAGATTTTCATTATAAATAATATAATTGCGCACAATCGTGCAAAATTAATTAATTAGCGTATTGCGCTAATGTCATTGTCACTTTCGAACACAATTCCAGATGATATCTTGTACACTTTAGTCCGCACAGTTTACAATTGCAACTGTCTTCGGTTTGATGGTAAGTGACATTCACACACACTTTGTGATGGAAGCCGAGGACTGCATAGCGTGTTTATCTGGTGCCTTAGTTCCTTGTTTGGTCCACACCAGCTCCTATCTATCATGGCAGACGTACCGTAGAATTCTTCAGGAATGGCATCCCGCTTCTGTCTTCTCTCTTGCATCTGTTGTTCGTAAGCTTTAGTGAATGGCAGGTAGTAGCGCATTCTGAGGTCTTCCAGGAAGAACTGTTCTCTTGCTAGTACATAGACCAGTCTGGAGAGAGTGAATTTAGAGACTGCTAGGGGTAAAAGAATATCAAATAATACATTCTACTGTTGGAAATTTTATTAAATCATGTTATTGTCAAAGCAAATAACAGCAAATGAGAAGCGATTTATGCGCCGCACAGCAGGCTATACAGAGTGGGGCCATAAAAGAAACTAGGAAATGATGGAAGAGTTGGATATAGAGCCCTTTTTCAATCATACACAAAACTACCAGAACAGCTGGAAAGCCCATCTTCAAAGAATGTCATCTCATAACATTCCAGAAGCTATGCTTCGTTACTGCCCCAAGGCAAAAAATAGCTGGGATGACCAAAAAAGCGCTGGATGGAAAATTCATCTTTTGAGACCGTAACCAGCCACGTGGCCTAATATTTGCATGGATTGTACCGAAAGTACATTTTTCGTCTGCAACTCTACGTCATCTCTTCCACATCTTGCGTCTAGATTCGAGAACAGTACCATTCCTACCTCTCTACCAAATTGGTAGCAGAGCGTGTTTATTTTTGCGTGTGGTTTTTACGTGGGTTTGCACGAGGTCCCGGGTTCAAATCCCTGACGAGCCCCTGCAGATATTGGTAACTAGTGTATATGTCACGTGAATAGCACAGAAAATATGAATCAACCTTTGCCTCTCATGGGCCCGGGCAAAGGATTGTAGATTGCGATTCTTATTGTGAACTACTTAAGTATAATATATATATATATCTACGTGCACACTACGTGGTGCAACAGGATGATGATGTTATTGTCAAAGGCAATACTTCGATTAAGGAAGCATTAGCCAAAGCTATATTAACTTATTGTCATTTTAATTTCGACATTATTAAAACAAACGCACCAAGGAATGATTCACAGAAGAGTTAAATAAGTGGCTATAAAAATAAATATTATTTTTATAAGAATGTGACATATAACATTTTAATGTAATTCATACAAAGCAGTATATCACAGCAGGAGTGAAAAAAAAAAATGTAAAAAAAATTGGTAATCTATCATTTGAGGATTGTTTGATATGGTAAGGGTTAGAAATAATCGTACGTTGAAAAGGAAAATAAAAAATAACTCTTTTGATTCCGGTACGTACATCAGAAAAACTCGGCGGTTAATATATATTACACTCCACTCTCAGTTGTCGACCTGTCATTATGATGTATGAAGCTCCCCCCCCCCCCCCACCTTCCGTTTATTTCAGTCAAATAACTCCATTTTATTGGACACAACACGAGAAAATATAAAAATAAAAACAAAACACGGAAATAATGAAATGTTGGTAAGAATAAGTGATTGGTTTCTGTAACTTGGAGAAAACTAATGGATTGAAACAAAATTAATGTTTCCTGATTCCTGTTCAACTGTAATTTATACCTTGGACTATAGGTTTCTAAGAGAGAAATTGCAGTATAATAATACAATGTGTTTCGCTTATAACCGACTCACTGGCACTATCAAACCCGTAGGTTCATGGCCGCGCGGACATAAGTTCTCCAATATCCCTATTAATGTATTCAAACCATCCCCTGTATAATCTACTTCCCTCAAATCATATTCTCCCACCTCATACTTGGCCTACCTACTGGGCGCTTTCCCTCTGGTTTTCCTACAAGAAGTTTCCATAAGTTTCCGAGGATATAAGTTCACCAACAATGTTTTCCAATCATCCCCTGTATAATCTAATGAATTAATTCCATGGCGCGACACACCTAAAAGACCCTTAGCCTACCATACGGCTGCTGGCCTCACATTCACATGTGTCAATCACAGAGGTAGATGCTCATCTAGTCACTTGTAGGGGTGATATGTGGTCAGCATGACAGGTCCCCCAGCCGTTATAGCTGGTTTTCTCAACCTGGAGCCGCTACTTTGTAGCTACCCAAATGCCTCACGATGCTGGGTGGGCACCGGTCCCATACTGGCCGAAATTCCATGAGAAAATGTCTTCCCCCATGGAAATTCGAACCTGCGCAAGTCCCGTAGCTCTGCGCCAAGGCTTCTTGCCGTATCCAGTCACCCTACGGCGCGGGATTCCCTGTATAATCTACTTCCCTCAAATCATTGCCCACCTCATTCTTGGCCTCCTACTGGGCATTTTCATTCTGGTTTTCCTGTAAGATTCCTTGCATTCATTCCTCATCCTAGACACGTGTCCTGCCCATCACAGTCTACAAGACTTAAATTGTTCTTATTATATCTGGTTTTCCATAAAGATCATGTAGCTCGTGTATCGCTTATAAGTATAATAAAATTAATAGCTATCCAAAATGGCTTGAAACAGGAGGTTGGAACGTTTCAATTCAATGTCGTTAATTTTAGATGCATCACGCTTGTAAAGATGTTTCAAAATTATTTTCAGGAGAGCAGCCACAGTAACTTCATCCCTTCGGAATTCGCTAAAAATTGCAAGAAAAATGTTTTGTAAGGTCTCTCTTAAATGTTTGAACAAAGAGGGATGAACAGATACGTGAATAGAGAAGAGTAAAAAAAGCACTGAGCTACATGATCATAAATGTTCAATATTTGATAACACTGGTCAACATGATTTTTGTCTCATGAGTACCAATAGTTGTACTTAATGCAGTTTTTTTATCGTGTTTTCAAATATGTATTCGGAATTTCTCCATCGCCCACAGTTTTTTTTTATTTCAATTTCAATTAATGAATTTAAATAATTATTTTTAATAAACTATTTTTGTCCATTGTAAAATAAAACGGGAGACACTTTCATCAGGAAATTTCAGCTATGGAAAAGAGGTATCAAGGCAAATTGAATCCTAATATGCTGGCCGATTATTGTTGGATCATCAAGAGGGATGCTCCACAGGCCAAATATAGCAGAAAATCGTCATTTCTTACTTTCTAGGTCAGTCCGAATGTTCGAATATTGTGTAGTTACGAATGTAGAAAATATTAAAGTGTTTGAAATTATAAATTCCTGTCTCTCGGAAACCTTGCGTGAAGGAGAAAACCCGATATCATATTTGATTTCAGGAGAAAAAATACTATTAGAATTACATGTTTTCTTTCTGAGACAAAAAAAAAGTTTATTTTTTGTTGCTCAGTGTAACCTGACTTGCACGTCATACATCAAGACGACAATTTCCTATGAAATGATCCCTGTAAAATGGATCGGAAGAGTATCGCCGTACAACACATGACCTGACAGATCACCCAGACCTAACACCACTTGATTTTTTCTTGTGGGGTTTGTTAAGGATCAGGTCTACACGACACTAGTAACTGATTTAGCAGACTTGCATGAAATAATTTATGCTGCTATCAACAAGGTAATACCACAGTTTTCTCATAACACATTGGTTGAGATCGAATACAGAATAGAGATTTCCCGTGCAACTAATGGAAACCATGTCGAGTTTTATGGAACATAAGGTAAAAACAATTCTCTGTTTTCATTCTTGGTAGCAATTAATTTCATATAAAGATTTGTAATGTCAATCCAACAGATTTGTGCCCCCATAAGATACGTGAACTAAAGCCTACCTCCTCATCTGTCTCGGCAAATCACTTCCCTCCCTGCATTCCTATCTCTCTCTCTTTTCTATCTCTCTCTTGCACTTGCACTCCAATGTTGTCAACTCCAACATTGCATTATTCAATATTCAAGAGCCATGACACTGGGGGAAGTTTGGCAACATCCCTACTCGATAAATAACCGCGGTTGCCGTTTGACATAGTGGGAGGGGAATGCGGTAAAATGGTGTGAGTACTGACGTATACTTTTCTAAGAACGATGTCAGCGCCTTAGGGGCACAGATCCATTGGTCCGAGTATATTAGTTAAGGAGTTATAGCTATTTATTTCATTATAGTAAACGCGGAACACGGTATATTCAAGTATTAAATTTTAATTAAGCTTTCACAACAAAATAGACGATTGTGGAACAAACCCACGGATGAAGGCATAAGCAGCACAATACAATTTCATCTCGTATTATGATTGATAATACAAATTGTTAAAACATAAACAATTAATTTATGTCGAAAAAATGCCAAGGGATTGAGAACTCATTGATTCCAAGCTCAGGAGAATCAGAACAATGATACCTGCAGGCGACATGTGAACAAAGAAAAATGTCTACAAGGTAGTTTACTTATTTATTTTCTCTCATCATAACAGAGTTTGTTTTTCTTTATTTTGTTTCAGGAAGAAAACTACCTTCCAACATTTTTTACTATTTTTCACCCACAAAATAAAAATATTTCAGAACTCACTGAACATAAGTTTGAAGATTATTAAAAATAAAAGCAGTTCCTCCAACATTTGTTTCTAACTTGCCCCATCGTACATGTGTTCACTGCCGCTCAAATAGATTGAGCGCACTCTTGATAGGTAAAATAAGCAAGTTTTAGCGCGCAGTTCACAAGAGTAAGAATTGTCTTCTTCTTCTTCTTCTTCACCATCCAAGGATTAAGCCTGATGGCTCGTTCCGGTTTCATGAAAGCTACAATTGTTAAAATTGTTCAGACCATCTTCTGTGTGGGCGTCCAACATTTCTCCTTCCGTGCGGTTTATAATTTAGCATTAATTTTGGAAATCTTTCTTCTGACATTCTATCAACATGTTCTTTCCAGGAATTCCTGTATTTAACTATTCGATTTGTAAGTTTGAAAATATTTAGTTCCTTTCTTATTTCTTCTCTTATCCTGCTATATTTCTTAAAATCTCATATCAATTGCTTCCAATCTTTGTTCTCGTCTTTTAGTGATCGTCCAACAATCTGATCCATACATCAATACAGCAACAGCCATCACTTTATAAAATTCCATTTTTTTTTTTTGTATTTTCATTTGTAACAATTATTTATAGGAATACTGAATGACACAACACCATAATGTTAAACTGTTGTTTTTCAGTGAAATATATACCCATTTAATGACCCTATGACGGCGGAACATTTAGCTTTGTGCTAGAGCGCTTGCTTTTTATACACGAGATCTAGGGTTCGATTCACGGTAGCTTCTTTGTCCTTTTTAGAGATAAAACTCTGATAGTTGTGAGGAATTATTTATTGCTCTACTTCTGAGATGACTATTATGAGGCTGGACTTATCCAATATAAAATAAATGTCATATTTGAAGGTGGAACACAAAAATTGAGGTAAATAAATAAATAACTAAAACCGCTGAACTAACATCTCGTCAATATACCGCCTGCGTCTGTCACAGCATGCATTCGCGCGGCAAGGAATCCATGAAATTCTGAAAAAGTTCTTGATCCAATGCCACCTCTTCCCATGCATTAACAACTGTATTCCACAGTTCCAATTCGTCCTGGCTACAGTATGGTCCTGCACATTTGGAGCATAACATTGCCTTCAGTCTCGCTCATGCGTATTCTATCGGATTAATATCAGATGACATCAGAGAGTGATCCAAGAGTTGGATATCATACCTCCCCTGAAACCAAATTTTAATCCAAAAAAACATGGTGGACCGGATGGTTATCCTGTTGGAACACAAGCATTCTTTGAGGATAATAATAAGTTCTCCAAAATATGAGATAGACTACCGAATTGAACCTCCTACATATAACTAAGTTCTAGAACTCATGCCACATCGAACGGCATCCACCACTAACATGATACGCTTATACGACTCAACCCCTCAACCGGATACGCATTCATTCATCCATAGTGTTCTGCTCAAGAGCAGGTTTTTCACTGCAAACTCAGCATTCTCCACTCTTTCCTTAACTCAGCTTTCCTTTTTTGTATCTGCATTCAAACCATTTATTTTAATATTGTCTATCATCTGATGTCTTTTTCTGCCTCTAACTTTCTTTTCCGTTGACCACTCCTTCTAGGGCATGCTTCAGCAGGTCGTTTCTTCTTAACCAGCGGCCAATCCAATTTCTTTTCCTCTTCTTTATGAGTTCCAGCATTGTTCTTCTTTCACCCACTCTGTCTAGCACATCTTTATTTCCTACTTTGTCTGTCCATTTTATATGTTTCATTCTTCTCCATATCCACATCTCAAAAGCTTCCAGTCGCTTTTCCTCATTCTGTCGTAATGTCCAACTCTCTGCACCATACAATGCTATACTCCACACAAAGCATTTCACTAGCCTCTTCCGTAATTCTTTTGCCAAAGGCCTGCAGAAAATGCTTCTCATCTTTTTGAAAGCTTCTTTCGCCATTGCTATCCTCTGCTTTATTTCTTGACTGCAATTCATATTACTACTGATAGTACAACCCAAGTATTTGAAGCTCTCCACTTGCTCAATGGCCTCATCTTTAATCCTCATGTTTATCTTCCTTGGTTTCTTTCATATAATCATTGCCTTCATCTTATTTAAATTTATCTTCATCCCATAATCCTCGCACTTATCACTTAGCTCCATCAGCATGTTCCTCAGTGTCATTGCATCTTCTGCTAGCAAAGCTTATGCACTTAATTCTTCTTCCTCCCATGTTTACACCTCCTGTATTGCTGAAACAGTCCTTCATTAGGTCTTCCAGGTACATGTTGAAAAGAGTAGGTGATAGAGGACATCCTTGCCTTACCCCCCTTCCAATTTCTCTTCCCTCTGGCATTTCTTCTCCTATCTTCGCTTTTATTCGCTGTTTCATATAAAGACTACTTATGAGCACATAAAGAACATAGTATCTACAACATCCATGACACATACATGGACAGGACCGTGAGCTACGGGATTGACGCTGGTTCATGTCTCCATGGGGGAAGAAATTTTCTTATAGAAATTTCGTCAGTATGGAACCCATGCCAACCCAGCATTACAACCTATATTTAACTAAATTGCTACAATTAGTTCTCTAACTCAAAGTGTTCAATTCAGATTAATATGTGTTATTTGATTCTTAGATTTCTGACACACTGTATAAGCACTTCCATTACAAGAAATGTTTACAGCATAAGCAGTCTTGTATTTCATTAAACAGCGATACGCACATCACATTGTAATGATATTAAAACATTAACCAACTAAATATTGCATTATGTTACTGTAAACAATTACTTCTCCATTATATTTTTAATGGTTTCTTTTGTGAAGTAAGCACTTTGTAAAAATAAATTATTCATACTAGATCACAGAAAGCTACACACAATTCCACTGACAAAATTGTCTTGCAAATAAAAATTACGAAACTCAAAACGTAAACAAAAACAAAAATGAGTTTTCATAAAAGTAAGAGCAGTGGTGCATAATTCATGAGCATTTTTAAAAGGATTAAAAGTGAAGTATGCCAATTTTCACAATTAGAAAATAATTAACTTTGAATTTACTTTACGCCTTTTTTCTCACTGTGATATTAACTAAACCATTAAAGCAGATTAATAGGTGACTTTTTTTTAGGATAGATACATTTTCTTTTCAGATATGGAAGCATTGTCCAATCGTAATTAAAATTAATTAATAGGGTTTCAATTTTGAGGTAGGTGTGTAGGTAGGTGTTGGTTGTATTTTTATTTAACAATGTCTACAGGTCAAGTCATTAGTAGAGTCCGTATGTTAGGCACTTAAAAAATTGAAAATAGGCAGGCAAAAAGGCACTAAAAATCATTAATATAGGCACTAAAAATTTTAGGCTCTTACAAAAAAAGGACAACAACATAACTTTTTACAGTCATACGTAAAAATACTCCAAGATTGGCGACAGATGAGACACGGTTCTATCCAAATTAATAGAAACCATAAAATAGACTCTTTGCTTTTTGCAGATGATTTGGTATTAATAGCTCCAACAGAAACAGATTTACAGTATTCTATACACAATTTTAATATAATTACAAAAAGGTACAATATGGAAATCAATACAAAGAAAACTAAAGTGATGGATGACGAAATTCTAGAACGAGTAAACAAATTTAATTATTTTGCTTATAATTTAACATTTCAAGATGAAGCTGATATATCAAAGAAAATCACAAATTTTACAAAAACAATACAAAGAAAACTAAAGTGATGGATGATGAAATTCTAGAACGAGTAAACAAATTTAATTATTTGGGTTATAATTTAACATTTCAAGATGAAGCTGATATATCAAAGAAAATCACAAATTTTACAAAAACAACGGGGATAATTAACAGTATAATGAAACCATCTTCAGTACAGAAGATTACGTCTTTATAAGGTTCTCGCAAGACCAGTATTAAGATATGGTAGTGAAGCATGGACAATATGAAGAAGAGATGAAAGCCGAATAACAGCAAATGAGATGCGATTTATGCGCCGTACAGCAGGCTACACAAAGTGCGACCATAAAAGAAATGCGGAAATTATGGAAGAGTTGGATGTAGAACCCATTCTTCACCATATACAAAACTACCAGAACAACTGGAAAGCCCATCTTCAACGAATGCCGTCTCATAGAATTCCAAAAGCCATACTTCGCTACTGCCCCTAGGCAAAAGATCGCTGGGACGTCCAAAAAAGCGCTGGATGGAAAATTCCTCTTTGAGACCGTAACAGGCAACATGGCCTAATACTTGCATGGATGATGTTAAGAATATAAACATATGCTATCAATAGCATGCGAAGATATCAGAGATGCTTTTGGAATTTGTTTTGCCCTTTTATAAAAAGCAGAACCGTCACTTGAGAATATTTCCGCGCCAAATTCTTTCACGAAATTGGTCAGTTTGTATTTTACTGTTGTCTGCTCTTTAGGTATCTTAAAAAGACTGTTCTAAAGGATAAAAAAAACACTTGCTGCACCACTTTGTCTTTGAATCATCTGTCTGTATGAGGACTGCAGACTGAATTCAGTGTTACCAACATCAAAAATAATATTGCCGGTTTCAGCACCAGATGTGAGACAGAGAAATAAAGCTTGAGCCATCTACCCTCTTTGTCACTCAGCAATGTTTGTATTGAAAAGAAGCAACAAACTTTCCTCCAAGCCTTAGAGCCGGAGCATAATACAATGGGATATAGCTTAAGGCTATTTCGCTTAACATGAATTTATGAGGTGGAAAAATACAATATTTACCTAACGGGAGTGCTCTGAGAGGGAAACCATCTACCTGCTAGGTTATTTCCACCCTTATCCTAAAATATTCTAAGAGAATTTATAAAAAGAACACTTGAAAACTTCTATGAAATTATTTTGTGCATGATGTTTGTCCATTTCAATTGATTTCATTGAAATTCTGAGCTAATTTCGAGAAAAAATTGCAAATAGGCATTTATAGGCATTATAAGCTGAAATAGGCATTTATAGGCAAAATGAACTTAATGGAAAACAACTCTAGGGTCGTTGGTATGAACTTACATGAAGTCACTTTTACAATATCTATAATAAATATAGGTATTTTTCCTAATATTCGGTCTCTTGTCATTAGTATCAGAATTCAAAGTTGGGAAAGAAGGGCAGACAAATTTTGCTCAAAGACCTCTCACTTCAGGCTTGATTCTTTTACTTACTTACTTCATACAGGCTTTCCACTTTACAGCAGTTCGCTCTTTATTCCTGCTTTCCACAGATTCCTATCTTGATTCTTTTACATGTTATAAATCTACAGTATGTGACCCATGGCTTAATTTTGCTTTTAAGGGAAAGCCATACTCAAGATTTTTCTTCTTCTTCTACTTCTTGTAAGCCCATGTTTCCCTTAACAGAGATTTAGGTGCCCCCCCCTACAGGGAAGAATTTGAACCATATTAATTTAGTTACACTTGTTTTCATATAGATGTCATTTGAGTGGTCCGTGGTCAGCGTTTCGCCTCATACTGACATCTAGGAAACCAAGGTCGTACTAGGATGGGAAAATTCGGTAAATTTTGCTTAGAGGCCTTTTCATTTGGGCTTAAGGATTTTTTACGAGCCTGAAAATCTTCAGACTCGGGACCCACGGCTTAAAGTCTCTCCCAAGGACTTGCTCCTTAGATTTTTCCATCCTAAAAGAATCCATCGAGCCCGGTCAGGTTTGAACGCGCGACCCTCGGGACCAGAGGCAAGGAGCATAACCACTAGTCCACCGCGGCCAAACCTCAGGATTTTTACACCTTGAAAAAAAAAAAATTGATGTAAGCATATTTAAACTCACAAACCTTGTAACCAGAGACAAGACCACTAAGAGAGACAAGGAAGGTTTATCATATTAAAAAATGAAGTATTTCAAGATAAACTAGAACATGAAAAGTTGTAAAACCAAAAAAAAAATTCATATTGTCACTTGATACATTCATATTATCCCGTCTTTCTGTAAATTATGTGAACAGTCATTAAGGATCATGGAGGTTAAGTATGCAACTGTTATCATGGAAAATCTCCTAAATACAGTTTATATATCCATAATCAATATAAACTAATTAAATTATAATATATCTTGATGAAGAATCTGATGGATTAATTGGCAGGAAAATGTTTAGGTATAACACTTTTAGGGAAAACAGTAAGTTAAGGCATAATAAACTAACAGTAAAATAGGAATGAGATGCACAAAGAAATTAAACATAGGCTCAATTCTGGAAATGCGTGCTATTATGCATTGCAGAGACTCTTGATGTCCCAACTCCTTTCAAAAAAACGTTAAATTGAAAATATATAAAACTATTATTCTGCCAGTTATATTATATGGATGCGAAGCATTGACTCTTACTTTAAGGGAGGAAAGGAGATTACAAGTATTTGAGAATAAAGTACTTAGGAAAATTTTTGGACCAAAGAGAGATGAAGAGACAGGTGAATAGAGAAGACTACATAACAATGAACTACATGGTCTTTATAGGAAGCCAGATATAATAAGAACAGTTAAGTCTTGTAGACTGCGATGGGCAGGACATGTTGCACGTATGGGGAATGAAAGACTTGCACGGAAGCTTCTTGTAGGAAAGCCAGAGGGAAAACACCCAGTTGGTAGACCAAGAATGAGGTGGGAGAATAATATTAACTATGATTTGAGGGAAGCAGATTATACAGGGAATGATTGGAAAGCACTGACTCAGGATAGGGATGTATGGAGAGCTTACGTCCGCGCGGCCATGAACCTACGGGTTCGATAGTGCCAGTGAGTAAGTAAGTAATAAATGTCCAACTAAGGGTCGGATTGAGGGATGAGATGAGATGAGATGAAGCCCCTATATTTATAGAGGTCTGTGAGCTAGAAGGATGCCGGCCGACCATCACAGCGGCGGATGAATGAAATGAAACAAAATGGATGAGATGAGTATGGAGAAATGCTGAAATGAAATTTGTGGCAGGGGAAAACGGGAGAAACCCCGAGAAAAACCTGTCCAAGTTTCATTTCGTCCACCACGAAACCCACATGGAGTAACCAATACTCGATCTCGGGACCACAGCGGCATCTAACTGCTTGCACCACAGAGCAATAAACTAACAATAATTTTGCAATCATATTTCAAATAAATAAAAGCATTAATATTGTAGAAACTCTTCATAAAATTACAAATATTTGCCTTTGTTCCAAGTATCTATCACAACATGTTACCTGGTAACGAATTACACCATACACAAATTACCATTTAGTAAAAATAACATCGTGTCTTCTATTTGAATTGGCCTACATTAGTATTTTGATATTACTGTAACACTTTCTAATTCTTCAGATCTTCATGGACTACAGTTTCTTGTTGAAACTTCTCACGGAATTTTAATAAATCTATTCATGTAGCAGTTGGCTGCGGTGGACTAGTAGTCATGCTCCTTGCCTCTGGTCCCGAGGGTAATGGGTTCAAACCTGGCTGGGGTCGATGGATTTTTTTAGGATGGAAAAACCCAAGGAGCAAGTACTCCAGGAGGGACTTTAAGCTATGAGTTCAGAGTCTGAAAATTTTCAGGCTCATAAAATACACTGGGGAACAAAAAAATATTTTTTTCTTGGTGCCTGAAATTTTTCACCTGATTCTGGGTATTTCGGCACTGCTGATTCCAAAAATGTCATCCATTTTGTTGCAGCAGCTCTAGTTTTGCAAGATATTGATGATACTGCTCTTATGTACCACCATTGTAAATCGATTGTTTGCATAATACTAATTGATTTAATCCAAGTTATATTCATGTTGTTGTTGCCGTTTGCATATGTAATTTTACTAATTTGACAATTGTTTATCCTTTTTCTAGACTGACATGGCTTCAACACGAAGAAAATGTGTGAATAATCCTGATGTGTTTTGTTTCATCTGTGGGGAGTACACATTCACTCAACAAAGAAAACCTATAACTGACTTTGTAAGAAGAGCTTATTTGGCCTATTTCAAAGTACAACTGGGAGATCAAGATAAGCCTTGGGCACCTCACATTGTATGTAAAACGTGCACAGAGCATCTACGACAATGGACAAATGGGAAAACGGAAATGCTTGAAATTTGGGGAACCAATGATCTGGCGAGAACAAATTAACCATAGTGATGACTGCTATTTTTGTTCAGTCAATGTAAAGGGCAATCAATAGCAAAAACCGGAATAGATGGGTATATCCCAATCTACGCTCCGCAAGACGCCCTGTTCCACATTCAGAGGAGATACCTGTTCCAATTTTTACCAGTCTTCCAGAGTCACCAGAAGAAGAGGATGATTCAACTGAAAGCTATTCTGAGGGAAATGACAGCGATTTCCCAGGACCTTCATCAGTTTCATCCGGTTTTAGTCAAGCGGAACTGAACGACCTCATAAGGGATCTAAGTCTTCCAAAGAAGTCCATCTGAGTTGTTAGCTTCCAGGCTGGCAGAGAAACAATGTCTGTTACCGGGAACAAAGGTCACAGTCTATCGCAAAAGAGAAACAGACATTCCTGCCATTCTTCACAGTAGAAAATCAATTGTTTTTTGTATGAATGTTGAAGGACTGTTAATGAAGCTGGGTGTAAGAAAATACACACCAAGTGAATGGCGGTTATTTATAGATAGCTCCAAACGCAGCCTAAAATGTGTTCTTTTGCATAATGGGAACATATACAGGTCAATCCCAATTGGTCACTCAGTTTCTATGCGTGAAAATCAACATACAATAGCTACAGTGCTAGAGAAGATCTCTTACCGTGATCACCAATGGGTAAAATGTGTGTCGATCTCAAGATGGTGAATTTTCTTCTAGGACAACAAGGTGGGTACACCAAATACCCATGCTTTATATGTTTATGGGACCCTAGAGCCAAAGATCAACATTGGGTGAGAAGGCATTGGCCTCTTAGAGAAAGCATGACCGTTGGAGAAAAAAACATCGTTGCAGAACCTTTGGTTGACAGAAACAACATCATCTTGCCACCACTGCATATTAAACTTGGTTTAATGAAACAGTTCATCAAGGCGTTGAATAGAGATGGAACATGTTTTGGCTACATATGTACAAAATTTTCCTGCACTGAGTAAGGAAAAAATAAAAGCAGGTATATTGGATGGACCACAAATCCGCCAACTTATTAATGACCATCAATTTCAAGACTCAATGAATGATACTGAAGCAGCCGCATGGTCTTCGTTCTGTATGGTAGTGAAGAATTTCCTTGGAAACTATAAGTCTCCTAATAGTGATGAACTAGTGGAGAATATGCTCACTGCTTTTTGTGGCACTAGGTTGTAACATGAGCATCAAATTACACTACCTACACAGTCATTTGGATCGATTTCCAGACAATCTTGGAGGGATGTAAGTGAGGAACAGGGTGAGCGTTTTCACCAGGAATTAAGTACAATGGAAGAAAGGTATCGTGGACGGTGGGATATACATATGATGGCGGACTACTGTGGAGCATCCACCGAGAATGTCCAAGATCATTGCCATCGGAGGAAATCACAGAAACGGGGATTCTGCGACCTGATGGAGGAAAATTAATGATTCTAACGAGACTAATGTGTAAATAAATTATGGTAGTTATATAGATACAGTTGTTTCATGAAAAAGAAAGTATTTGTTCTTTTGTATTTAATTGTATGCGAGTAATATAGTTGTATATGTGGACCAGTATTTTTGAACTGGTATATAATTTGAATAAACTCCTATCTCAAAAAACTAGAGCTGATAGGACGAAACTGAAATCATCTTTGGAATCAGTGACCCAAATATACCCATAAATAGGTGAAAACATTAAGGCACCAAAATCACTGTTCCCCAGTGATATCTTTAATCTTGAATAAAGAGGCCTCTAAGCAAAATTTACTGATCTCATCATCCAAGTAATATCTTACTTGCCTGTTAGATGTCTCATTGAGTCAGTGTGTTGACCGCATGCCATTCATGACATCTAAGAGCAAATAAGGTAACTAAAATTAACTTGGTCTAGTAACCCTTAATAAAGGAGTGCTATGGCTCAACAATGGGCTAAGATATTAATAAAAAATTATTCATAAAGCATATTTTGTGTATTCATTTATAACTCCTATTCACAAATCCTTTGATTATCACATTGTTCCATAATGTCAATTCTTACTATACCATATTCCAGATGTCTTCGGAGCAAAGCAGTAAGCTAGCCCTCCCCTTCATTTAAAATGCTGGTGCGTCATTGGTTGCATTGCAAGTGTCTGGTGGGAAATCCCACAGCAGCATTATTCACAATATTACGATATAAGTCAGAGACTCTTGTCGTCCCAACTTCTTTAAAAAAATGTAAAAATGAAAATATGTAAAACTATGATTCTACCAGTTATATTATATGGTTGTGAAACATGGACTCTTACTTTAAGAGAAGAAAGGAGATTACGAGTATTTGAGAATAAAGTACTTAGGGAAATTTTTGGACCAAAGAGAGATGAACAGACAGTTGAATGGAGAAAACTACATAACAGTGAACTACATGGTCTTTATAGGAAGCCATATATAATAAGAACAGTTAAGTCTCGTATACTGTGATGGGCAGGGCATGATGCACGTATGGGGAATGAAAGACATGCATGGAAACTTCTTATAGGAAAACCAGAGGGGAAAACACTCAGTTGGTAGACCAAGAATGAGGTAGAATAACATTAACTATGATTTGAGGGAAGCAGATTATACAGGGAATGATTGGAAAACATTAGATCAGGATAGGGATGTATGGAGAGCTTATGTCCGCATGGCCATGAATCTACGGTTTTGATTGTGCCAGTGAGTTAGTTAGTTAGTTATTACAACACAAGTTCTTGTTTTTTCCCTCAGTATCACTTATGTGCTCAAGTATTGATGAAGCGTTATGTTCAGTAAAATTAAATAAGTGTTGAGCCTACAGTAGTGAATGTGATATATTTAACAGGCATGTGCAAGTGTTTTTTTAATAAGTGCAGTATCCCTTTCTGAAAAGATGTCCGATAATTCTATGCCAGGTCCTTCCAGAATGTCTCCTGTCAAGAAACATAAACAGAGGAAAGGATTTCGTTCGGGAGAAATTCAGACAATTATAAACGTTTATAAAATGTTATTGAAGGAGAACCCTCACACGGCGATTAGGGATTATTATTATTATTGGTATTTATTATTAATATTAGTATTATTTATTTTTATTATATTATTAGTATTATTATTATATTATTATTGGTATTTATTATTATTTATTAATATATTATTATTATTACTATTATATTATTATTATTATTATTATTATTATTATTATTATTATTATTATTATTATTATTATTATTCCGATTGATTCCGATTGAGGGTCTTTCACTTTTCAGCGGTTGCCCTTTTACGAGCCGGCTGCTGGCCCTACACATCCACATGTGTCAATCACAGAGGTAGATGATCAACAGCCAGTGTAGGGGTGACATGTGGTTAGCATGTCGAGTCCCCCAGCCGTTATAGCTGGTTCCTCAACCTGGAGCCGCTACTTATTGTAGCTACCCAATTGCCTTACGATGCTGTGTGGGTACCGGTCCCATACTGGCCGAAATACCATGAGAAAATGTCTTCCCCCATGGAGACTCGAACCAGCGCAAGTCCCATAGCTCTGCGCCAAGGCTTCCTACCTTAACCGTTCGGCTATGGCGCGGGACATATTATTATTAATTTCATTATTATTGTCAGTACTGCATTTCATTGTTGTTAAACAAATATGTTATGAAACCGTAATTGCATGTCAATGTACTCGTAAGGTTTATCCGCTTGTGAAGCGTGCTTTTTCGTCGTTACAACCACTGTTTACAACTGCTCCGTAGACATCTGGAACCAACTACATATTTATTTTATTTATAATATATATAACGTATTATACGAGGGTGAATCAAATATAAACTGGAATTATTGTTTACAATTTTATTGAATTAACAAAAAAAATACAAAACCACCACTTCATTTTTCTACATAGTCTCCTTCATTTCCAACACTCTTTTGCCATCGAGTTGGCAACTTTTTGATGCCGTCCTTGAAGAATGAGGGATGACGTGTAGTCAGCCAATTGTGCACGAACTCCTCTACTGCTGCATTGTCACCAAACCGCCTTCCTCCCAGGTCTTCTTTCAGTGACCCAAACAAATGGTAGTCACAGGGTGACAAATCTGGACTGTAAGGAGGATGTTCCAGAGGTATCCAATGCATTTTCTTCAGTTTTTCTTGTGTCAACCGAGCAGTGTGCGGCCTTGCATTGTCATGCAGCACAATCACATTTTGGATCGGTTTCCGGCGGCGCTTGTTGCGATATGCTGCTTTTGTCTCGTCCAAAAGCCAGCAGTAGTACTCTGCATTCACTGTTTGTCGTTCATGAAGGAAATCAAAAAGTTTGTATTTACAAGATAAATAATCTTTATAATAATAATTATAACCTTATTCATTATTATTTTATCTACAATCGTAATAAGTCTAGCCTCAATTTCATCAAAAAAAAAATTGAAGACTAGCAAAACTCCTTCAGAGTCCCAAAAAACAGTCGCAAGGACCTTTCCAGCAGAAAGGCATGTTTTGGCCTTAACTGGTCCAGCTGCACCTCGCTCTCGCCACTCCATGCTGGAACGTTTTGACTCTGGGGTGTAATGATGAACCCAAGTTTCATCAGAGGTCACAATGCGATTCAGAAAATCATCTTCTTCCTCCTCGTAGCAACTCAGATGCCTCTGAGACACTTCCTGGCGCAAATTTTTTTGTTCCTGGCTGAGGAGCCAAGGAACCCACCTGGCAGACAATTTTCGGAATTTGAGTTCATCACTGATGATGGCTTGAACACTTCCGAAGCTTATTCCAACGTGTGAAGCAATTTCAGAAATTGTTACGCACCGATCCTCCTCAATAAGGTCCCGTACAGCACGAATGTTGTCTGCTGTGATGCTTGTTCGTTGCCGTCTTTGGTGGGGCTCATTTTCCACTGAATCCCGGCCCGCTAAAATTTTTTTGCACCAATCATGCACCTGCATCTTCGAAAGGTTTCCTTCCCCGAACTGCGCATGGAGCCTTCTCAAAATTTCAGAAGGTTTATTGCCTTCTTTCGCCAAAAACTTAATAATAATGCGTTGTGCAACAGACATGTGTACCTCTTGCTCGCCATGAGCCGGAATTTGTGTCTGGAGGCTCTGGTAGCGAACTGCAAAGGTTGCGGTTTGGAGGGGAAGTTGGTGGGGGTGTCTGGAGTAGGGATCTTGATGTGTCACACTCTGAAGAGCAGCCGTTTACTGAAGCATGCTCTGGTAGTGAACTGTAAAGGTTGTGGTTTGGAGGAGAAGTTGGTGGGGGCGTCTGGAGTAGGGATCTTGATGTGTCGCACTCCGAAGAGCGGCCGCATGCTCCTTCGGAGTGCGACACATCAAGATCCCTACTCCAGACACCCCCACCAACTTCCCCTCCAAACCGCAACCTTTGCAGTTCGTTACCAGAGTCTCCAGATACAAATTCTTGTTTATATTTGATCAACCCTCATAATATTAGCTGCTAATGACTCGCTGTGTATATCATGAGAATGACAGAAAATGAGTTTCTAGGAAGTGCAGAGATCAACCATCTATAGGATGTATGTATGCATTACACTTCACAAAATGTTTCAACATGATACCTATTCTCTGAAAATAATCTGGCGATTCGATAAAAATGTTCCGATAAGCAACAAACGTTTTGAACACAAGATGCACTTTCGTTGAAACAATCGGAAAATTAAAAGTACATAATAAAAAGATGCTGACAGCCGTGTTCTATAATGATAATGAAACAGTGGTTCTTTCAGTTGAGTTTGGTCTGCCATGGAGAATAGGAAGAGGAAAAGTTACTCACTTAACCAAAAAGTAAAATTTGTAAGAGGTAGACGCTAAGCCACACAAAACAAACACTAGAATAGCTACTACAGGTTTAGGAACTGTTTATAGCACACTTTGTACAGTAATTAGCAAAATAAATTCTATTCTAAAACAATTTTTAAAGTTGGATGCAAATTCAACAAAAAACAGTTGTCAACAAGAAGATATGCAGATTTGGTAAGTATATTTTGTAGCATATTAAAAAATCATACAATTTTTCTATATTTTAATATATTAAAGTGATTTCTATTTTTCAAGAATAAAAAACTGAAAGTGAAAATATCATTTCACATTCAAGTAAATACAACATTAAAAAAAATTTTAATTAGAAAAGTCTGTACTCACCGCCCATCGACTGCATTCACAATAGTAGCTTTTATTCCAAGCTCCTTGAAGCAGTTGAGCATTCTTTTTCTTCTTTCAGGTCTTCGAAGAAGGTTTATCATATATATGTTATCAAATCCCATAGTGTCTTGATTCGGATAACTCACATACGGTTTAAAAATGTCTTTCACTGGTAAAGGGGAATTTTCCACTGTCATAGAAAAAATAAAAATATTATTACAATTTCACTAATAACAATAATAATAATAATAAAATAATAATAATAATAATAATAATAATAATAATAATAATAATAATAATAATACAAGGGTAAAGTTATTCCACTGCAGCCCTTAGGAAGCTCTTAGGGTTTCCATTTGTAGAGTTTTTTGACCAGTCTCTGATCATCCATTCTTATCAAATGTCCAAGCCAACCAATTCTGAGAGATCTTATATGGTTTACTATATTCTGATTTTTGATTAATTTGTTTAGTTCATTATTTGTTTTGATTCTCCAACAGTTATCAGTTCCTTATTTGGTCCAAATATTATTCTTAAAAATTTTTCTTTCAATAATTAGTAATTTCTGTTTTGTTGTTTCTTTTAGGACCCAAGTATCACAAGCATATGTAACTACTGGTCCAATGAGAGTTTTGTATAACCTTATTTTTGCAGTTTTTGATATTAATTTGCTTTTAAATAAGGTTCTATTTGCAAAATAAGCTTTATTCCCATTTACCAATCTTTCCTTAATTTCCTCTTCTAATGTATTATGTCCATTTACTTTGGTACCTAAGTATTTAAATGATTCTACTGCGTTAATTTGCATGTCATCGATTTGTAGATTTACCGATTTTCTATTGTGATTACTACATTTTAAATATTTAGTTTTCTCCTGATTTATTATTAGACCAAATTTTTTTAATTTCTCTTTTAATTTTGTGAAGTTTCACATAACACTTGTCTGGTTCTTGCTGTAATTAGTATGTCATCTACATAAGCTATACACTTTTAAGTTTTGTTGTAATATTTCCCCTTAATTCCATTTTCTTAAATATATAATCAATGATTAAGCCGAATAGGGTAGCTGAGAGGGGGTCTCCTTGTTTGACTCCTGATTTAATACTGAAACTTTCACTTAGTTTATTGATAATTTTTACTTTAGCAGTTGTATCTATTAAAGTTAAGGATATCAATTGAATTAATTTGTGTGGTACTTGATAATATTTAAGGCATTCAATTATTTGTTTCCTATTGACAGAATCAAAAGCCTGTGTATAATCTATAAAAATATTATGCAGATCTACTTTGTGTTCATAACACTTTTCAAAAATTTGCTGTACAATGAATATATTGTCTTTCGTTGATCTGTTTTCTCTGAAGCCCATTTGATAGTCTTCAAGTTTGCTATGTATTTTTTCAATCAATCTTTTACTGAGTAATATGGCAAAAATTTAATAAGCTTTGTTCAGAAGAGTTATTGGTTTGTAGTTTGCATATGTCATTCTATTGCTTTTCTTATGTATATGGTAAATTAAACCCTCTTTCCATTCTTCAGGCAACTTACATTCAATCCAAATTTCTTGAATTAAATTGAACAGCCTTTGTTTTAATGTTCTTCCACCAAATTTTATTAGTTCTGGTGGGATATTATCTGGGCCCAGCGCTTTCTTATTTTTTAATTTATTTATTATATGACAGATTTTATTAAAGTTTGGTGGTTCTATTTCTTCGGAGGTTGTAAAGGTGCTCTCATTTGAAGCTTGTGTTGTCAAGCTACATTCCCATCCAAGCATAAATCCTCCCTTTACATTACTCTCTTGGCCCCACATTCAATGCAATGAATCATCATTCACAATTACACAATGAATGACTTCTACATTAAGAGGACATGAAGGGACTCCACACAGCTATAGCATTATTTATTAAATTAATACTGAGAAGCTAAAGCTATTACTATGATAGAAATAAGTAAATTGATGAACATAACTAAATTATCGTAATCGATGGTAAAGAGAAAAATGTTTGCCTGAATCGGGAATCAAACGGGAAGATTTATGCTTGGATAGAAATGTAGCCTGAATTAGCTTAGTGATCAGAGCATCAGCACAGAAAGCTGAAGGTTCGGGGTTCGATTCCCAGTTCAGGCAAACATTTTTCTGTTTACCATTGATTACAATGGTACCACTAGTTCACAGACCCAAAAAAAGGCCATTGTAATTAACACAATCACAGTTTACTTTTCATTCAAAGTTTAGAAGTAAATTCATATGAATTATTACTAGACATCCACAAAGACATAAAACTGTCTTCATGAGACTGAATGGACTAAATTCCAGATTTAATATTTGAAGGAAGTAACACAATGAGGTTTCTTTTAATTATTATGAGTCTGGAATTTAGACTCACCTCTTATTTTTTAATTTTCTTGCAGACCATGGTTTCATCACATCTCTGTCATCTATCAATGCTTCCCAACTGTTGAATTTGTGGTTGTCAATCCTGTAGGTTGATTTCTACTCCCTTTGTTAGCTGACAGATAAACTTCCAAATCATTTTTTTTTTTCTTTTTCCCCTGTTATTTCAAAATTCATCGTTTTCTCCTTATTTTGGTGGATGTAAATCTTCTCCGTCCCGCGCCGTAGCCGAGCGGTTAAGGTAGGAAGCCTTGGCGCAGAGCTACGGGACTTGCGCTGGTTCGAGTCTCCATGGCGGAAGAAATTTTCTCATGGTATTTTGGCCAGTATGGGACCAGTGCCCACCCAGCATCGTGAGGCAATTGGGTAGCTACAATAAGTAGCGGCTCCAGGTTGAGGAACCAGCTCTAACGGCTGGGGGACTCGACATGCTAACCACATGTCACCCCTACACTGGCTGTTGATCATCTACCTCTGTGATTGACACATGTGGATGTGAAGGGCCAGCAGCCGGCTGGTAAAAAAAAGGGCAACCGCTGAAAAGTGGAAAGACCCTCAATCAGAAATCTTCTCCCAAATTGTAAGTTTCTTAGATTTATCTGTTTCAGTAATTTGGCCATTGTTTCAATTCTGGGTTTAAATTTGGGGGCTACATATTTATGACCTCTTGGCATTTAAGTTTCCCACCGCTACTTGTGGGAATTTTTACCAATAATATATTTAATTTACTATTTATACTATATTCAGTTCATTCTTTGTTTATTTATTAATCATATTTATTAATCACTATACTAGATTAGGGCCGTCTCTTATACGCTACAGCAGCTATTGCAGATTTTTCTATTTCCCCACTTTTAACATTTCTAAGGTGTTTTTTCAATCTTGTATTCAAGTTCCTTTTTGTTTTTCCTATGTATATTTTTTTACAATTAATTTGATAAATCCCTGATTTGTTGCCTACATCAATCTTTTCATTTTTATGATGATCTTGATGGAGATTTTCGGGCTGTAGGCCGTGGTCATGAGGCTTGTAGTTCCCCGACGTTTTGCCAGAGACTGCATCTGGCATCCTCAAGGATTGTCTTGAGACTGGCAATTCTGTCCACTGTCTGTCCTATTTATACGTTCACCGTGATGTGTTCATAAGTTAATCTATCTGCCCTTCTGATTGGTCCAGCGTTAGGGCTTTCCTTTTCCACTTGCTCCAATGAGGATTGCTGTTTGATGGTCTAGTCGACTGAACGTTATATCTGAAGGCAGATATAACATACAGTCGACTAGACCATCAAACAGCAATCTCATTGGAGCAATGGGAGTCCCTAACACTGACCAATATCTGAAGGCAGATATAACATACAGTCGACTAGACCATCAAACAGCAATCTCATTGGAGCAATGGGAGTCCCTAACACTGACCAATCAGAAGGCAGATATAACTTACGAACACATCGTGGTGAAGGTATAAATAGGACAGACAGTGGACAGAATTGCCAGTCTCAAGACAACCCTTGAGGATGCCAGATGCAGTCTCTGGCGAAATGTTGGGGAACTACAAGCCTCATGACCACGGCCTACAGCCCGAAAATCTTCATCAAGATCATCATAGCAACTCCGGCCGTGAAAGTCTACGTGAATACATTTTCATTTTTGTTGGTTTTAATTAATCCATTCAGGTGTAATAATTTTTCGGTGCTAATTTAATGTTAAACTTGCTGATTTTTTTTTAAATGTATTAAATATTAAAGAATGGTATGTAAATTTCCTGAATTTTTTACCAATCTCCTATCTGTCTGAAGAGTACTTTAATTTAACACTTTTTCTTGTATTTATTTCTGTTCTTATGAATCATCTTTTCCTCAAAACCATTCTCTTTTGCTATTTTTAATATGTTTTTTCTCTGTTTTAAAATTTTCTCTGCTCATGGGATCCTTCACAAGTCTTATAAGTCAAACAAAATTTTTTTCTTTTCAAATATAATTTATCCTTCAGTGCTAAGTGTTAAATTAATAATAAAAACATCAATTGAAGCCCTACTGGCTTTATAAAGTAGTGTTTAAATTCCCGATAAATGTCTTCATAACTAAGAAGCCACCATTTGCAAAGATACAAGCAAAGGCTTCATAACTTTTGGTGCTGGGAATTACAACGTATATAAGAGAAAAATTTGCATCTAGATCGGAACTCGCCCCGGTAGCTCAGATGGTAGAGCATTGGCCTAGAAAGCCTAAGGTCCCAGGTTCGAGTCTCGGTCTGGGCAACATTTTTCTCTTTAAATATAATTTGTCCTTCAGTGAGAAGTGTTAAATTAATAATAAAAACATCAATTAAAGCCCTACTGGCTTTATAAAGTAGTGTTTAAATTCCCGATAAATGTCTTCTTAACCCATTCGATTCAGGTTTAAATGCTCAATGCATTTTCCCAGAAACCGAATTTAAGTTACCGTAAATTATATAGTGTATTCTAGACATTCAAAACAAACCAAATATAACGGTACTTGAGATCACAATAAGGGTGAAGGCAAAAACACATTCCTCTACTACTCATAAATGCTAACAAAAAATTATCCTGCAAAGCGATATACAAAATATTGCAAAATATATAAAAACAGAGTTAAGCGAGTGTACCTCGTTTTCTGAGGCGTATGGGTTAACTAAGAAGCCACCATTTGCAAAGATAGAAGCAAAGGCTTTATAGCATTTGGCGCTGGGAATTACAATGTATATAAGAGAAAAATTTGTGTCTAGATCAGAACTCGCCCCAGTAGCTCAGATGGTAGAGCATTGGCCTAAAAAGCCAAAGGTCCCGGGTTCGAGTCTTGGTCTGGGCGAACATTTTTCTCTTCAAATATACTATTAAAGACTGCCTATTTATATGCAATATAGTTGAAACCTGTCGCTTTAATATAATTATTAATTATCAACCACAAGTTCAACAGTTGGGAAGCATTGACGATATCACAAAGATGTGGTGAAACCACAGTCTGCAAGAAAATTAAAAAATAGAGGTGAGTCTAAATCCCTAAACTCACAATAATTAACTTCCAGATCTCAGAAAAACTTACAGAATATATCCATATTTAAGTTTGAGACATCTGGCAATCAACATAGACATGACTTCATATTAAATAATACCTGCATCATACATAAAAGCATAATTTTAAAATAAATACCAAAAAAACAATTATATTATTTTGAGTCTGTTTATGTTACCTCATTATTAATGTTGATTTGTTCTTGAACATGTTACGGTTAGTTCTTAATCATCCTCAGCATCTTGCCCAGTCTGGTTGGATTTATGTTGTAAACCCTGGATGTCAATGTCAGCTCCCTCCATCCAGGGTTTACAACATAAATCCAACCAGTTTGGGTAAGATGCTGAGGAAGATTAAGAACTAATTGAAACATGTTCAAGAACAAATAAACATAAATATTGAGGTAACATAAACAGACTCAAAACAATATAATTAAAAGAACCTCAAAATATTAAAAAAACACCAAAAAACAATTATATTTGAAGAGAAAAATTACAACGTACATAAGAGAAAAATTTGCGTCTAGATCGTAACTCGCCTCGGTAGCTCAGTTGGTAGAGCACTTGGCCCGGAAAGCCAAGGGTCCCGGGTTTGAGTCCCGGTCTAGGCGAAAATTTTTCTCTTCAAATATAATTTATCCTTCAATGAGAAGTGTTAAATTAATAATAAAATCGTCACCAAAAAACAAATTTAAATCATACAATTTAATTACACTATAAAATTAAAAAAAATATAAAAATGTCCACCGCTGTGGTCTCGAGGTAGCGTGCTGCCTTGTCATGCAGCTGGCCCGGGTTCGATCCCCGGTCGGGGCAGTTTTTCTGGGTGAGGTTTTTATCGGGGTTTTTCCTCACCTGTAAGACAAATGTCAGGAAAACTTTAAGGCCCAAACAGTCCCCGAAATCATACAGCCATCATCATCATGATCATCCTTACCATTATCATAATCATCATCATCCTTCACCGGTGTGGAAAGCAACGGGAAGCTACCACACCTACAATTCCCTAGTAAAGCTGCAAGCATAGCATGAAAATGCTATGATTGCAGTGAAGGACCTGCCTTCGGGCAGAATTACTATGGATGGATGGAAAATAAAAATGAACTCAAAATACAAAATACTGAATAAATTACTTGTATATACATACCTAACACTTCTAATTTTAAATTTATCAATTGCATTAAGATCTAGTTCTAAAACAATATCACCTTTGTTCGTGGTAATAGTGTACCATCACGAAAACCGGATAAATGATCGTATTACAAAATAAAACGCGGCACATACATAGAAATAAATTACCAAAATAACAATGGCTTATATTTCAATCTGCATTTGAAATTACCATCAAAACATGCATTTCAATGGTTCATGAAAAGAAAATGTTGATTAACACATTCAGGTTAAAGGCAACTGAGCAGGTGAATTTAAACCCACCCAGGCCAGCATTTTTTTTTTAATACCCCAGCTACCCTTCGTGTGGCATTTCAGAAAATGAGACACCATTAAGTCACAAACATATATGGTCCGAGAACATTCAAATTTTGTTTGACATACCTTAAGGAGATATCCTAGTAGGATTTGATGTTAAAATAACTTAGGTAATTGACATCACCTGGTATCAGCGTTTATCAATTTCAGGAAGTGGAAGTTCATCTTCACTTTCAACGTGTGTTGAATCTTCTAATTCAGTGTTCAGTTCATCACTCGTATCATCATTATACAAAATATTCACTAATTCTTCAGTGAGATATTTTTCTTTCGCCATGGTTTCAATCATGCACGAAAAAATCAGCGCTGTGATAACGGAGAAACATATACGGACTGCATTGGATGTCTGGAGGCAAGGTTGGTGTGAACCGAATTCCATGTGTTGTGTGTGTTAAAAATTCAAAGAGGATTTCACCAAGGTTAAACCTGTTCAAATGGGAATATGACAATGTTACATTTACTATGACCATTCTATGATCTCCGATGACATTGTAAGCTCAACTACCATATTTAGGTGCCAAATATAAACAAACGGGTTTCTTTGCGCCGGCTCTAAATACGTAGTTAACTGACCGACCGGCTGCATACATGATCGTCTCTTTTTACCACCTTCATTAACTGGTTTACGGTACTGAATGTGTTAATTCAAAGAATATATTAAGATAATTTAAAATTCATAGACTTCTGTTGTTCTTGTCCTCATTAAAGTTTTTTGTTTTCTGGACAGAAAAGCATCAGGACAACGAAAACTTGAATGAATACTAAGATTTATTTAAACATTTGTTTTTAATGCCTTCTTGTTCGCTGATAGCTGTAAGTCCTAAGACACAGAACATGATGCTATTTGATAACAAATATTTATTTCTTTAAGGACTTTGGCATCCTAAGATTATATCGTATAACTATCATTCACGTTTTATCACCAGGGTAAAATTTATGTGCTGGAATTCTTACCCCAGCAAAGGTATTTATATATGTACTATAAGATTCATTGAAAATTTGATTACAGTAAGGTCATTTTATTCAATCTTACGGATTTTTAATAAAATTACATACTCTGGTGACAACTTGTGGAACATTCATACTCTGTAAAAGTTTAAGTAATACAAAAAACAAGATTTAAATTTAAATTCTGTACACCTTGTCTCATATCAAAGCCTCAAAAATTATAACACTAAACAACAACAAAGAATAAGAATTGTAATGAACCACGTGATTTCTTCTTACCTCATACTCTTCTATGTTTTTTTAAACACAGTCACTTGCAAGTTATCAGGCAACCATCGTCACCATCCCACCGCTGTGTTCAAATCCTGTCAATCTTTTCTTTTGCCGGTAATATATCCACAAACTAGCCATTTGGTGTTCTTTTGAAGGAATTATTTTCTAAACTGCTGTATCTGGTGTTCTTTTGAAGGAATCATTTTCTAAACTGGCCATCTGTTGTATATTGTGTAAGAATTTTGTACATCAAGCTCGGTTCATCTGGAATCTCGAAGAGGTTCATGGTTCTCGTATGGTATTTGTGTGAATATATTGTGAACCATGAATTTCGAGGTTTCCAGATGAACCAAGCGTGAGTTCAAAGTTCTTGTACAAACAAGGACAGTAACCGATGGCAATGTAGAAAATGATTCCTTCAAAAGAACACCAGTGATAGGCAGTTTATGACATAATTCCTTCACCAGTAGACCACCGATGGCAGTTTGGTATATATTACCGGCAAAAATAAAAAATTGACAGTCATGAAAACAAGCTGGGGCTGTGTGACGTAGTGGTCGCTGATACTGCAGAGCTATTGTGTTTAAAAAAAACATAGAAGTATGAGGTATGAAGGAAAAGAAATCACGATTCATTTAAGTATCGTATGAATTGAAACCTCATAATGTTACAAATTCCCAAATTTATTAGATTAATAAACAAAAAAGAAACATTTTTTTTTGTCTCCGAACGATAAAATATGTGCTTCTGATCGTATTTTTTCTCCTGAATTCAAATATGATATCGTTTTTCACTCCATCACTGCAAGGTGGTTTCCGCGAGACCTATGCAATTTTAATTTCAAACACTTTACTATTTTCTACGATGCGTTAAACTAACACAATCTTGTATATCGAACATTCTGGACTCAACCTAGAAAGTAAGGCCATGATGATGTTCTGACTGTATTTCGCCTGTGGAATGCATCCCTCATTGATGGTCCAACAATCATTGGCCAGCATATTAGGATTCCATTTGCCTTGATATCTCGTTTCTGGTAGCTAGTGATAAATATCATGATGAAAGTGTTCCCCAGGACCATTGTTCACTATGTCAAGCTGGAAAAATGGATGAATTGAATGAAAGTGTCATGAAAAATTTATAATATTTAAATCCATTAATTGAAATTGAAATAAAATAAAAGTGGATTGTGATTGAGGAGAATAGGTTCTGAAATACATATTTGAACACAACGATTAAAAAACTGCATTAAGTACAACTATTGGTACTCATGAGAAAAAAATCATGTTGACCAGTGTAATTAGAAATTTAAATTCTTTTAACACCTCACTGTATATTCAGTTTTCTAATGTAAGAATTATACGTATTGACTAGGAGGTGAGAGGATAAGATTAATTAATTTAAAGTCTTCAATTAAACCTTCCTAGTGGATATTTCCTATAAAATTCAATCAAAATTACGAGAATTTATAAAATGGGCTGTGTTCAAAGAAGCACCCTATCAGGGTTAAAGGATAAGTAACTTACTAGTGTCCATATGGAAAATCTAGATCTCTGAAAAACTTAAGTGAAGATGTCTTGTTAGGTAACGTGATCCTGCTAGAGGCTTCATGGCATGGAAAGCTAGGAGTTGTTATAGCCAGAAAGGCTTATTATTTCGAAATTAAAATTTAATTATAACTTTTAAATCATTTAGTCATACTTATCTGAATATGTCTGAATGGCACAAGGAGTATGAAAAGGGTAGGCAAACAAAGGTTTTCAGATACTTTTGAAATTCATAATGGGTTTAAAGCAAGGAGATCCACTCTCTCTTCTACTATTCAATTTTGTACCAGAGCATGCCATCAAATATTTAGACAATAAAGAAAGCATACAACTCAATACTATTAATAAGGTGTTGGTATATGCTGATGATGTAGTATTATTAGGCAAATGCAAGGAGATACTAAAGGCAAACACATACATTCCATTGAGCAACACTAAGAAATTGGGGCTAGAAGAAAATATCTTCTTCTTCAGCATTCCCCCACTTATAGGTTTGCCGTCTTCAGTTTCCATTTATTTCTATCATTCCAATATCCTTCTTCCAAATTCCTATCACCCATAATAGTTCTGACATAAGTTTTCCATTTCCATCTTGGTCTGCCATGTTTATTTCTTCCAGGGAGTGACCATTGGTATATATTTTTTGACCATTGTTCTCGTCGTGCTCCCTGACTGCAGTCATAATAAACTGTAGCTAACACGATGGGACAAAAGGCAAGTTCTCAGCGCATTAAAAATGAGACCTGTCGGCTAAGGGAGCAAACCCTAAAAAAACCCAGGTCCTCCAAGTTTGGGGGTTAAGCATCATCTGGGAACCTGGCCCTGGAAAAAAAGTATACCGCTACGTGCTTCAGTAAAATATGAAGATAATATCAATAAAACTAAATGCAAGATCACACGCAGAAATACATTATATAATGGAAATGAGCATTTAGTGAAAAAATAGGGAAATTTTGAAGAAGTGACTGAATTCAAATATTTAGGAACAATAATTATAAATAGGAATGAGGTGCAGAAAGTAATTAAACAGATTCAATTCTGGAAATGTGTGCTATTATGCATTACAGGGACTCTTGTCAATCCAACTTCTTTCAAAAAACTTAAATTAAAAACATACAAAACTGTTATTCTTCCAGTTATATTATATGGAAATGAAACATTGACTCTTATTTTAAGGGAGGAGAAATGATTAGAAGTCATCATCCATGCAAGTATTAGGCCGTGTGGCCTGTTACGGTCTCAAAGAGGAATTTTCTATCCAGCGCTTTTTTTTGGACATCCCAGCGATCTTTTGCCTTGGGGGCAGTAGCAAAGTATGGCTTTTGGAATTCTATGAGATGGCATTCGTTGAAGATGGGCTGTCCAGTTGTTCTGGTAGTTCTGTATATGGTGAAGAATGGGTTCTACATCCAACTCTTCCATAATTTCCTCATTTCTTGTATGGTCCCACTTTGTGTAGCCTGCTGTAAGGTGCATAAATCGCATCTCATTTGCTGTTATTCGGCTTTCATCTCTTCTTCATATTGTCCACGCTTCACTACCATATCTTAATACTGGTCTATGATTAGAGGTATATGAGAGTGAAGTTCTTTGGAAAATGTTAAGATTGAAAAGGGAAAAACAGACAGGCAAATAGAGACTATATAACAGTGAGCTACATGATCTTTATGGGAAACATGCTGTAATAAGAACATCAAGTCTCGTACTTGTAGACTGTGATGGGCAGGACATGTGGCACAAATGGGAAATGAGGGAGGTAAATCACACAGTGGAAAACATTAGATCAGGATAGGGATGTATGGAGAGCTTCAGTTTGCAAGGCCATAAACCTTCAGGTTCAATAGTGCCAGTGAGTTAGTTATACACTGTGAAACAATATTTTTTAGGACGTAACTATGTAATAATGAGAGGAATCCAAAATTATTCTTCTTCTTCTTCTTCTTCCTTCCAAGTATTAGGCCAAGGCCTGTTACGATCCTATAGAAAATTTTCCCTCCAGCGTTTCATAGGACAGCCCAGAGATCTTCGTCGTCTTGGTATATAATTATAAACAGCTTTGAGGATCCGATTTGTACTCATTCTTTCAAGATGGTGTTTCCAATTTAGTTGGTACTGTTTAATATATTCCAAAATTGGCATAGTCTTCAATTCTTTTAAGATATCGGTGTTTCTTTTCCGATCCCATCTGGTTAACCCGCTGTTCTGTGCATGAATCTCATTTCACAAGCCGTTATTCTGCTTTCATGTTGTCTTTTTAGTGTCCATGCTTCACTACCATAGGTCAACACTGGGCTAGCCAAAGTGTTATATAAATGTAATCTGGTGTTTTTTTGTACAAGGGATGATTTCATAACTTGATTAATAATTCCCAAACTTTTATTATAACTAGTAATTTTTTCAGGGATATCCTTTTCATCCCAGAGATAATATCCAAAATTATAAATAAAAACAATAACTGGCATCTCTAATTAAGGAATAATATTACAATAAACACTTCCCAAATTTCTCTACCAGGTTCCAACTAAAGATTTGCATCATCAGCTCAAAAAATTATTTAAGATATATTTTTTCAAAGTGTTTTATATTTTACTTACCAGATTTATTAGCAGATAATGCAAATGTGATAATATCATCATGTGGTCCCTTGTAATCAGGCACTTTGCTAGATAAGAAGGTAAGGCCACTGGAAGAGATTCGACGAAGATCAACAAGTACTGAAGTATGTACCATTGGCACATTAAAACAACCAATACGTTCTCGATTTAAAATTGGTTTATAATCATCTGTTCGAAGATAGTAATACTCTTCAGTCATTCCACACCAAAAATTTGAATACAGTCCATCAGATTTCAACATTGGAGCTGATACAGTATGTCCATTCAAAATTAGCAATTTCAAGGTCTCAGGATTTGTTATAAAAACATCACTATCAAGGAACTGTAATAAAAAATAAGCATAATGAATGATACCCACTGCATATTTTGCTATATTATGAATACTGGGAAACTGTAAAGAAATACACTTTTTTCTCTGAATTTGATTTGTGACAAAAGATAATCAGACCATAGGTAAGTAAAAGTAAAGTGATCCCACAACAGGCCCGGAGACCCTTGGGGTAGTAGGAGGTTGAGGGAGGCTCCCACTTTTTCTAGACAATCGGCACTTTATGTCAGCCGGGTTGTATAGGTGATATACCTAATTTAAAACCAAGATTTAAACTGAAAATATTTATCTCATCCACCAATCATTACACAAATGCACACATTATCTACTTTAATTTATGATTTATGAGTTTTATCTATTCAAGCACATTTTATTTATAGAAAAGAATATTTTACCTATATGGATTCCATCTTAAAATAACATAGGAATAATATTAATTTATTTTATGGGTCTTGATTTATCAATGTTAGAACTATGGTTTGGAGATGCATTATACATAATTTAGAATATAATAATTGTTTATAAATGGAAGTCATTTGCCTAAAATGTTTCCCAAATGTTAAGGACAGAAGATTTAAGTGAATTTCTATTTAATTTCTTCCCTGTTTCTCGTACACGTTTCTCTCCAAGAAGTATACATTCATATACCGTGTTGCCCAAAAGTCGGTTGACAAATGGAAGTTTTCTCAATAAAAAGAATGTGCTATTTTAGGTATACTTTTTTGATTCTGGAAACAAGGTAACATTGACACAATAAAATAAAAAAGGAAATAATTAGTATTATAACAACAACAAAAAAAAAATAATAATCATAATAATAACAATAATAATAACAATAATAACAATAACAACAATAATAATAACAACAACAAAAATAATAACAACAACAATAAGTAAAGTAAAGTGTTCCCAATACAGGCCTCGGGAGGCACTTGGGGTAGTAGGATGTTAAGGCTCCCACTTTTTCTAGACAATCGACATTTTATATCAGCCGGGTTGTCAGCCCTGCATGACGGCCGCCTTTACCCCCAGAACAAGCATCTGGTACTCATTTCAGTTAGAGGCTGAGTCAACCCCAGGGACATGGTGCCACCAGAAAGTTTGGGAACAATAACAACAATAATAACAACAACAATAACAATAATAATAACAATAATAATAATAATAATAATAATAATAATAATAGAATTACAACAATGTGCTAATTTGGGTATATTTTTTATTCTGGAAACAATGGTAACAATGAAACAAAATAGAAAGCAAATAATTATTACAATAATGAATAATAATAATAATGGATTTGGGTCTGTGTTTCTGACAGATGTACTGTATCAGAAAGCAACTCTCAGAGAAAGACAGTTTACAACATTACATAAAACTAACTAACTCACTGGCACTATCAAACCCATAGGTTCATGGCCGCATGGACATGAGCTCTCCATACATCCCTATCCTGAGCTAATGTTTTCCAATCATTCCCTGTATAATCTACTTCCCTCAAATCATAGTTAATGTTATTCTCCCACCTCATTCTTACTCTACCAACTGGGTGTTTCCCCTCTGGTTTTCCTACAAAAACACTGAAGTCAATCAGGCTTACTCCAGAACAAAGAGTTAAATTAGTATTGCCTTGTGGTGATAACCATCAAACTTTGAGAGAGACTGTAAATGAGTTTCACAGGCGGTATCCTGAAATACCAAAACCATCATTTCAAACTGTGAGTAAACTTTAAAATAAATTTAAGGGGACCTTTTCTGTGCTGGATGCAAAGAGAAGTGGCAGACCAAAGATGGCTACTGATGAAGGAAACACAATTAACGTACTTGCAAAGGTTATTGCAAAGATCAATTCATTATGTGTCAAGGGAGAGTGGAGTGAGCAAGGAATCTGTTTGGTGAATTTGAAAACATCACATTTTCATCCGTGTAAGATGATACATTTTCTCACAATGCTTGACAATGATCATCTACACAGACATCATTTCTGCAATTGGATCACTAATCAAATGGACAATGACAATGATTTCATTAAACGAGTTATTTTCAGTGATTAGTGTTTATTTTATTTGGACGGTCATGCCCATACTCAAAATGTTTGGTATTGGTCTAGCCAATATGGATACATGAGGTGAATAACCCAGTTATGGCCAATTGGCTGCAATACTATTTTTTTTTTATTGCGGATGAGCCCATGTGGGACTAAGCAAAGTACTTAGAGGCGTTTCCTTTGAGCCCAAATTTCTTTCATTCATTTGCTATGAGCTTGTTTTCTATTATCTGTCCAAGTTGTTCCAGTTTTTTTTCTTCGGTTTGTCCTCTTGGTCAACTTGCCACTTTATTCACCTTAACTCTAAATATATCTCTGTTTGGGATATCTTCTTTAGTAATTCCTGCCAATTTTAAGTCTATTTTGACTTCATCAATCCACTTCATAGTATCCACTGGAGCTTTACTTCTGTTTTCATAGAATTCCATTATCTGTTTTGTAAGCCTATTTGAGTTCATTCGTTTAATATGGCCATAAAATTTTAACCTTCATTTTCTAATATCACTATGAATGTCTGTATATATTTTTATTTCCTTTTTACTTCTGAGTCCAAATGCTTCACCTATGACTTGTGGACCTAAAACTTTTCTTATAATTTTGCATTTTTTTTTTCACTATATTTTCGATATCTTTTTTTCTGTTCAAAATTAATGTTTCTGCTCCATAGAGGCACTCTGGTTTAATTACAGTGTTATAGTGTCGTAGTTTTGTATGTAAAGATATGCATTTTTTATTGTAAGTGTTGTGAGTAAGCCGAAATGCTGTTTCCATTTTTTGGCATCTACTTTTATTGGCTTTAGTTTCAATTCCATTTTCCTGAATTATTTCACCAAGATATTTAAATTGTGAAACTCGTTTAATTTTTCCATATTTTATTATTATTATTATTATTATTAATAACCCAGGTCGCCCCCAGAGAAATTGTCTTGTTGGTGATATGGTTGTGGGGCCACATTTCTTTGAAAGCAATGTGAATCAACTGTCTTACAGTGAATGCTGAACTTTACTCAACTAGACTTTCTAGATGACCTGCCATTGGACAGATGACAACAAGTGTGGTTCCAACAAGATGCAGCTACTGCTCACTATGCTGTAATTGTTCGAAACAATTTGAATAGGAAATTTCAAAATCATTGGATTGGACGGGGTGGCCCAAGGCCTTGGCCTGCACGGTCAGCTGAATTGATGCCCCTAGTCTTCTTTCTTTGGGGATATTTAAAACAACATGTGTTCCAGACTCAATCCGCATCACTGGAAGACTTGAAAGACCGAATCAGTAATATCATTTGGCATTTTATTATTAATTTAACACTTCTCATTGAAGGATAAATTATATTTGAAGAGAAAAATTTTCGCCTAGACCGGGACTCGAACCCGGGACCCTTGGCTTTCCGGGCCAAGTGCTCTACCAACTGAGCTACCGAGGCGAGTTACGATCTAGACGCAAATTTTCTCTTATGTACGTTGTAATTCCCTCGCGCCAAATGCTTGAAACCATAGCTTCTATCTTTGCAAATGGCGGCTTCTTAGTTAAGAAGACATTTATTGGGAATTTAACACTACTTTATAGCCAGTAGGGCTTCTATTGACGATTTTATTATTAATTTAACACTTCTCATTGAAGGATAAATTATATTGAAGAGAAAAATTTTCGCCTAGACCGGGACTCGAACCCGGGACCCTTGGCTTTCCGGGCCAAGTGCTCTACCAACTGAGCTACCGAGGCGAGTTACGATCTAGACGCAAATTTTTCTCTTATGTACGTTGTAATTCCCTCGCGCCAAATGCTTGAAACCATAGCTTCTATCTTTGCAAATGGCGGCTTCTTAGTTAAGAAGACATTTATTGGGAATTTAACACTACTTTATAGCCAGTAGGGCTTCTATTGACGATTTTATTATTAATTTAACACTTCTCATTGAAGGATAAATTATATTTGAAGAGAAAAATTTTCGCCTAGACCGGGACTCGAACCCGGGACCCTTGGCTTTCCGGGCCAAGTGCTCTACCAACTGAGCTACCGAGGCGAGTTACGATCTAGACGCAAATTTTTCTCTTATGTACGTTGTAATTCCCTCGCGCCAAATGCTTGAAACCATAGCTTCTATCTTTGCAAATGGCGGCTTCTTAGTTAAGAAGACATTTATTGGGAATTTAACACTACTTTATAGCCAGTAGGGCTTCTATTGACGATTTTATTATTAATTTAACACTTCTCATTGAAGGATAAATTATATTTGAAGAGAAAAATTTTCGCCTAGACCGGACTCGAACCCGGGACCCCTTGGCTTTCCGGGCCAAGTGCTCTACCAACTGAGCTACCGAGGCGAGTTACGATCTAGACGCAAATTTTTCTCTTATGTACGTTGTAATTCCCTCGCGCCAAATGCTTGAAACCATAGCTTCTATCTTTGCAAATGGCGGCTTCTTAGTTAAGAAGACATTTATTGGGAATTTAACACTACTTTATAGCCAGTAGGGCTTCTATTGACGATTTTATTATTAATTTAACACTTCTCATTGAAGGATAAATTATATTTGAAGAGAAAAATTTTCGCCTAGACCGGGACTCGAACCCGGGACCCTTGGCTTTCCGGGCCAAGTGCTCTATCCTTCAATGAGAAGTGTTAAATTAATAATAAAATCGTCAATAGAAGCCCTACTGGCTATAAAGTAGTGTTAAATTCCCAATAAATGTCTTCTTAACTAAGAAGCCGCCATTTGCAAAGATAGAAGCTATGGTTTCAAGCATTTGGCGCGAGGGAATTACAACGTACATAAGAGAAAAATTTGCGTCTAGATCGTAACTCGCCTCGGTAGCTCAGTTGGTAGAGCACTTGGCCCGGAAAGCCAAGGGTCCCGGGTTCGAGTCCCGGTCTAGGCGAAAATTTTTCTCTTCAAATATAATTTATCCTTCAATGAGAAGTGTTAAATTAATAATAAAATCGTCAATAGAAGCCCTACTGGCTATAAAGTAGTGTTAAATTCCCAATAAATGTCTTCTTAACTAAGAAGCCGCCATTTGCAAAGATAGAAGCTATGGTTTCAAGCATTTGGCGCGAGGGAATTACAACGTACATAAGAGAAAATTTGCGTCTAGATCGTAACTCGCCTCGGTAGCTCAGTTGGTAGAGCACTTGGCCCGGAAAGCCAAGGGTCCCGGGTTCGAGTCCCGGTCTAGGCGAAAATTTTTCTCTTCAAATATAATTTATCCTTCAATGAGAAGTGTTAAATTAATAATAAAATCGTCAATAGAAGCCCTACTGGCTATAAAGTAGTGTTAAATTCCCAATAAATGTCTTCTTAACTAAGAAGCCGCCATTTGCAAAGATAGAAGCTATGGTTTCAAGCATTTGGCGCGAGGGAATTACAACGTACATAAGAGAAAAATTTGCGTCTAGATCGTAACTCGCCTCGGTAGCTCAGTTGGTAGAGCACTTGGCCCGGAAAGCCAAGGGTCCCGGGTTCGAGTCCCGGTCTAGGCGAAAATTTTTCTCTTCAAATATAATTTATCCTTCAATGAGAAGTGTTAAATTAATAATAAAATCGTCAATAGAAGCCCTACTGGCTATAAAGTAGTGTTAAATTCCCAATAAATGTCTTCTTAACTAAGAAGCCGCCATTTGCAAAGATAGAAGCTATGGTTTCAAGCATTTGGCGCGAGGGAATTACAACGTACATAAGAGAAAAATTTGCGTCTAGATCGTAACTCGCCTCGGTAGCTCAGTTGGTAGAGCACTTGGCCCGGAAAGCCAAGGGTCCCGGGTTCGAGTCCCGGTCTAGGCGAAAATTTTTCTCTTCAAATATCATTTGGCATATTTCACGAGATACACTTTCAAATGTGAGTGCTGGATTTCGTGATCGAGTGAGACATTGTCTTCAGGTGGATGGACGTCACTTTGAACATCTGCGTTCGCTCTGAAATGAAACCCATGAACATGACAATTCAATTAGTGTGGTTAGTTTTAACATTTTAACATCAGTCAAACTTCTCCCATTTGTCAACGACTTTTGGGCCACACGGTATATATATATATATATATATATATATATAAGTCCTCTATCACCTACTCTTTTCAACATCTACCTGGAAGACCTAATGAAGAACTGCTTCAGCAATACAGGAGGCATAAACATGGGAGGAAGAAGAATAAAGTGCATAAGATTTGCTGATGATATGGCTTTGCTAGCAGAAGATGCAATGACACTGAGGAACATGCTAATGGAGCTAAATGATAAGTGCGAGGATTATGGGATGAAGATAAATATAAATAAGACGAAGGCCATGATTATAGGAAAGAAACCAAGATGAGGCCATTGAGCAAATGGAGAGCTTCAAATACTTGGGTTGTACTATCAGTAGTAACATGAACTGCGGTCAAGAAGTAAAGCAGAGGACAGCAATGGCAAAAGAAGCTTTTAACAAGAAGAAAAGCATTTTCTGCGGACCTTTGGCAAAAGAATTACGGAAGAGGCTAGTGAAGTGCTATGTGTGGAGTTTAGCATTGTATGGTGCAGAGACTTGGAAATTACGACGGAATGAGGAAAAGTGACTGGAAGCTTTTGAGATGTGGATATGGAGAAGAATGGAACATATAAAATGGACAGACAAAGTAGGAAATAGAGATGTGCTAGACAGAGTGGGTGAAAGAAGAACAATGCTGGAACTCATAAAGAAGAGGAAAAGAAATTGGATTGGCCACTGGCTAAGAAGAAACGACCTGCTGAAGGATGCCCTAGAAGGAATGGTCAATGGAAAGAAAGTTAGAGGCAGAAAAAGACAGCAGATTATAGACAATATTAAAATAAATGGTTTGCATGCAGATACAAAAAATAAAGCTGAGTTAAGGAAAGAGTGGAGAATGCTGAGTTTGCAGTGAAAGACCTGCTCCTGAGCAGAACACTATGAATGAATGAATATATATACATACTTCAGGTCAGCAAATGAATTCTACATTGGTAATTTTGGTGTCTTTTTTTGGAGCTTTTTATAAAGTTATGATATTGCACTTTTTCATTGACAATCCCCATGAAAGTCCCATACAATACAGAAACTTAGTAACTCTACTTTATCTCAGTCATAGATTACAGTCAATAGAAACATAGAAATCAAAATTCTCACCCATATATAATCAGCCCACATCTGCCTAGCAGTAGCCAAGGCTTCTTCACGTAATTGAATAACATGTGTAAATCTTGAAGTTGGCCAGTGGGCTGGTCCTTTCTCTTCAGGTAATCTCTCAGGAGGAGATGAAAGTAGTTCGGCATTAATGGAATGATATTCATTTTTAATTGTTGAAAGCCAAAGCTGCAATATTTCTAATGTATTATCTTCATTGTGATCACTACGAATCCTAGATAGGACAAATTATTTTTTAAGCAAAATCTTGTTAAAATATTTATTTCAGACCTCAACAAACTACATAAAACATATAACTTAAGAGCTCATCACAGATTATTAGAAGATAATTAAATTCTTTAAATGAACATTTTTAACAGCTTTGAATCAAAATTTAACTTGTAGCAATTGAATGTAACAGTTTATTAACTTTTTCATAAATTATTCAATTATAGAACTTGGTCATTTTTCAAAAGCCATCTAGTTGAATTTCTTATTTCTATTTGTTTGCCATTTTAGTTTAGTTCAGTAAACAAATGGGCTCAACTGTACTTCTACTAGCGCTTGATTTTTCAGTTATATTGTTGTAAACTATAGCTTTTCTTCTGTATTTACTAACATTATTTAATATTTTAAACTTTTTCAAACAATTTTTATAACATTATTAGACAATTTTGAAATATTTATTTAAATATGCAAATCACAACATTATGACACTGTTAGACATATTGTGATGCTAACTGCTATATTTCTCCACAGAGTAATATTACTTAGTCTATGATTTTTCTATCGCTGTTTTGGGTTATCGCTGGTTGGATCAGCGTTAGGGAGTGATAAGTAAGTGTACAACCATTTTTAATAAATGTTTGGTAATTTTTAAATTATTAATATATTTTTAACATAGATTTGGTGATTTATTGCAAATATTGGTCATTTAAATTTCATAGCAACGGATAGTAATTGAAGATGGTAATCGATATGTGGTTCGATTGCAGGTTATTGCTGGCTCTATAAACTCTGGTGCATGCGCACTGTTGTTCTATAGGACTTCAAAAATATTTCACGCTATTTAAGTGCAGTTTTTCCAAACAAATGTCTTACAGAATCCTATATTTTTAATATGTTTACATCATTTTTACTATTTCATGAATAAAGTACTAACATATATTCTATTAAAAAAATGAGAAAGCATTTTAATATGATCGGGGAAAGTGTTCAGTGAACCAGTTAAAAGAATGATTAAGTGAGCTATACATCTTCTGAAAAAAAAAAAAAATAAAGTAATCTAAAAGTTTTAAAAAATTAATTCACTGAGTTCAAGAACGTTCTTAAAATCTATTTTTTTACCTAGGTTACATCACTCAACATTAATAATGTTTACATTAATTATTAACCTTAATTACATATACAAAAATTATTTAATTATTTCTTAATAACTATCTAAAAAATACAGAATTACTATTTACATGTAACAAAAACGTCATACCACAACTCTGGCTCCTTGGCAATAAATCAGATATGACCTATCCATTTCCATTTATGCCTTCTAATTTGTCTAATTTTATCGGCTGTGGTGGACTAGAGGTTATGCTCCTTGCCTCTGGTTCCGAGGGTCGCGGGTTCAAACCCGGCCAGGGTCAATGGATTTTTTAGGATGGAAAAATCCAAGGAGCAAGTTCTCCGGGAGGGATTTTTAAGCCGTGGGTCCCAAGTCTGAAGATTTTCAGGCTTATAAAAGTTCTTTAAGCCTGAATGAAAGGTCTCTAAGCAAAATTTACCAAATTTTCCCATCTTACTACTACCTTGGTTTCCCAGATATCAGTATGAGGCAGAACGCTAACCATGAACCACTCAAAGGACATCTATACAAAAACAAGTGTAACTAAATTAGTATGGTTCAAATTCTTGCCTATAGGGGGAGAGCGCCTAAATCTCTGTAAAGGGAAACATGGGCTTACAAGATACAAGAAGATAATTTGTATTTCATTTGGTTCTTTGTTTGCCACTATCCATAAATGTTCACTGCTTATTATAACTGGCCAATAAATATTCAAAATTCTTGACAGTCATCTATTAATAAAAGTTTGCAGTTTTACATTGATAGCTTTACTAGAGAGCCTAATTTCTATTAACCAAGGTGATAGACAAGGATGTTAGTCTTTCACCCAGTCTTTTTAATATGTATATTGATTTAATACAGAAATGAAAATAACAGGAGACTCCTGCCTTTAAAATAACACAAAGTATATATCTAAATATACTTCTATTTGCTGAAGACTTGGCTATCATACAATAATCTACTATAAAAATATCAGTTTTCAAATTAAATGAGATCTGTCAATGATATAACATGAAAATGTTAACTGCTAAAACACAAAATTAATGGCATTTCAATGTAGACAATCAATTAGAACAAAAATTATAATTAATAATCAAATTATAGAACAAGTAAACCACTTTAATTATTTAGTATATGATAATGGATATGATATTGATAATGATATAGATATAAAATTAGTCAAATTTCAGGGAATCTATGGAACAATTAATAAAACTTTTAAAAATAAAATTTGAAGAGCCACGAAATTAAATTGTAGTAAAGTTATGTCTGTGCCAGTCATATCCTGTGAAAGTGAACAACAAAACTAACAAGAAAGTAAGATACAGGCTTCAGAAATGAAATTCTTGAAAGGAGTTAAAGGATGTACAAAACTAGATCACATAAAATGTGAGGAAATGTGAGAGAAATTACAAAATTTTAATTTGGATGATGGATTAATATATATTATAAACAACAGTGGAAAGAACATCTAGGAAGAATGCTCTAACTACAAAATTGTAAACTATAAAGTTAGTGGAAACAGATCAGTGGATAGACTTGGAAGAAGATGGCTGGAAAGTACTGAAGACGGAACAGGCAATTTAATGCCTATACCTTGAAGTGAAGATGATAATAATGATCACTAAAGAGCCAAGTATCAGATCCAAAAAGAAGAACAGCCTTAATATTAATTTTGTAATTTTTTTTATCTGGTGTTTCTAGAAATATATTTCTCCATTTAGAGTAAAGCTGTACAAATATGACATTTACTCTCTTAATTTGGTTTGTAATATCCTCCAATGTTCCAACAGTTTGAATGATTATATTTCCCAAGTAAATGAATTAACAGGTTCTACTACTTTTTCTCCAAACAAAGCTGTCTCTGAGTTTTCAGATTTATTCAAAGCTCTTTAGTTTTCCTTATATTAATATTGTCCACCGCTGTGATCTCGAGGTAGCGTGCTGCCTTGTCACGCAGTGGACCCGGGTTCGATCCCTGGTCAGGGCAGTTTTTCTGGGTGAGGTTTTTATTGGGGTTTTTCCTCACCTGTAAGACAAATGTCAGGAAAACTTTAAAGCCCAAATGGTCCCCGAAATCATATGGCCATTATCGTCATCATCATCCTTCACCGGTGTTGAAAGCAAACGGGAAGCTACCACACCTACAATTCCCTAATAAAACTGCAAAGCATAACATGAAAATGCTATGATTGCAGTGAAAGACCTGCCCTTGGGCAGAATTACTATGGATGGATATTAATATTGAGACCCACTAATTTTGAGTTTAAGTGCAAACTCTTGACTTCTTCTTGTATGTGATCAAAGCATTGAGATAGGAGGCAGACATCTGTATATTCCAAATCCTCCAAGCTCTCAAACATTTTCCACCTGATACCCCTGACAGGATCTTTGGTAATATCAACTAATACCAGTATAAATAATACTGGATGTAAGATGCATCCCTTACGCTCACCACTTTTTACAAAAATAAGTTGAGTAAGTTTCCCATTGTTTGGCACTTGGCAACTATATCCACTATGTCTTTTAGGAGCATTTATACTAGCTGATAATAAACCTGTCACCAAAGAGTTAGATCCTGTGCTAAGATAATTATAAATCTATTAATGACTCTGTACTTTACAAAGTTTCATCAACTGCTGCCCTCAATTTTTTTTTTCCCAATGCCCCACGATTGTCTTTCGACATTCCTGGTTTTTCTCCTGGCATGGTGTACTTGTAACCCACTTCTGAGCTTGGGGCGCCTGGAAGGCGGGGTTACGTTGCCCTGATGATATGATGGGTGACGATGATGATGGTGGTGCACCAGGAGAGTCCCTAATCCTAAGCTTAATCTAAGATGAAAATGAATGATATGATGATTGTGATGGTCATATGATTTCGGGGACCGTTTGGGCCTTAAAGTTTTCCTGACATTTGTCTTACAGGTGAGGAAAAACCCCGATAAAAACCTCACCCCGAAAAACTGTCCCGACCGGGGATCAAACCCGGGCCCGCTGCGTGACAAGGCAGAATGCTACCCCGAGACCACGGCGGTGGACTTACATCCTAAATTCTATGTATTCAAATGTTTAATGTTGATTCTAAATACAATTTATAGTTGAGGATAAAAATATAGTCACCAAGATTAGCCAAGTATTTATGACATTAGCAGATTTGATCACAAATCAGGAAAAGCAATACTGAGTTAAAATTTTTAATAAAATCATGGCTTTAATCACGTTATATGTATGATTATCCATATTTTATAACGGGCTTCCAATATAAAACCGGACCGGCCTCACGGAGTTTAACCCAGCACGCAGTGCTGTCTCTTCCTCCCGCAATTCACCCTGCCTGCCACCCGTCCTTGAACTGTTTCTTACCTTATAGAAAATGCTGGAAATGTTGTCCTCCCGCACACGTGCTACGGGATCACCTTGGTTTAGACAATGAACACGTGTACACTTGTAAGGTTTGAGTTTTAACAATTTAGTTGCTGTATGTGCAAAAGATACTGAAATCCCAACTTGTGCTAATTTCGGTAATGATTTTTGTGGTGAATGTTCCAAATTTTCGCCAATTTCGTCTAATTTTTCTTCGGTGAGAACCGTACGCCTTCGCGTGTGTTTCTTATTTTGTACTGAACCAGTGGTCTCAAATTTAGTCACAAGATCGTGGATTGTCGATCTGGAAGGAAGTTCCGAATAAATTCTTCGCGAATGCGACGAGCTGATTCGTACTTATAATAACATTTACACACATAAATGCGCTGCTCTAATGTCAGCTGACGTCTCATCTTGTCGAACGACAGTAAACTGACTAGTTCAAGGACGAGCGGCTGGCAGAGTGAAATGCGGACGAGGAGAGAGCGCTGCCTGACGGGTGAAACCCCGTTAGGCCGGTCCGGGTTTATATTGGAAGCCCGGGTACTATTGGTATCCAAACAGAACTTAGTACAAACATAAGCCTAGTTCACATTATAATTAACAAGCCAACTTAAATTTGCTATGAAATAGGGGCAAATTTCCGAAAACGATCTCTTCTGCAATACAAAACTTTACAAATACGCACGCGGCCGAAACTTATTTCGTTTAGCAAGTGCCGGTACGCCTAATATTACTGATTTATGTCTAAATTATAAGCAGTTTGTCCGAACAAATATATAGCATTTTATATGTTTAAATATGCGGCCCTCTCCGGGATTTTGAAAACAGTATTTTCACTAGAAAGTTTAGGCACTCCATCTCAACTAAAATCCATCGTGGGAAAAAGCAGCCCCGCCCACTTGAATGATTATTTCCTTTAATTTTTTACTATATATGAGAATTATTTTTCGAGATAATATCTATATAAATGCACGATTAAAAAAACATTTTTCACCTCTATCCATTAATACATCACACTTACCATAAAGAAATTCGATTTTTTGGATAATCTAACCTCTCGAGTAATGTCAAAAAAAACGGTAGTGTATGAGCTTTGTTCCGTACAAGTGTCGCTATGACAACTGTTGATTCCTTGTTTATCAAATCAGAATTAATTTCTTCGCCATTTGTCTTACAAAACCACATATATAACACTACAAACCACAGCCACTTTAGAAAAATCTTATTAAACGATTTTCTTTCTTCCATCACTGCCGCCATTATGTTTACATTACTATAAGTTCATTTGTCTCTAGACTTTATTAATGCACGTGCTTAAGATGTACTTTTACATGAATACCTGTTCGCACTATCCGGAAAAGTAATCGGAAAGAAATTACCGATTACGTTAAAATTAAGGAAAATTTTAGTGATTTGCGTATCACGTTGGCTACAAAATCGCTACTTAAATTTATCACAATATCCAATACAAAACTATGTGAATATTAATTAAAAAGTAAACCATTTCAGTACATTCAAGTAGAATTGAAACTCGAGATATGAAAATATAAAATATTTTTTTAAGATCACATTAAAGGGCATAAATTAAATTATTTAACATCAATGAGAAACTTTGCTAATTATTTTGTTATATTGGCGATCCTGACCATCTCTTATACAAGAATCACCACTATCAGAATAATTAAAATGTTTCTATTAATGATAAAATGATTAAAATCATTCTAAAAATCATAATACAATTAGAGATACAGTTTAGGACAAAATATTCTCATGTTTTAATGGTAATTGTCTTCAAATTAAGGGGAATTTTCAACGCTAATTATTATGTTGGCGATTCTGTTTCCTCCCAAAAGCGCCAGAAGAGCCAATTGTGTGAGAAAACATGTCAATTATAGTACAATAAAAATGATGCTGTAGTAACTATTACACTATATATATTTATTCGCTTGCTACATAATTAAGACTTACAACTTTTTTTAAGTTTCTGCTATTGTTTTTAATGTGTCTCTTTTTTAACGTTGAAATTAGTTACATTTATTTAGTATTGTTGCATGCTCTGATATAAATTTAGTATTATTTGGATTTCACTTGTCTTATAACAATTTGGTAATCAGTGTCCGATACATTGTTTATATCTCGATGTATCATTTTTTTGCATTTTAATTACATTCAAATTGTGTAATGAACTATTTATATAAATTTAAAAAGTAAACAATGGATGGTATTATAACCGGCAAATGGGCAAATTGCTGCCGTTTGTGTCTTTTTGACGACGGAATTAAATTGCCCATTTTTGAAGCAGAAGGATTACAGAGACAAGTTGCACGTAAAATACAAACGTGCTTTCCTATTTTGGTTAGTATTCCTTCTATTTTTATTATGAATAGTAATTGTATAACTGTATAATTTCACTTACCTGGAATGTGGTAAATGAAAGATCCATGTTTCAAAGCAGTTTCTTCTTTTACAGATATATTCTGGAGATCCTCTTCCAAAGATGATTTGCCACAAATGCTTATATAAATTAGATACAGTATATGAATTTCGACAAAAATGCCTGGAAGCTAATGTTACCTTGAAGAATGAACTTTTTTCTATGAGACATGTTCCTGAAGTAAAGCATTACCTTTCAAAGTTGGGAAAACAGGTGGGTAAGATACCACTTGTTAGATAGTTCATATTGTTGGTACATAATTGAAGACGTCACCCTAACAAGGGTGTATGATTGAATATCATGATCTGAAATAAATGAGGTTTAAAATTTAGTACAATACTTTTGTCCAATATATTGAACTTTTATAGGAATAAATCACTATGAGGTTTAATTTATCTTACTTTGGTCCAAACTGATTCAATTGAAGGAAAATGGGGTATCTACCTTGATATAGGCCCTACATTACTCTGACCAATATCATTAATACAGATACTGTAGATGATTTTCAAAAAAATACCATTTAGTTTGGATAGTTCCATAGTTTAAACATGGAACCTCCCAAATACAAATCTCAAACACTATTACCTGAGCCTCCTTGCTTAGCACTCCAAATATTGTTCATTTATGTATTGGCTCAAAATCAGCCAATACAATTTGGAAAGTTCCAGTGGCATAGAATACAAATTAGATTACAATTTTTTGCATGTAAGTTAATGGAAAATTTAGGTTTGTAAGCTTTTGATATTTAAAGTTACGAAACACATGACCCTAAATTCAGTTTAAATTCCCGTTTATCAGACCTACACTTAAGATGCAATTTTTATCTGTCGTGAATATTTCTTCTCCTCATTGTAATTTTTTTCATATTCTTCGAAAATATCTTTATCAGATGACTCCATTATTTAAATTTCATTAAAAATTGATAAATAACAGAACTAATCTAAGAAAATACTTTGCACTTGATCAAATAATTAGTAGCTGACCAGCTAAAAATTATTGGTTAAAATTGGATGGGAAACTGATCTCCGATCAAACACTGATTCTTGTTTCTGGAACAGTAAAGTAGTGGATTGAGAATCAAACCCTTCTTCATCACTAATTGACCTCTGATTAATGTTGATTGATTAACTTTTCTGCAATCATGCATTAATATTTTATCATGTTTCCATTGTGTATTGTTTGCAGGAAACAAGAATAGAAGGGCTTTCTCATCTGCATGCTATGGATAAAAATCCTGTGATTAGAAGGAAAGATGGTGGAGCAAATTCTACAGACATACAGGGCAAAGGTGTTGCAGGAAATATGTTTCAAGGAATATTCATTGCTGACTGTTCTTCAGAGGTATTTCTGCCAGAGAATGGTGGAGATACAAGGTATGTCTTCAAGGAGGTTTTTATTCTTGTATCCATCTCTATTTTCCTACAGAGCTCTCAAAGGACTCTGTAGAAATGATAACTTTGGAATAAAAATTAAATTTTCTTTCAAAATAAACTTTTCTGAGATAATTTTGATTAACAAGTTGAAATTAGTTTGACATGCTAGTTCAAGTGGTCCTGTATCTGCTCCACATCAGATTCAATACCCAGTGGCATTGGAAATTTTAATTGTAAAATTTTCAATCTCTGAGCTAGATTGTGCATCTGATACTTGAATTAAATTTCAAAGCTCTCTACCAGTTCATATTGTATTTACCTGAATATGAAATGACCTCAAATTTAAAACAACTCCCTAATTTTGAATAGACTTTTTGAGAATTTCCTTGATTTACTTACCAATACTTTTAACTAAACAATTAATTTGGAATGAAGATATACCCATTAAGAGTAAAATGGCAAGGTATAAAACTTATTTCAAACCAGTTCTAATATATGCATCTGATACTTGGTTATATACAAAGAAGAAATTGAGCAGAATCCAAGCTACAGAAATGAAATTCTTACGTGGAATTGTACATAAAACAAGAAGAGATAGAATAAGGAACAACAAAATCAGGGAGACATTAAATGTAGAAAAATTAACAAAATAGACTAAAATGGTTTGGACACTTAAAAAAGAATGGAAAAGGAAAGACTACAACAAAGACTGTTAAATATACAAGGAAAACGACCATGAGGTAGACCACAAGAAAGTTGGATTAACCAAGTGAAGATAAGTTTACAAGAAAGATGATATGACTGGGAAGAACTAAAAAGAAGAAAAGCATGAGAAGATAGAGATGGTTGGAGGCATATTTGGAATCGACCTTCCGAAAGGACATGATAAGAGGATGATGATGATGATTTACCAATACTACATTTGACAGTATACTGAAGGTCCTGGTAGATTAGGGATTACCATGCCTGCCTCTGGTTCCAAGGGTAGCAAGTTCAAACCTGGCTAAGGTTGATGGATTTTTCACAGCTTAATAATCCTGAATGTGGATTCCTTCAGAGGGGAACTAAGGTTAAGGATCCTGTGTTGTAGATTTATGGCATGTACACTCTAATTCAACCCAGGAAGTTACTACAGACCTTACGGGCTATGCTAGTGTCCCCCTACATACAGGGGTAGATGTTGCCAAACTCATAATAAAATATATTATAACGGTATTTGTTTGTTTAGGGAGAGGTGGAAGGGAAGGATATCAATACTTTTTCCAAATCTATGTACTACACATTTAAGAAACATAGTTTTTATTTTACGGCATGCAAACTAGTTTAATAGTAAATATGAGAGTCGACACTTTCACACAGGATAGTGACAAGTGGTAACTGTTTTTTTCTTTAAGAGGGGGTGGCTTGGATGGCTACAACTTACAACCCTGTACCTGCTGTGTTGCATATTTCAGTTTTATTTAAGGATTTCTCTCAAGAAAATACTGTTAAAATGGCAACCCAGAGCCTATTCCAAACACACAGTAACTTCCTGGGTTGAATCTGAGTGTAAAAGATTTCAAGTCTGAAAAACAAGAACCCTCTGAGCAAAATGTATTAGTCATTTATGCCTAGATTTGAATTGCAATGCTAATTACCTTAAACTCTTAAAGATCATTTTTAAATAATGTAACAACATTGAACTTTTATAGGAAAGGTGAAGTATGAAGTATTTTAGTTTAATTTTAATTAATAACAACTAGAAATATACAGGCATCTGATCTGGCCGTGCAAATAATTATGTTTTCGTAAATTAATCATATGGCACTGAAATAAGATAAATTTATCTTTACATATTCTGCAGGTAACATCATAACTAACTAACTCACTGGCTCTAATGAACCTGTAGGTTCATGGTCACACAGACATAAGCTCTTCATACATCCCTATCCTGAGCTAATGTTTTCCAATCATTCCGTGTATAATCTACTTCCTCAAATCATGGATAACGTTATTCTCCCACCTAATTCTTGTCTACCGACTGAATGTTTTCCCTCTGGTTTTCCTATGAGAATTTTCCAAGCATCTCTTTCACCCCATGCGTGCCACATGTCCTGCCCATCGCAGTCTACAAGACTTAACTATTCTTATTATATCTGGTTTCCTATACATATCATGTAGCTCACTATTATGTAGTTTTCTCCATTCACTTGTCTGTTCATCTCTTTTTGATCCAAAAATTTTCCTAAGAACTTTATTCTCAAATACTCATAATGCCTAACGTGAATTCTTACTTTAAGGGAGGAAAGAAGATTTACAAGTATTTGAGAATAAAGTTCTTAGGAAAATTTTTGGACCAAAAAGAGATGAACAGACAGGTGAATGGAGAAGACTACATAATAGTGAGCTACATGATATGTATAGGAAGCCAGATATAATAAGAACAGTTAAGTCTTGAAGGCTGCGATGGGCAGGACATGTGGCACATATGGGAGATGAAAGAGGTACATGGAAACTTCTGGTAAGAAAACCAGAGGGAAAGTGACCAGTTGGTAGGCCAAGAATGAGGTGGGAGAATAACATTATCCATGATTTGAGGGAAGTAGATTATACAGGGGATGATTGGAAAACATTGACTCAGGATAGGGATGTATGGAGAGCTTATGTCTGCGCCGCCATGATCCTACAGGTTTGACAGAGCCAGTGAGTTAGAGTTATAATAACATAATTTTCACCTTAGTTTGAAATAAGATTTTCTAAAAACCAGTGTATGTTAAGGGGGTGATGGGTGAAATTTTCGACATTTTCGGTCAAATTTAGCATTTTTTGTTTTTTGTATTAAAAAATACTATGTACCTTAAAGTATAAGTTGGCGAAGTGTCAGTGTCCTATGGTGCTTGTAAGTCTCCCTAATGACTGTAGGAGGGCATGTATGCTATATTCTAATTTAACTGCATGCAAACTTTCAAATTGGCTTTCCTACACTTTATTTTCATTGCATTTCAATACATTCAAATCAAAATAGCATTGGCAAGTTTAATGATAGAAGCACGAAATTTTAACTGCATGTCCCACACACTATGGCTAATAATTCTATGCATGGATTTTGAAACAATGTTGATAGTTTTTAAAATAAAAAATAGAATATGTGTAGTAATTAAAAAAAAAATTAATATGCAGAGGATGTATATATTTTTTTCTTCCTTTATTATAATGATATAGAAAAGTTAATGCATAGTGTTGTTCTAAATAAGTCAGTGGTCATGTAGAAAAAAATTCAAAACTTTTACTAAAAAATTATGGGATTTATAAAAAATTTTAATATGCAAATTTGTAAATGGATTTTCTTCAATAACTCAAAAACCTTTAAGCCTAGAAGGATGAAACTTTAATATAATATTACCTATTATGACATGAATGTGTGTACAAAAAAATCAAGAATGTAGCTTAAAAACTGTAGAAAATAGAAATTTCACCCATCACCCCCCATAAGATCTTTTACCTGAAATATGTCTTTCTGATAACTTCTTCATCTTCCACTTTTTGACTTCTGGGATTATAAGCAGATTTCCCCATTTATGGTGTATGAAATGAATAATAAAAAATCCCCACTTATGTTTATGTGGTAGGCCTATCTGTAATCTCACAATAAACATATTAATGCAGCATGGCCACAGATAAAAAAAAGTTTTAATGTTTGAATACTAAATTTAAGTGATTGGTCAAATTGAGACAAGAATTAGAAAAGACTTACATGTGTTGTTAATTTTTTCAAAGTAAGTCCACAGTTCAATTGATTTGGAAAGTGAGAATAAAACTGTTGCTGCACATGAACAGAATGGATAAAATAAGTTGTTTAAGCAACGGAGAAAGTAGAAAGTTAAGTTATGTAGGTAGGAAATAACACTTGGAAGAGTATTGACATAGAAAGTCAAAGGTCCTGGGTTCAAACCCCAGTCTAGATGTATATTTTTCTTTTCAAATATAATTTATCCATCATTAAAATGTTTAAAAATGAATAATATGAACATTAAAAGAAGCACTACTGGCTTTATAAGTAATGTTTAAATTTCCAATTAAAAGTCTTCTTAACAAAGGAGCTGCCATTTGCAAAAAATCGTAGCAACGGCTCATATCATTTGGGGTTAGGGAATTAACTATGTAGAAGAGAAAAATACGCGTTTAGATTGGAAGCTCACTTGGAAGAGTATTGACATAGAAAATCAAAGGTCCTGGGTTCAAACCCCAGTCTAGGCGTATATTTTTCTTTTCAAATATAATTTGTCCATCATTAAGATGTTTAAAAATGAATAATATGAACATTATTTATTTTTTATTATTTCACTCACCTCATACTTCATAATTCATAGCAGACCCTGGGTTTCTTCACATCTTTTGTGACATTCTCAATGCTGCGTCACGTTCACAACTGACGTCCAACGGCCTTCTATCCTGCAGACTGACCTCCGTGCCATCTGGTGGCCGACCGAAGAATTTCCAAATCAGTCCTCTTTCTTTATAACCAGGTATTTCAAAATTCATAGTTGTATTTTCAATCTTGCATATGTAAATTTTTTCCCAAATTGTGAGTTCCTTCGGTTTTTCCAATTGTTTAAGTTATTTTGTTTTGGTTTCTATTCTATGTTTTTCTGACCAGGCATGTGCAGCTATTGCAGATTTTTCGGTTTCTCCATTTTTAACATTTCTGAGGTGTTCTTTTAAAATCTGCAATAGCTGCACATGCCTGGTCAGAAAAACATAGAATAGAAACCAAAACAAAATTACTTAAACAATTGAAAAAACCGAAGGAACTCACAATTTGGGAAAAAATTTACATATGCAAGAATGAAAATACAACTATGAATTTTGAAATACCCGGTTATAAAGAAAGAGGACTGATTTGGAAATTCTTCAGTCGGCCACCAGATGGCGCGGAGGTCAGTCTGCAGGATAGAAGGCCGTTGGATGTCAGTTGTGAACGTGACGCAGCATTGAGAATGTCACAAAAGATGTGAAGAAATCCAGGGTCTGCTATGAATTATGAAGTATGAGGTGAGTGAAATAATAAAAAATAAACAATATTAAAAAACCTCATAGTGTTATTTCCTATGTACATAACTTAATATGAACATTATTTTAATTTTGTTGAGTTGATTTTTGACTCACCTCATACTTCTTAACTTCCTTGCAAATCCAGATTTCGTCACTTGTGAACAAGTTGTGAACGTGAACAGCATTGAGAATGTCACAAATACAGTGATGAAATCTGGATTTGCAAGGGAGTTAAGAAGTATGAGGTGAGTCAAAAATGAACTCAACAAAATTAAAGTACAAAGTACTCAATGATGGACCTATACTTATGAAAACAGAAGAGTTTAAAAAATTAAAAAAGAAGAATTTGAGGCAATGTGTTCAACTGCATCACACCATTTTGGCAAAGTGAGTGACTGTTATAGGTGGAATTCAAAGTGAATAAATCCAAAATGAACCTAATAAGTTCTATATTTCACCACACTAAACTGATAATACAATATTGATTAATTACCATGACACTCTTTTGACACTTTTTAGTTTTATTGGGTAGTGATCCATGAAATTCACGAGTTGCGATAACACAAAATGCTCTAATTTTGTTATTTTCATGTACCATTTCTTAACTCCACTTCCCATAACCTCAAAAAAAGCATTTATGAATTGCAAAATAACATGAAATCCTACGATTACGCAAAATAACACCAGAATTAAACATTTTCAATGAATTCTGGAGATTTTTTCTTCTAATTGCGAAATTTTCACAATGTATTTTTAAACACTGTCTTCGGATTCCATCTTCTTTTTAACTGCCATATCTGATGGTGTCATATCTGCTTCCTCCATGCACTCTTGCAAAGAGAAATGGTTGCAACACAGTTCACAAGATAATATTTTCTGCCCCGCTTATGCTTAAATATGGTCTCTCCATAGATTTTTAAGTTCTGTGGCCAATATGAATTCCAAGAAATATGAATTATATTAACATGTAAGATAAGTTTTTGTCCCCTAAATTTTTGCAGACATAATTATCAATTTTGTATCAATCATTATTAAGTAATGGTATGTTCAAATCTGAAGAAAACATTTCTTTAAGTATAAGCAAGCTAAAAGTTGACCTTAAACTATTGGATATGTCATTCTTAATTGGGTTTAATATACTAAACTAGGATTAAAAATACTCAAATTTACATTTTTTTTAAGAATAACACTGCCAAATTCCCAATAACATTGAAATCTTAAAATTTTAAAACAAATTTTCTCTAAAAATAAAACCACTTTCACAGATCTCTATTTATTGGATATCAATATTGCCTACTTATTTTATTCTTTTGTATGATTTAGGAATGTGTTTTATTTTTTTTAAAGATTTTTGAAAAATTTAATATTAGTTCAGTATCAAAGAATGATTATAGTTAAAATAAACTAATAAAAATGAAATGATTCATGATGGTAAAAAACCAGGAATATATCAAATAAAATGTGCAGACTGTGATAAGATATACATAGGGAAAACAAAAAGAAATTTAACTAAAGAATACATAAGAAATGTATAAAAGGGGAAGTAGAAAAATCTGCAGCGGCTTCTCACATTTGGTCAGAAAAACACAAAATAGATCTAAACACAAAATTATTAAAACAGTTACAAATTAAAAATTAACTCACCATATGGGAAAAATCTACACACAGAAGAAGAAGGAAAAAATTGTGAATTTTGAAATTCCCGGAGAATGGAACCTCATTAGTAAATTCATTGGACCAGGGGTAGAGAGAGCAGGAATCAAGAATCAGGGCCGACAACTTAAAAAATTCAGTCTGTAATCGCTGATGATGGGGTTCAGAAGCCTTGAAACATATTTTTGACAAAAACAACCATAAGAGGTAAGAATGTACAGACAGAATGTCTTAATTATGTGTTTTATTATTTATTTGAGATTTTATATGAAAATTTAAATCATAAATTAATGTTTTGCTTAATAGAATCGTAGATAAATTCTTATACTTCACAATCAATAAATAACTAAGATAATAAAACAGAATTATTCTCTTGCAGACAGAGACCTGTTCCATCAAGTTCTAGCAGAAGCTCAGGGTCAGAAGTGACATCTTCGCAGACTGTAAAAACTTCAGTCTCTAACATGTCTTCAGTCCCCAATGTGCCAGCATCTAACCAGAGTTCCAAAAGCAATAATGATCAAAAATCCGTACCAGTTACAGTTAGTTCTGATGTAGGAATGGTTTCTATCAAACAGGAACCACCAGATGAGGATTATAAACTTTCTGCTCCTAGTTTGCAGACAAAAGAAATACCTCAAAATACCCAGCCAGCAATGACAACTTCCATGAAAACTTCTTGGTCTTCTATTTCTTCTCCTCCTCTTCTTCCACCACCACCACCTCCTCCTCCTATGTCAGTGTCATCATCTAACATTCCTTATCCAGTGACATCTTTGTCCATTAAATCTCTTATGTCACTTAAGCCTCCTGCACCTCAACATTCTCAGATTCCCAATCAGTCCCTTCCTCCTCAAATGTGCCAGCCTCCTTTAAAATCTCATGTTACTCATCCTGTACCACAACCATCTGTTATTCATCACATCCTTCATCCATGCCTCCACAATCTCCATTTGCAATGCCAACTGTCCCACCAAAACATAGAGCTACACCACCAAAACCTACGTCTTTACCACCAAAACTTAAAGTAATACCACCCAAACATTTAAATTCATCCCAACATTTATCAGCACCATCACAATATTCAAATATGCCAAGACTTCCAAGTATCCCACCACCACTTTCAGCTATACCACAAGCATCACACATGATGCCAAGACTTTCAGCTATGCTGTCACAGTCTACACCTCTTTCAACTGTATCAACACATCATTCAAATTTGCAACCGCGTCTTTCAGTTCTTCAGTCACAGCTTTCAGGTTTTCAAAATCAAAATTCGACTTTTCAACCACACCCTTCAATTGTAACCCAACAGTCTTCAACCTTACCACCACATTCTTCAGCTTTACCACAACATTCTTCGACTTTACCACATTCTTCAGCTTTACCACAACATTCTTCGACTTTGCCACAACATTCTTCAACTTTACCACAACATTCTTCAAATTTATCACAACATTCGTCTACCTTACCACAACATTCTTCAACTTTACCACAACATTCTTCAACTTTGCCACAACATTCTTCAGCTTTACCACAACATTCTTCAAATTTACCACCACATTCTTCAGCTCTACAGCCATATTCTTCAACACTACCACCATATTCTGCATCCTTACAATCACATTCTTCAGCATTGCCACCATATTCTTCAGCTATACAATCATATTCTTCTTCCTTACCATCACATTCTTCAGCTTTGCCATCATATTCTTCTTCCTTACCATCACATTCTTCAGCTTTGTCATCATATTCTTCATCAATGCCATCACATTCTTCAGCAATGCCATCATATTCTTCATCAATGCCATCACATTCTTCAGCAATGCCATCATATTCTTCTTCCTTATCATCACATTCTTCATCAATGTCATCATATTCTTCTTCCTTACCATCACATTCTTCAGCACTGCCATCATATTCTTCAGCTTTACCATCACATTCTTCAATGTCACCATATTCTTCAGCTTTACCATCACATTCTTCAGGATTACCACCTTATTCTTCAGCTGTACCATCACATTCTTCAGCATTTCCCATCACATTCTTCAGCATTACCACCTTATTCTTCAGCTTTACCATCACATTCTTCATCATTACCACCATATTCCTCAGCTTTACCACCTTATCCTTTAACTTTACCATCATATTCTTCAGCCTTACAACCACAATTTTCTACTTTACAACCACAGCCTTCAACTTTACCATCTCATTCTTCAACAATGCCACCTCATTCTTCAGCTCTACCAGGACAGTTTTCGGGTTTCCATCCACAGTCTTCAAATTTGCAACAACAGTCTTCTGCTGTATCACATAAGTCTTCAGCATTACAACAGCAGCCTTCAACCTCACAAATTCATTCTTTACTGCAGAAGTCTTCAATGTTACCTCAGCAGTCTTCAACTTCACAAATTCATTCTTCTCCAACACTACAGAAGTCTTCAATGGTGCAACAGCAGTCTTCAATGGTGCAACAGCAGTCTTCGACTTCACAAATTCATTCTTCTCCTACACTACAGAAGTCTTCAATGGTGCAACAGCAGTCTTCAACTTCACAAATTCATTCTTCAGCTACACTACAGAAGTCTTCAATGTTGCAACAGCAGTCTTCAACTTCACAAGTACAGCCTTCTACTTTCTCACAGAAGTCTCTAATGTTTCAACAGCAGACTTCAATTTCACAAATTCAGTCTTCTGGTGTACCACAGAAATCTTCAATGGTACAACACCAGCCTTCAGCTTCACAAATTCAATCTTCTGGTGTATCTCAGAAATTTTCAATATTACAACAGCAGTCTTCAACATCACAAATCCATTCTTCTGCTTTACAGCAGAAATCTCCAATGTTACAACAGCAGCCTTTACAGCAGATATCTCCAATGTTACAACAGCAGCCATCAAATGTACAAATTCAGTCTGCTACTTTACAACAGAAATCTTCAATGCCATATCCTACTGGTTTACCACAAACATCTTCATCCTTACAACTACAGAATTCAACTTTACAACCACAGTCTTCTGCTTCACCACTGAATCCTTCAACGTCAGTACCACAGTATACTACCTTACTGCCAAGATCTTCTGATTTACAGTCACATTCATCGGCATTTCCATCACAGTCTTCATATCCTCCGACACAATCTTCAAATATATCATCTCATTCTTCACAACCAGCAGATATGTTACGTGAAACTTTGCCATCTCCAGCAAAACCTCGTTTCTTCAAACAACATGGAATTTCACCTTGGAGTTGTGAATACTGCAACAAATACTACAAGTCTCGTGATACGCTTCAAAAACATAAAAAGTACTTTTGCCCTCATAAAAGTACTTGCAACAAATGTAAAGGAGTGTTTAATAATGTTATTGAACTTGCAATTCACCAGAAATCACATCTTCGAGTTAATATTTTGCTCCCTGAAGAAAGTCTATTTCCTTGCACAATCTGTAACAAGAAGTTTGCAGCAAGATCAATGCTTCATATGCACAAGAAAATGCATGAAAAATTTAATCATCTACAAAATCCCTCTTTACAACCTGAAAAACAGTTTCAGTGTCCACATTGTCCTCGTGCATATGTAAAAAAATTCAATCTTCAGGTACATATGAAAGTCCATATGCCATTACAGGGTGAAGCTCTTCAAAACAATCAAAATGAAGGTGAAAATATAGTTCCTGAAAACTTAGAAAGTGGCGAAAATGCTGCCAATAAGAAAGAAGATGAATTGGATGAATCAACACCACAATGGAAACAGAAATGTAACTGCAAATATTGTGGGCATGTTTGTGCAGATTCAAATGCTCTATGGATGCATATGGTACAGCAGCATAGTTCTGACCAAGCCTTCCGTTGTAACAAATGTGGGAAGGAATTTAATCAGCAACAGGCTTTCCTTGCTCATAAGAAAACTATGTGTGTGAAGGTACGCTGCAAGATCTGCGGCAAAATGTACGCATCCCCAAAAGCACTTAGAGAACATGAATGGAATAAGCATGGTGTTGAGAGAGCTACACATCACTGTCGTCTGTGTAGACAAAGCTTTGTTACTCGTTCTGCTCTTCTTATTCATGGCAGAGTTCATCATATAGAGAAGAAAGATAATGATTCTTCTCATAAAGTGGAACAACAATCAGAAGAAGTTCAGAAATCTGAAGAAGTTGAACCTCAGGAAGAAAATCTTAATTTGCCTTGCAAAATATGCTTGAGAGTTTTCACTAGTCATGAAGCATTGCAACGGCACATAAAGATACATGCTACTGGCAAGCATGTTTTCTACCCATGTGAAGTATGTGGAAAGAAATTTGTTTCATTGGAAATGTACAAAACACATGTTGCCTCTCATACAGTTTCTCAGTCATTCCATTGCCCCCGCTGTAATAAATTATTTTTCAAAGAAGAAGTCTTAAAGAACCATACTTGTGAAACCAGTGGTAAGCAGTATTGTCCAAATTGTGGTATACCATTGACAGAAGAAGAGCTGTTGAACCATGTTTGTGGAGAGAAAGTTGAAGATGTGGCAGTACCCTGCAAACAATGTTCTGCAGTATTCAGCTCTCTAAAAGCATTAAGTTGTCACATGAGAATGCATAAACGTCAGAATGAACTCCTTGCATCGGATTTTAAGAGATCTTGCATTCGCATGGCTAATGGATTGTATAAGTGCAACATTTGTGGTAAATTGACAACAACGCAGCAAGGTGCTGCTGCTCATTCTAGATGGCATGTTGGACCCACTCCCAACAAACCTTTTAAATGCCCATTCTGTCAGCGTAAATACTCTTCGGAATCAGGACTCTACTCGCATATATCGCTAGAACATCCAGAGTCAGCTTAGCAGTCCACTCGAACAGCAAAATTGTTCATTTGTCCATTTTGTGGTCGGACATTTTCAACTGAAACTGCATTGAACACTCATATTTTCATGGAACATCCAGATTCTCCTAACCACCCTCTATGAAAAAAATCACGACAGTGCTGTCAGTAATACATATGTACCTCTGAGTTGATTTCAGACTGAAATAGTGTAAAATTAATGTGAATTGAATTATACATATTAATGTAGTTCTGTATCACAATAATTGTTCATTGTCATGAATTTTCTTACTGTATTTAGTGTGTCTGGGCTAGATATGTATAAAGTAATGAAATTTAGATGTAACTAGATTTACCAACTCATATTTAATATTAGGAAGTTATATTTTGAGGTTATTTTAATTATATTATTTTTGGTCTGGACATCTTACCTCAATTTAATGTCTGGGAAAGCTGACGATAAAACAGAATTGTTTTGAAACATGTCCAAGAACAAATCAACATTAAATTGAGGTAAGATGTCCAGACCAAAAATAATATAATTACCAACTCATGCTTTACTTCATTTAGTACAAGCTGTTAATTTCAATCACTATCAAATAGTTCTGTTTAATTTTTCTAATATTCTGCCAACAATAGGATGGATTTAAGACATTTAGACCATATTTGTCCTCAGTGATTATCAAAAGGACAATTTGTCACTTAAATTTAGCCTCATATGTCATTGTTACATAACAAATGAAAGTGTTAAGTTATGTAGATAGGAAATAACACTATGAGGTTTTTTAATATTGTTTATTTTTTATTTCATTCACCTCATACTTCATAACTCCTAGCATACCCAGGGTTTCGTCAATTTTTATTTCACTCACCTCATACTTCATAACTCCTAGCATACCCAGGAGGAAGGAGAGAGGACTGATTTGGAAGTTCGTCGGTCAGCCATCAGATGGCGCGGAGGTCAGTCTGCAGGATAGAAGGCAGCCGGACGGCAGTTGTGAACGTGACACAGCATTGAGAAGGTCACAAAGGATGTGACGAAACCCTGGGTATGCTAGGAGTTATGAAGTATGAGGTGAGTGAAATAAAAAATAAACAATAATAAAATGAAAGTATGTTAACCATTTGAAACTTTTTTTTCTTCACATATCGATTTTGAAGACATTATCCTCTTTAATGTAAAAACAGTAATGTCGTTTGCTTTTACCTAGCTCAGACATGTTTTCTTTGGAGGAAAGTTTTATAATAATTAGTTCTTATATTTTATTGTTTTATTTTTCCAAAATGAATTAATCAGTATTAGTAATGAGAAGTGTTCAGCTTTTCTTAACAAATTATTTGAAGTATATAATAACTTGTTTTTATTTTTACTAACATAAAAAGGCTTGACATTGCTGAAATACCAAATTTTTAATGAAATACTTATCATTAACATAGAATATATTTATAATGAAAACATATAGGCAGTAAATAATCATATTCTTTTCAATAACTTAATGGAGATAAAACTTTGAAGTGTATTCTATCACAAAAATATGGTATAAAGTTAATTACAATAATGTTAAGTTATGTAGATAGGAAATAACGCAATGAGGTTTTTTTAATATTGTTTATTTTTTATTTCACTCACCTCATATGTGAATGTGACACAGCATTGAGAATGTCACAAAGGATGTGACGAAACTCTGGGTATGCTAGGAGTTATGAAGTATGAGGTGAGTGAAATAAAAAATAAACAATACAATAATGTTATTTAATTTTTACATAACTCAAAAATTTTGTTAATAGTAACACTATTACAATAGCGGGAATTAACATCCTTACCTCCGAAATGTGTTATGACATAAAGGAGAAGTTAAAATTATTGTCAACAAAATGGTGAAAATTTAAAAGATGAGAGCAATCAACTTTAAATTAGTTTGTGAATCTTTTAGTTTAAATAATTTTAAATGTATAAAGAGGATGTAAAAATATTTTCATCCATAAATTGATGGTGAGCCAAATGATAAAATTATACAGTATGTATAGAAACAACATCAACAATCTTTTGTGTTTCGATCTATTAATTTTAAATTTTAACATTTGCAATGATGGACAATTATTATCTTGAAAACAAAAAGTAATGCCTGAATTATGATGATCTTGAAGAAGATTTCCGGGCTGTAGGCCATGGTCTCGAGGCTTGAAGTTCCCCGACGTTTTGCCAGATGCAATCTCTGGCAAAACGTCGGGGAACTTCAAGCCTCGAGACCATGGCCTGCAGCCCGGAAATCTTCTTCGAGATCATCATAGCAACTCGGCTGTGAAAGCCTATGTCAATACAATGCCTGAATTGTTAATTTTTCTTTTCAAAATAATAATTGTTCATCACCCCGCTGTGGTCTCGAGGTAGCGTGCTGCCTTGTCAAGCAGCAGACATGGGTTCAATCCCCAGTCGGGGCAGTTTTTTTGGGTGAGATTTTTATCGAGGGTTTTCCTCTCCTGCAAGACAAATGTCAGGAAAACTTTAAGGCCCAAATGGTCCCTAAAATCATATGGCCATCATCATCATCACCCTTATCATCATCATCCTTTACCAGTGTGGAAAGCAACGGGAAGCTACCACACCTGCAATTCCCTAGTAAAGTTGCAAGCATAGCATGAAAATGCTATGATTGCAGGGAAGGACCTGCCTTCAGGCAGAATTACTATGGATGAATCATTGTGATTGTTAAAATTTAAAATTAATACAATGAAATATCTACATCAGTTAGGAAAAACCGGGTAAGTCTTCAAAGTAATATTTTACAGGAGAGCAAAAACTAGTTCAATAACTTTCATCAAAGAGTGCATACATCGAAAATTCAATGCTTAATAACACCGTCAATATTCGCTTGACGACTTACCCGTTTTTACCGAACGTGCATTAGATCAAAAGCTATCGGGAAATGTTAATAACTCATTTTCGACCAAAAGTTGACTTACCCGGTTTTTCCTAATTGATGTAGATATAATCCTTAACTGCTATATAGAGTTATGAAATGTCTCATTAAAAAATGTCTTTTTGAATTAGAAGCTGCCAGATAGCACTCGTAGCGACAGCTGTCTGCTTCTTACAATGAAGGGAATTGTATATGAGAATGCTTTGTGAGTTGGGCAATAATCTGGTAATTTTTCAAAAGAGATCCCATGTTAAGGAATTCAAGGTTTGGGAATTATGAAGTAACTAATGTTTGACATCTTTTCAGATAATGTGATAGGTCTGCATTCCAAATTTCATAATAAAACCCAACAAACCCTCTAGTAAATTACAAAAGGGATTCCAAATTTTTACCTCCTAGTTGATTGCAAGCTTACATTGGCAGTGCAGAGACTGATGCACATGGTCAAATAAGTGTGAATCTGTGTTGCAGCATGGATTAGTGTGATAAGGACTTCCTCTAATGTTAGAGGATTCTTTATAGTACTCCACAGAAAATTGTCAAAAGATGTAAAATCTGGTAACATTGAGGCCATGGAATAAGTCCTCTTCTAGCAATCCATTGATTTGGATATGTGGTGTCTGAGTGGTCCTGCACATTTTTATGAAACTGGACTGGAGCTCCTGCTTTACTTGATAAACCCATATTGGCATTAATGCACTACGGTATGAAGAACATTTTAGATAGATCAGTCCCGCGCCGTAGCCGAGTGGTTAAGGCAAGAGCTACAGGACTTGCGCTTGTTGAGTCTCCATGGAGGAAGAAATTTTTCTCATGGAATTTCGGCCAGTGTGGGACCGGTGCCCACCCAGCATCGTGAGGCATTTGGGTAGCTACAATAAAGTAGCGACTCCAGGTTGAGAATACCAGCTATAACGACTGGGGGATCTGACATGCTGACCACATGTCACCCCTACAATGGCTAGATGATTGTCTACCTCTGTGATTAACACATGTGGATGTGAGGCAAGCAGCCGGCTGGTCAACCAAGGGCCTTCTAAGCCTGTCGTGCTTGGAGGTTTTTTTTTAGTCCTGTTAGTCTGGTTCCAGTAGATACAGCCCAGTGATCCAATCACAATTATTCCAGCCCATACATTCACATTAATCCTGTGTTTGTTTCTTTTAACCACCTGCACATGCAGATTTTTCTCTGTCCAAACATGAGTGTTGTAGAAGTTCACAATGTCATCTCGAGTGGGTGTGCATTCATTAGTGAATAGCACCAAAGTCAGGAATTATGATTGGAGAATGCAGTACTGTTAATATCATTTTGCAAACTGTACTCGACGGGGGTAGCTCTCTACTAATGCCTGTACTTTCTGGATATAACGTGGATGTAGCTGTTATTCACTGACAAAACTCCACTTGCTAGCATGACATGTGCCCAAAACTTGTGCAATTTTATGAGTACCAGTGAATGGGTCCTCTTCAAACCATCTCAAACATGTCCTCCTCAAAGGGAACTATTTAAATTGAGCATGTATTACCCATATCTGTTTTGACACATAATTCCAGATAGAAATTCAGAATAATTCATACTGTATTTAGAAGACCTGCAGTATATGCAGTAAATTTCTCAATATCACACTCTTCTATTCTATGTACAGTAAAAAATAACGAGCACAAAAAAAACACTTTGCTGTATGGACATACTACAATTATGAAAAAACTCCAAGAAGAAAATAAGGTACCTACTTGCATTTTTCCAGTTTCTCTTAGAATCCTTAAATTGCAACAGATATTGAATTATGTAGAATATTTCTGTTGGGAAACAATTCTACATACAGTCATGCAGCAACTTTGCTTCGTTACCATCAATATGCAAGTAGGATACTTGTGTATCTGGCACATATAATGCTATAAACATTACTGCATTGGTACACAACACAAGCTACCTAACTAGGATGTAAACAATAGAATATGAAATAATATACTGGATGAACAGAAAAGTTAAGTGACAGTTTATGAATCCACCTGGCACTGATGGGTGATGTGTTGCATAACTACTTGTTAGGACACGAAAAACAATCCGATAAAATTTTGTTGCCCCACAGTACCAAATAATGCATTTGCAGACATGGGTTCCTTCTTGAAAAATGATCAATTTATGATCCCACCCGATGTCTTAAGGATCATTGGTGTTGTTTCTATACACTCTGTATTTCTGTATTGACAACACTTTTTATATTGTTTGGAAATTGCTGCAAATACTTCAAAAAGTAATTTCAGCTTTTGCAATATACATATACATATAGAAGGAATTAATTTAAAATACAAAATATTTTTTTGTATTTTTTTAAGTCAGCTTATATGTGTTTGAATTTACAACTGAAATTTTCATTATAAGCCTACATTTTTGTTATCTTTATAGAATTATTTTTATTTTCATTTACACTGATACTACAATATTTTTTTGGCATGTTATATAGGAACATGGACCTCTAGTATGTGATGTAGAAATGAACAACACTCTTAACTACAAGCCAGATTGTAAATAAAAAGTTAAAATTTAGACATAGCTGCATTATTTCTAAGTTGAGTTGAGGTTCATCTGTGGCATTAATTTAATTGTCAATTAATGGTGTATTTACATTGATATTAATTAATTTACTGTTATAAATAATAATTTAATCTAATGCTCTCTGAAATATTACAGATTTTTCATTACCTTTGTAATCTTAACAGTCACCTGACAATAATTATTATTTCTTATTTAACTATTATTTATAGACATATTTAACATGATAATGATGATAATCACTGTCAGGTACCAAGCATAATAATTTCAGAGAACAGGAATATATTTGGAATCAAGTTTTTTTGAGTTGGAAACATCTTACCTCAATTTAATGTTGATTTGTTCTCGAACATGTTTTGATATACTCTTCTATATCATCTTCAGCTTGCCCAGACTAATGGATTCACAACATAAAACTCATCAGTCTGGGCAAGCTGAAGATGATATAGATTATATCGAAACATGTTCGAGAACAAATCAACATTAGAGGTAAGATGTTTCCAGACTCAAAAAAACTTGATTAAAAGAACCTCAAAAAGTTACTTCCAAAAAAAAACCATTAAATATATTTGGAAATTGTCAGCAATCATCGTCAAAAGCAAATTGTAGCTTTTGAAAAGTCCATTCAGATGTCTTTATTGGTATTGCACTCGATATTGTTTAGAAGCCAATGATATACATTTGAATTGTATATTCCAAAAAATTGTCTGTATAAAATGTATTCAGTATCTCACCAAAGCTGCTAACGAAATTGATAATTATTATTTACTTTCATATTCACTTGTATTGAAATGTGTAAATGGTTATCTCCACACCATGAGTAAATTTTATGATTTATATACATATAGATAAGTATAGTTGTTGCACTTGAAATGGACATTAAATCTTACGTAAAAATCTTTGTATATAGAATAGTGGTTGGGTAAATTATCGTATTTTATGGACTATTAGACACACCTTAATTTTTAAGCATTTTTTAAATAATTACATTTTTATAATTTTGCAAAGCCAGACTAAAAAATTCTTAGTTTATAAAACTGTTCTGATCTTTAAAATCCCTGAAAATCATCTGAACTTTTTTCTTCCTCTTCATCATCATCATCGTTGTCCTCTTCATATATAAGATGGTCTTCACTGCCATCACGAGTGTTACTTATGCCGCACTTCTTGAAAGATTTAACAATAATGTCTTCTCTCACTCTAGACCATTACTTTTTTATCCACTGACACACTTGTTTGATTGTATGTCTTTAAAGCTCCCTTCGGCATGAATTCATGTTGGGTTTCATCCATCATCCATTTGTTCAAGTTTACTGGCATAGTAGACTATATTGACTCATCATAGGCTAGACAGTGTTCTGGGTTTGTGATGACAGGGCAGGAGGGAGACAGCTTGTGAATCCCTGCAACTCATGTTCGTACATCGATTCACTGCTGCTGTCAATTGAATCCAATGTTGCTAGATACAGATTTGGTTTCCCATGGCATCGAATATATGGCCATTTTTAAGACTGGTGGAAATTTTAAATCAAACACTGGACATTTTTATATTAATTTCGAGTGTAAGACTCCTTTCAGATGCCTCTTACTTCATCTTGTTTAATCATTTCTAACTTTGCACTGTGTGGAATACTCTTTTGAACAGTGTTTTATTCTGAAGACTAAGGGTCGAATGTTTGAACGCATTAGACAGTAAAAGGCGTTCTCTGCTGATAAAGTTTTATTCAAACACATTTTTCTTACTCAGAAATCTATTCACGCGGTAATAATTGTAAAGATACCTGACAAGGTACCTTAAGATCGTAGCTCAAGATATAAACTTATGTGAAAATCCCGAAGGGAACCGATGGTAACCGATGTAGTTTGAAACTTATCCAAGATGTCGGACCTTGAATACTTCGATCATGTTTTCGGTATCGCGGAGAAGAGGAATTTGATAGTCTACAAAAGAATTCAACTGGAAGAACAGGAGAATCGGCGTAATATTGCGCGTCGCAGACGTGTTTGTATACGGTATTATTTGCGGGATGCAAGCATAAATGCATTCCTCTATAGCAGACGAAAATAACGGAAGTGGTTTTATCGCTGAGAATTCTGGGTAATTCGTTGCCAATATTACAAAAACGTCAACATTCATGCATGACCGGTTAAGGCGGCCGTTAATTCGATCTCAGCTCACCAGTGATTGGAAGTAATTTGAGTAGAGAGTAATGTATTTGCATACGACCCTTAATTTTGGAAATGGTTTCATTAAGATATTTAAACATTTTTGGTGTTTTTATTTTATTTTTCTGAATTTTGGAGGTGATTTTTTGAAGAAAAAAAAATGTGTCTTATAATCTATAAAATACGGTATGTCATTTGAGTGTAATAACTAATGTAGGTATATTTTTATTTCATTTTGAATCTCAAATTAAATTAAGTTTAGAGATTGAGAGGCAATGAATTGTATTTTATAAATAAATTATATGTATAATAAATATTATAGATATTTCATACATTCATTAGAATGTAGTCCTTTATTGGATATCAGATAATAGTTAAAAATCAATTGCCCTAATTTACTCATGTCTAAGAGATTTAAACAAAATGGATTTTTAGAGATCTGTTAAACAGCATTGAGATATTATGTTTCATGACATATCCCAATTATGAGAAGTATGTACATGTTACAAATTAACAGAATTTATAATTTTACTACAAACAAAGAGACAATAATGCAAATAAAAACTAGAATATTGAAGTAAGATTGAATAGTTGTAACTTCCATTCAACATAGATCACAGACAGTTCTCTTCTCTCTCAGACTTATTTCTAAGAAGTTATTTTTCAACACTGTGATTCAATTAATAATTCTACACATCTTGATTCCATCAGAAACAGACTCCATAATTGGTACATGACCAAAGGCAAAAGTTTATGGTGACTATTTAACTCATGCCCCAAATGGGAGTCAATGACCAATCATGTTTCAATGATTTCTGTTTTACAACCAATCAGAGTCGTGTTTCACCAAATATTTATCAGTGTTATAATTACCATATTAAAGAAAGCTCCTCCTTACAATATTGCGTTCCTTTGGCAATAAATAGTATGATCTGGTTGCAGTGATAAACAAATGAAGCAGTAGAAGCGCACCTATCGTTTCTCATTTGTTTTCAAACATCGCCGTTTACATTAAATATATCAATATTTTAAAATAACTATAGTTAAGTAATGATTTGTGAGTAAACAGTTTAATTTTATTCGTTAAATAGTCCTAACAAATGCCACTCTTGATTTCCCAATTCTCTAGATAAATTCACTCCTCACTTCGTGAGTCGTGAATTTATCGATAATTTGGAAATCACTCGTGGCATTACTTATGATAATTATTTTTAAAATCATCTTTTTTTAATGTTGTTTTGTGTTAAAAATTGGATGATGTTATGCATCAACCTGCTAAATGCCATTAAAAAAAATGATATTTTGATGCCATCTGTTCACTGTCTCATGAAGTAAGTGTACACACAGTTTTAGCGCCAAATCTTTAAACATAGCCTTATTATTAAAGAAAAATGTAAATGCCTTCAGTCCTATCAGAGATTCTGTGTTTTGCAACAAACAGCTATGAAACCAGATCTTCATAAATGCTAATCTAAATTTTGCATCATGCAGCTAAGTGTCAAATGTTCCTGCTCTTAGATTTTTTATGCATAACTGTCAAACAAGGAAAATAACTTGCAATATTGTTCGTTTGGTGCTACAATAAATAGTGAAGATTGACTTAAACTTTAAATGTATTTTTCTCGAAACTTACATAATGGCACATAGCTGGTTAATGCATAATGCTGGTCAATAATTATACTACAAATTTCCACTTTTTTTTTTTTTGCAGTAATTTTTGTACAAAACTATCTGCTTAGATACTATAGCTTATAATGCCCATATAATATGACTCCAATTGTTCCTTATTGCTTTTTTTTTTTTTTTTTGCTGTCATCATAAAAAAATCTATTCTGGTTTGCATATTATGGGGATTCACAACAAAAAATGTATGATGAAGGAGAATCGTCAAACCAACCCCACAACACCTGAAGGACCAGGTCCTAAAACTCATATGAAACATGTTTGTTTTATTAATAAACAACTTTATATTTGAAGAGAAAAATTGTATGCTCAGACTAGGGTTTTAACCCAGGACCTTTGGCTTTCTAGGTCAATGCTCTACAGCTGAGCTATCTGGGCACTCCAATTTAAATGCAAATTTTTCTCTTATACATTGTTAATTTCTGATCGCCGTAAGCTACAAGCATTTGCTCTACCATGCAAATGGCAGCTTCTTTTTTAAGAAGACATTTATTGGGAATTTAAACACTACTTATAAATCCAGCAAGGCTTCTTTCGATGTTTTCTGGGTTCAAACTCCAGTCTGAGTGTACAGTTTGTCTCTTCAAATATAATTTGTCCTTTAATGAGAAGCATGATATTAACAATAAAACATTCTATTCATTCGAAATGAAAAATACAATATAATTTTCTCTTCAAATAATATTTGTCCTTCAGTGAAAAGTGTTAAATTAATAATAAAAATTACATTCTGTTTATTGCTTAATAACGAAAATTCATGCTTTTGCACATGATGAAAGGGATGGTTTTGAAAACTCCTTAGGTCAAAACTTTATTATATTTATTTATTATAAAAATATTTATGCTTTATATTGACTTTCACATGATTACCTTTATCAGCATTTTGTAAAATACATCAAATTGCAGTTACTGAGCAAACAATAGATCCACGTGTGGCTTTAGGCCTTCTTTATTGGCAAATGAAGCTGATAAACCTAAGAAGGTTTCTCTGTGGTTTGATTTGAATGAGTAAATTTAATAATGAAGGATCAAAAAGTTAAACATACCTAGGAATTAATTCCATCCATAGTAATTCTGCCCGAAGGCAGGTCCTACACTGCAATCATAGCATTTTCATGCTATGCTTGTAGCTTTACTAGGGAATTGTAGGTGTGGTAGCTTCCCATTGTTTTCCACACTTCGGGGACCGTTTGGACCTTAAAGTTTTCCTGACATTTGTCTTACAGGTGAGGAAAAACCCCGATAAAAACCTCACCCAGAAAAACTGCCCCAACCGGGAATCGAACCTGGGCCCGCTGCGTGACAAGGCAGCATGCTATCTCGAGACCACAGCGGTGGACAGGTATTAATTAATGACAAAAAATTACTAAATTAAGACTTGATCAGCACTATGACAATATAGAAATGAGAAGAACTTATTGAGAAGGCCAAAACTTGTTATTATTTGCAGGCTTCGATATATAGTAATTGCAGAAAGTTGAAGGGACCATAGTGTGTTCTACTAATAACTTTATTGTAATTTAATATAAATTATTTTGCATGTTCTTTAGTATCTTGTGAGAAAAGCCTTCATGTGTTTAAATTATGCTGTCTGTAAGAACTATTCTCCATTGGTATTAGCTTCATTTACCAAATGTTACAGTCACTTCAGATAAAAAGATTGTTTACCCAGTAATCTTCCAACCATGAATTATGATTTTACAATGTTATAACCCATATATTTAATTTGTTAATATGTAGTTCTGTATTTTGTTAATGTGATTGACTTGCATGCAATCTGTTACTAATGTATGAATGAAGCAAAATGAAAATCTTTGTAAAATTCTGTATCATCCAAGTAAATCAGCAAAAATGTTTTAAATCAGTATGAGCCTCTCTTTTTCTAAACTCTTCACTAATTTTATGTAAACATTAAACATGTGTATGTAACATTATGATTTCTAATGTATGTGGTTTCTATTGTGCAATGCAACATAACAAGTTTGCTTGGCTAGCATGGGGACAGTGTTGAGTTGTATAGCAGGTAATGCAAAGGATTTTTGTTTTTATATTGTAGTGTATTGTATATTCTAGCTGTAGGTCTACATTAAATTAATTAGTTTATGATACATATTTTATATTGTCTAATCTGAATATCTCTTTGGTATATTCTCTCTAACCCATGATTTCAAAGATGACTTGAATTGCTAGATTAAGCTATAAAATATAAAGCACACTAAGGTACATTTTTGAAGATTGTATCCCAGATTTTCAATAAAAACCAAATATGACTATTAGCAGTTAAAGTGGGTATAATTAACTACAATAAAAAAATAACACATAAATTTATGTATGATATACATACAATATGTATTGTAATTATCTTTTCGGCTCCGATAAACACAAGAATTGCAGAGCTGCACAGCCTAGCTGCAAATGCCATATATTGTGATTACAATTGAACAAGTTATATAAACATGTGTAATGTTATTATAGTCCACTGCTGTGGTCTCGAGGTAGCGTGCTGCCTTGTCACGCAGCGGATCTGGGTTCGATCCCCGCTCGGGATAAGTTTCACGGGTGAGGTTTTTTTAGGGGTTTTTCCTCACCTGTAAGACAAATGTCAGGATACATTAAGGCCCAAACGGTCACCGAACATCATCTTGCCATCATTATCATCAATATCATATTCACCTCATTAGATTAAGTTTAGGTTTAAGGCCTCTCTTAGTGCATTATTACCCATCGTCAACACCCATCTTATCATTGGGGCAGCATAACCCCACCTTCCAGGTGCCCCAACCTCAGAAGTGGGTTACAATACGCCAATGCCAGGAGAGAATACCTGAAATGTCAAATGACAAACATTGAACTAAAAAAAAATGTTATTATAAATCACACCAATCCAATTGTTCTCAAATATAGGACATATGCTACAGCAATATGCTGCTCACCGAAGGCATATCCCCCCCCCCCCGATGGACCCATGAAATAAATGCTGTGATACAGCTAGAGTAGTGTGGCTCATTCCACACTGCCGGCTTTCAGACTCTCTGCTTGTCTGCCGAATGAGGTTTCTGATGCTCTGCTCTAATATATGAATATATAGTGTTATAATTGTATCATAGTGGGCACTAATTAATAGATAAAAGTGAGAAAAAATCCCATTTATGGCAGGTTAGGAAAAGATATTCATTTTATAGGATTTAATCTTCATGGCTAAAAAAGAATTAGTCATTGAAGAAGGTGATTGCTAAATGGGAATGGTTTTTTAATGTGTTTCACTATATATATATATTTTTTTTATCTATATATTAGTCAGGAGATGAATAGTAATGATGGTAAAATATTTTGTGGAAGTCATCGATAAAAAAATCTTACTTCCTTAATTTAAGCCAGTACTTATTTCTCTATAATTTTCATACAAAGTTGCATACTTAATTAAGAATATAAATTCTTCAAATTAACAGTGAACTCTATAGGATATACAACTTTTTTAAGAAAAAATGTCTGAACCGGGAATCAAACCACAGACCTCTGCCACTCTGTACGTTGGTATGCAGCCCAACTACACCATTCTAGACACGGCACAAATGCTAACATTCTTTCCACTTATACAAGTCTCTTACATCCGAACGCAGATTAGCTAGAGTTATTAACGTCATCAGACGACTTCTATTCAAAGTATTTTTAACGAGAATTTTACATTACTTTTAAGCAATGAAGCTTAAAACTAAATATAACATTAAACAATTATTTTTATTCATTAATTTATAAATAGAAAGTAACCTTTGAGTTTGAAGGATACCTCGCACATTATTTTAAAGTTGGTATCTAAGTACTTACAGTTTTAAGAGAGAAAAAGTAGTGTGTTGCCTTATGTTTAAAAGATACCAGTAAACCACCCATCTTATCTCACAGATAATTTTTTATATGCACCAAAATTAATGTTGACAATCATGCAAGGTTGGGAGAAACTTGAATGATTTCCCCACTCCTCATATTTGCACCTAACACTTCATATGCATCAGTATCGTTTGTGTGTGTTTGGAAACATAGTTATTATAGCTAGGTACTGTAATTAGTAATGGCTTATTAAAAAATTACAGATTTGTTAGAGGTGTTCATAGTTGGTTTTCTGACTTCTGTTACATCTCCGCAATGAATGTAAAGAGTAGGATCTTAGCCTAAATACAACAATGGTGTCCATATGTTAATGTTGTGTGTGACTTTATGCCGTATAATAGTTTTTGACCTTAATGATGAGATTTTATAGTCTTTTGAAAATAGTATCGGTACATATCAGTTAAAACTAGTAACTGTTATAAAAAGGAAAATTGTTGTTGATAGTGTGTGTTCATGTATATGAGAAACATGGGTAGATACTAGGAAGGAATTAATATTGTCCATTTTTAGGTTATTAATTAGACTTATTCTAAATCATCCCATGGTCATAGGATTAACTTTTGAATAGAAGCTTTTCTACAAATCCTCTTAAAACAGTTAAGAAATTAGAAGTCATAAATTAACAGAAAATATTGATAGTTTAACCAAGTGTCATAATTATTAATAATTCTGAGAATTTTACTTATTGCCCATATGAATCAATTATCTTATATTTTTGATAAAATCAAATGTTTCCTACCTCTCCTCATATAAATCTTCTAAGTAGATTGCGATTTCGAGACCAAATGGTCTCATCTTCAGTACAATCTTGGCGACTGATGTTATGTCGATCGGAAGAAACACTTCTTCTTCTTCCCTCTGTTGGTGGACCTCTGGATCAGGTCAGTTCATCGGTCCACCAACAGAGGGAAGAAGAAGTGTTTCTTCCGATCGACATAACATCAGTCGCCAAGATTTACTGAAGATAAGAACATTATGGTCTCGAAATCGCGATCTACTTAGAAGATTTATATGAGGAGAGGTAAGAAACATTTGATTTTATCATAAATTAAACCTCATAGTGATTAATTCCTATAAAAGTTAAATATCTTATATTTATTTAGAAATGCAAAATTATTATTAGATCAAGAACAGCATTCTTAATTATATCTTTTAGTTATGGCTCCAATTGTGTTTAGTCAAATGCTGATCCAAGCAGATTGTGTGATATTGCATTGCAGAAATATAATATTAGAGGAGTCAATAAGTAACACAACTTCTTGCAAAATATTTTATATATGTAAAAAAATAAACTACATATAGGCCTATCTATCTTTAACAAAGTGAGTCAATTGACACTTTTTTTCCATCATGATACAATTTTAGTATAGTTGTTTGCAGATAACCAATTTCTGTCATTGAAATTAAAGTATGACTCATTGATAATTTTACAAAAATACTTATCCTCATTTTCTTATTGAAACGTTATCGGTATGTAAAAAAAAAAGGTATTTATATAGGATGTACTCGAGTATCTGCTCTATAATCTAGATCTATCATTATCTGATTTTCAATTCTTTTGAGCAACGAAGAAATTCAGAACATGATAATTCAGCTCAATTGTGCAGGACTAAAATTGTTGTAATGTCTTCTATAACAAGGCAAGTCAACATACCTTGATTGTAGCAGCAATTAAATAAAATAATGACTTGTATACCATCATTGAAAGAATCCATTATTTTTAAAGTGTACATAAATGTTGGTATAAGCAGTGAAAGTATTTTAACTGTTTTTTTGCTCTCATTTCATTTTCTTTACTTCCTTGTTATTACATCTCTTTGGTGTCACATTGTGAGAAATTGTCTACATTTCATTTAGTTGATTGCAGAAACAAATTCTGAACCACGGCTGCAGTTTCACAATTTTTATTGCTTTTACACCATGTGCATAAACTTGAAAATTCATGATTATCAATTGTAAAAATAAGGACTGGATCTTGACCATAGTTTTGTAACATATCTATGGATTTTCTGGATTTTTTTGTAGTTATGAAAATTATGAAATACTATAAAACTGCAGTCTTGGCTTAGACTTTGTTTCTATGATCGACTGAATGTGTTGTAAATTGAAAAAACTACAAAATATCATGTTTTCTTTACTTATGCAGAACATTTTGATATCCATATAACCTCACTGCTACCAGAGTCACCTTAAAAGCTTGAAGTTTAGCTTAAAATAATTAAAAGAATTTAACTTTTCCATACATATTAAATATTTTGAAAAAGAAATTGTGATTACTTATTGATGCTACTTTGTATAATTTATGGATTGTTATATGATGTATTATTAAGAAAAATAGCTCTCTACCCTCAGTTTTAATTAATATGTTCATTTTAATTTAATTTAATGTAAATATGTTTATTATAAGTAGAATATGATGTATTTTTGCAGGAACATGAAGAGTAATAGTGGATTGCAGACACAGAGTCTAAACTACAACCACAGTTCATTTTTTTTTTCATAACTACTACAAAAAATTGAAAATTTGTGATCATGATTTAGACCTTGTTCCTCCAATCCACTCTTAAGAGTTTAACACTGTGATACTAGCAGCAGAATTATAACATAGCCAAGCAGATGGATTGCTGGCATCAGATTATTGGCTAAGTTCTGTAATCTAATACCTGATTTAATCTCACAGTTTGAATCCAATAACATAATGATATTAAGCATAACGTAATACAATGCCCATTAAGAAAGAAACTGAATCTCATGATTCTAAATATTCTTTTTCTTCAGTAGGCGACTACAACCTCATTGAAGTTTTGGCCTCATCAACAATGTTTCACCACCTAGATCTATTCTGGATACAGACTGGCCAATTTCCAACTTTCATTTCTAATATATCTTTTATAACATCATCCTACCATCTGTATTTTGGGCGTCCAGCTGTTCTTGTGCATATTGGTTTCCATTTGTATATTCTTCTTACAAACTTGTCTTCCTGCCTTCTATTTATATATCTAAAACAAGCGCAGTCTTTGAGCTTTAATGTGGATTATTATATTTTTATTTTGTATTAGATTATTTAATTCAGAGTTCATTTGTATACACCATATGCCATCGCTTTCTCTAATTGGTCCAAAAATTCTCCGTAAGATCTTCCTTTCAAAGATTAATAGTTTTTTGTTTATCAGACTTCTTCATTACCGATGTTTTTTATCACCAACTCTCAGTTATAAACTTTTTTCTTCTAAAAAATCAAATCATAATTGGATCTGTCATGATTTATCTTTATCTCCTATTTCACAACCAAAATAATACTTACAGAATTTTTTTTTTCAGTATAACTTCAAGGAACACAATAATGTGCTGGTGTGTATATATATATATATATATATATATCTTTTTTATTTCAAATTTGAATTCAGAATAATGAAATCCTTCAAATAATTCTGATCCATAATCTGTAAATTAGACACTAATTTTGGATATATTATTTTTCATCCCTTCTCACCCCCCTCCCCTAAGATGTGCGAAGGGTCAAACTTGGGCATGTGTGACATCTGCACATTTACCAATCAGTTTAAAAACCCCGAAAACTATGGATTTGAGACTCATCTCACTCGCTATTATCATTTTATTACACCCCATCTTGCCTCCCCCTTTGGGATGCAAGAGTCAAACTTAGGCTTCAGTGTCATCGGGACTGTGACCAATCAGCATAACAACCCTAAATAACTTATTAACTCAGCGGCTCCAAAAAATATGAATTCAACACTAATGTCAGAGTTTTCAAATTATTTCATCTTTCAGATTAAATTTATTTTGTTTCCCCCCCCCCCCCCCCCAATCTTAGGGATGCTAAAGGTTTCATATCCTCTATAGAACCCTTAGAAGATTGCAACTTATTTGTCTACTATTCAGAAACATATCAACCACTTATGAATTTTTTTTCATCCCTTCTCCCTTAAGGGTGCTAGAGGTCAAATATGGGCTTAAATGTCTAGATTGTCACCAATCAACTTAGCTACCCCCAATAACTATGTATTTTTTGTTTTTTTTTTCGACACTAATTTCAGACTACTTTTGACATCGTATTTTTTACCCTTCATTCCTAATAGGAGTTCTAGTTTCAAATTGCGACTTAAATTCCATCGGGATTGTCAACAATCAACTTAGCAACCATAAAAACTATTTTTTAGACACTAATCTTTTTTGTCATTTTAGTTTTCACTCCTTCTCACCCCTCTTACAGGTGCTAGGGTTCAAATTTGGGTTTAAATGTCATCAGGACTGCCACCAATTAACTTAGCGACTCCAAGAAATATGAATTTGTCACTAATATCAGAGTTTTCAAATTATTTCATTGATATTGCTTCAGGTATTGAGTTATACAGAAACATATGTAGGTTGTTAACCATTTTTCATAATCCCCTAGGGGTGCTGGAAGTATTTTCTCTCTTACAGCCACTTTTCCAGGTCATAATTTATATATGTACCAAATTCGGTTGAAATTGCTGCAGGTGTTATGAGACATGCGCTTACATTCATTTATATATATTATTTCCCCATCTTCAACAAATACCATCTCACAGAATCCCAAAAGCTATGCTTCATTACTATCATCAAGGCAAATGATCGCTGTGATGTCCATGGAAAATTCCTCTTTGAGACTGTAACAGGTCACATGGGCTAACACTTGCAGGAATGATGATTTTCTGGAAATAAAATTGATGAATAACCACTGCCTTTATTTATGTAGCAAAAAATATACACAAAACTCATACTTAAGGAGCTTAGAAATCCATGTAGTTAATATTTATGAAAACTGTACAGGCCATATTTTATTAGAAAAATTTGCTCCATTTTCTTGCACTTTAAGTAGTTTATAGGTGAAGGGATAACCTCTCCTAAGCAATTTTGATACTTTTCCCATCAACCCTTCATAATTGTAACTGAGTTGAATATATGAAGTAAAAAAGAATATTTGAATAATCCTTTGGTTACTCTGCTGCTTGTATCATAAAAATAAGATTTACGTGTTTTATTTATATAATAATTAACGTTTTTTTAGAAATCTTAGTTGGATTATTTTCCTAATCTTCCAATAAAATTAAAGTGAAACCTCTTTAAAATGTGATTCATGAATAATGGGAAACCTGGATATTAAGCAGGGCCACATATTAAATGGATCATGCCCAAAATAGTAGTCACTGAACAATCATGTTTCCATGAATTTTGTTTTACAAACCAATGACAGTCATGTTTCATCTCTCTCTTTATTCAGCTCCTGCTTTTGTGATGAAGAAAGCTCCTCCTTTTTAATATTCTGAACAGGCCAGAGCATTATTTTTCTCCAACAAATGCCATTTAATATGGCAATATAATGAACATATTCTGTGGGTAAAAAACCGTTGGTTGCTACAAAAATTAAATTATCTATAATGTTCATTATAATAATACCGTGTGATAGGTTTCATTATTTTTCCACTAGGGTTGGGCATTCCTACAATATTGCGATCCTATTTGACAATAAGTATGATCAAGTTGCAGTGTATATAAGTACATAACCTCACATTGCTGATTTGTTTTCACAAACATGCGCGGTTACCACTTAAATATATAAACATTTTAAAATACCAGTAACTATATTTAAATAATGGGTTTTGAGTAAACCGTTTTAGTTTATTCGTTACATATTCCTAACAAATGCCACTCTTGATTTCCAGATCCGCTAGATCCATTGGAAATCCCTCATGACATTGCAGATGCAAAGAAATAAATGGTGTAATCATGGTACTGCAAAACACTATCTAGCAATGTCAAGAGTTTGAATCCTGGTGGGGTCAGGATTTTTAAACTGACTCAAACCTTCTGGTGGCACTATGGCCCTGTGATCTACTCAGCCTTTAATGGAAATGAGTACCATGTGCTTGTTCTGGAGGTAAGGCGGCCATCAGGCAGGATTGACAACCTGTGGCTGACATCAAGTGCCAATTGTCTACAAAAAGTGGGAGCCTTAATCTCCTATTACCCCAAGGGTCTCCCATGGCCTATAGTGGGATCAAGAAAAAGAAAGTAATCATGGTATTAGGCCTAAGACAAAAAATTTAAAGTTTGATTTCTGTGCTATTTCATATACATTTTCTTGAAGGATAGCCCCACAAATAGGCATGGTAGCACTTTGAGACTGACAAAGCCACTAAACACTCCTTGAGTTTCCTGCATTTTACTTTTATTTTCTAGCTTCTGCCAGAACTCTCAGCTGAAATTATTGAATTACAATTATTTAATAAGGCTATTAATGCAGAGAATGAATTTCCTATTAAATTGAATTTGATTAAGAATAACCTATTGCTTTTGTAGAATTTTCAAATTTGCAGATCATTTTTTTACACACATTGTACCATTCATATACACAACATTTACTTGAATGCACAAATGGTAATTAATGCACCAATGTTTCCTATAAATTACTTACAATGAAGAAAGTGTCTGCATGTATGAGAGAGATAAGTAGTAGGTGGTATCTTATTTTAGAAAAAAAATTATGTTTGAACCACAAGTCAAATCCCAGATCTCTCACTCTGTATGTCAGCGTGATAACTGTTATGCTATTCGAAATCTCCAATAGGAACATCAAACTTCTTTCCACTTATACCATTCTCCTTTCATTCGAAGGCTGATAACCATTTCTATAAATAATGCCATCTGACAACTTCTATTCAAAGTATTTTTATTGAGAATTTAAACATTAAAGATTGATATGTAAAATTGTAGACTTTCACTGCAGGTGAAAAACTCTGGTTGACCGAGCAAACAGGGATTTCTGAACCACAATATCTTCAAGAAGAAATTAATCATCTTAAAACAGCCTTTCAAGCAAACGGATATAGCAAAACTGATTTCCGTCGTGCAGTAAATTCTAAAAAACATGGAACTAACAATAGAACTATGGAAAAAATAGAAGGTAAGGTTTTTCTACCTTATGTTAAATCTATAACAGACAAAATAGGATGATTTCTGGAAAAAAAATAGGATGCAGATTATCTACAAGCCTACACATAAAATTAGCCATGCATTAAATCCAGCAAAAGATAAACGAGAACCTTTAAGTACTGCTGGTATATATCGTATTCCATGTAGTTGTGGTGAAGTGTACATAGGAACTACAAAACGGATGATAAGTACAAGAACACAAGAGAAATTGTAGGTTGAAACAAACTGAAAAATCGTCTGTACTGGAGTATTTAGTGAATAACAAAAGAACATGCCATAAAATTTGAAGAAACACAAATTTTGTCCAAAACAACATTACTACACCAGACTTCACAGAGAAGCTATAGAAATTTACAAACACAAAATTCCTGTAACAAGAAAGAAGAAACCATGAAGATTAATAAAATTTGGATCCTGGCATTATATAACACGAGAATAAAACCTATGACTTATGCCAGTGACAACCAGTCAAAAAATAGCTCCAAAGTAATAGACTGTACAGAAAACATCAACACACAAGACTCAATTATAAATAAGGGCACGATTTCCAATGCACAGCCAGTCTGCAGCCGACAGTTTAATAGTTAGGAGGTCATAAACCATGCAGAATCTCCTGAGGATGTCTACTGCAGTAGTAGACGAAACGTTGAATGTTAATATAACCAGACCATGGCCATTTAGCCCGAAAGACGTAAAAGATATGAATTAAATGTTTCATACCCAGTCTTCTAAGTAAATTCAGTTTCAAATCCTTGGTGGCTTCATCTTCAGTACCCGCTTGTTGACTGATGTTATGTCGATCAGAACTACTTCTTCCCTCTGTTGGTGAACCAATAAACCTCTGGATCCAGTCAGAATCCGCGGGAATTTTGAAGTTCATAAGTTCTGACTGGATCCGGAGGTTTATAGGTCCACCGACAGAGGGAAGAAGTAGTTCTTCTGATCAACATAACATCAGTAAACAAGCAGGTACTGAAGATGAAACCGCGGTCTACTTAGAAGAGAGGTATGAAACATTTAATTTAATCTTAAATTAAACCTCATAGTGATTCCTTCCTATAAAAGTTCAATTTAAACATTACTTGTAAGTGGTAAAGCTTATTATTTTGATATAACATAAGATGGTAGAGCATTGGCCTAGAAAGCCAAAGGTCCCGGGTTTGAGTCTCGGTCTGAGCGAAAATTTTTCTCTTCAAATAAAAATTCCTATTGGAAGTTCGAATGGCATAATGGTTATCACACTGACGTGCAGAGTCAGAAATCCAGGATTCGACTCCCAGTTTGAATGTAATTTTTCTTTCTGAAACAAAATAATATCCAATTCTGGAAAGTGTTAATTTAAAATTTTCAGTAATCCCACTACAGGCCTCAGGAGGCCCTTCGGGTAGTAGGATGTTAAGGCTCCCACTTTTTCTGCACAATCGGCACTTAATATGTCATCCCTGCATGACGGCCAGCTTTACCCCCAACAAGCATCTGGTACTCGTTTCAGTTAGAGGCTGAGTCGACCCCAGGGCCATAGTGCCGCCAGAAGGTTTGGGTCAGTTTAAAAATCCTGACCCCACCGGGACTTGAACCCTAGACCTTCTGGCTTGTAGCGCAGTGCCTTAACCACTATGCTATGGCGTGTCCCGTTAATTAAAAATATAACATAAAAAAGTAGGTACCAGTAGTATTTTTATTTAATATCACTTTTTAATTATTCATGGCAGATCAAATCCAGGGAAGCAAATTTAATTCTGAGGTCTTTCCCCCCCCCCTCCCCAAAGGTTTGAGATTCTTTTATTGTTATAAATCTACAACATGGGTTTATTTCTCTTTTTTTTTTCTTTAAAAATCCATCGACCAGGCCAGATTTGAAGCCTTGAACCTTAGAATCGGAGACAAACATTGTAACTTAGTCCACCAGGATTGATGAAAGAATGAAACCATGGCATAAGAACTAGTTAAAATTCTCTCATTTTAACTTTAATTTTCTTTTCATATGTGAGGCCTAATATTAATATTGATAGAAAAAGAAATTGATAAGAAATACAGAAAATTTACCTATCTTTGGGCATACAATAAAACAAATTCAATATCAAGTTTGCACCAAAAAAATGATTATAACCTAAATAAACTTAAAACCAAGAAATTAAATATTTGACGAAGGCAGAAAAAAAATCAGGAATTTGCCAGATAGAAGTGCAGATTGTGAAAAGATGTATACTTGGACCAACAGATATGTGCCCTTATAGCACTAACATCGTTCTTAGAAAAGTACACATCAGCACTCACACCATTTCACCGTACTTCCCTCCCACTATGTCAAACAGCAGTCATCAAGTAGGGATATTGCCAAACTTCCCCCAGTGTCATGGTTCTTGAATATTGAATAATTCAAGTTTGGAGTTCAGTTGACAACACTGGAGTGCAAGTGCAAGAGAGAGATGAGAGATAGGAATTCAGGGAGGGAAATGATTTCCGAGACAGAAAAGGAAGTAGGCTTTTGTTTGCATATCTTATGGGGGCACAGATCCCATTAGATAGACAATACATAGGTAAAACAAGAAGGAATTTGATCTGTAGAATAAAAGAACAGTCATGAATTTTGAAATTCCTGGGGAAAAGGACTTGATTTGGAAGTTCATAGATCTACATAGGATCGACAATTCAACAGTCAGAAAGAAGTGATGATAGTATGCAGGCATACTGAAACATATTCTCAAGAATTCTACCAAAATTGAGGTAAGATGGTATTGACTGAATTAAATTTATTAAAATGAACCTGATAATGTTGAAATATTAATTAATATTAAATTAAAATGCTTCATACCTCACCTCATATCCAGTCTTCTGATCAGACTGCGGTTTCAAAGCCTTGGTAGCTTCATCTTCAGTAATTTCTCATAGACTGATGTTACGTCGATCAGAAGAACTTCTTCCCTCTATTGGTGGACCGAGAAATTACCGAAGATGAAACCGCGGTCTAATTAGAAGACTGGATATGAGGTGAGGTATGAAACATTTTAATTTAATCTTAAATTGAACCTCAGTGATTTTTTCCTATAAAAGTTCAATTAAATACTGTTCATTAGATTAGGGAAGTGTCCTCATGGGGGAAGAGATTATTATTGATCCATAATGTCTACCTGAAACTCATATTTTGATTGGAAATAAGTGATGTCAAGGAAATATAAGCTTACATTCAAATTAAATATTGCTGAAAATGAATTGAGAAACTACATGAGGAAAGTGTATTATGCATGATTTGAGTGCAATAGACAAGTCGTTGTATATTTGACATGACCAGATAAAAAACACTTATTATGCAGGATATTGTAAAAAAAAAGCAAAATTTATCGAGGTTTCACTGTATTTATATTCACCTTACTATTCTAAACCTTCGTCATACCTGGTATCAAAATTATACATGGAATACCAGCTGAGGTGCAAGTACACCCCAAAGGAAAACATAATATAGAGTTTTATTCCACTACACTCAAACAAATGTTTTATTGCATGTTATTACATATTAGTTTGCATATGAATTTGCTAATTGAAAGAATTTGAACATTTTCCTATCCAGTCTCCCTTGCCTGACCTCTTGTTTTCTTCGACCCTGGTGATATTAGAGTATTCGAGGCTGAAGTGTTCTCTTTTCTATATCTCTTTCTTTTAATCTTGAATGTCCACATAAGCTGCAAAGAAGAAGATTTTAAAGTTGAATTATAGTGCTTTCTATCAGCATAATTCTTCTTCACTTCACGGACTAAATAAATTGCCTGTTCCGCCTCACAGTTGTTCTGTCCATCTTTTCACTGGCCTTTCTACATTCCTTGAACCTCTTGGCTTGTAGTTAAATGCTACTTTTGGTAATCTTGTTACATTCATTCTTTCTACATGTCTAAACCATTTACCTCTAATTCTTTGATTTTATCATTCAATATATATTTAACTCTGTTCTTATATCTTCATTCTTTGCCCTATCCAACTTTGTGCAGCCTTTTGTTCTAAGGAAATTCATTTCTATGCTTTTTTATTCTACTTTGTAATTTTTTTGTCATTACCTAAGTTTCACTCCCATAATGTAATGCAGGAACTGCCAATGTTTTGTAAAACTTCAATCTAGTATCTCTCTTCTTGTTTTGTTCTTTAATGTTTCATGTATAGTTCTGCATATCATTTGAAATTTTGACAGTTTCATATTTATGTTTCTTTCAGTTATCAGCATATTAATTGCAAAATGGCAACAAACAAGTCAAATATATGAAACACAATGTTGCAAACAAAATAGAACAATACCATTTTCATGAAAAACAAACAATTTCTTGGTTAAAATTTTGTAAGTTCAGGCAGCACAATTGTTGCAAATCTTCACTGTTTTGTTCACTGAATGATCTCTACATACGAATGACAGCACTTTTCAATTTTGTTCTGCACTTTTTGTCTTTCTTTTTGAAACAATACTTGCATTGTGCTTGCTGGGGATTTGTTATCCTTTGAATCGTTGTTGAAATCAAACTAATTTCTTCTCCAAAGAATTCTTTCATTGCTGTCCTTTTGTTCGAGAATAGTTTAGCAGCATTCATCATTCTCACTCCAGCATAATATTTGACAAGTTTCTGTGCCCTAAGTTCTAATAGAAACTTTCTCCTTTTGCCATGTGCCAAATCTTACAATTGGGGATTCACATCTTGTACATTACATCCACGCATCCTTTTGTCATATTGTAGTCCAAGATAATATAGGACATGAACTGTTCATTTTCTTTGCCAGTGATTGTCGTGGTGTTCAGACCACAAGAGGATCATAGATTTATTTTCTAAGGAATGTACAATCTAGGATGAGGTTGTCTTTGTAAAAGCAGATGGCTTACATAAAATATCCTGTTTCTGACATCAATATTGTTTACTGTAATTTGACTTCATCTTTACTGTGTGTTGGTTTTTACATTTCAAACTCATTACCTTCTTCAGAGTCACTTTCTTCAAAAATTACAGCAACAGGATCATCCTCTTCAACATTATCTTCTACTTCTGAACTGACTGAATCAACATCACTGTCTAATGTTCAGATTCATCTTGTATAAAAGAGTATCATCACTTCTTGAAGATAACTTTCACATTATAACTTATAAACTTTTTGATTTGTTTAACTTTTCTTGGCATATTATTGAACAAAGACAAGAGAACTGCACAATTAAGTGTACAAAATTAGTTTTAGATGTCTTCTTCAATAAGGATTAAGCTCAACAAATAGTTTATATAAAATCTGATACATTTGAATACTACTTTTACAATTATATCAACATAATAAACTTAGCAGCATAAAAGTGCTAACACATAAAGTATTGTCTATCTATCAATCTTCAGGTTTTTACAGCTGCTACCATGTGCCAAACTTCTAAAGCCTACGATCTTGAGCATCTTCAATGCTTACGTTGCTATAAAAGTATTATAATATTAAATAACTATCTTCTTCTTTTTCCTTCCAAGTATTAGGCCAAGGCCTGTTACGATCCTATAGAAAATTTTCCCTCCAGCGTTTCATAGGACAGCCCAGAGATCTTCGTCCTCTTGGAGTATAATTATAAACAGCTTTGGGGATCCGATTTGAACTCATTCTTTGAAGATGGTGTTTCCAATTTAGTTAGTACTGTTTAATATATTCCAAGATTGGCGTAGTCTTCAATTCTTTTAAGATATCGGTGTTCCTTTTCCGATCCCATCTGGCGTAACCCGCTGTTCTGCACATGAATCTCATTTCACAAGCTGTTATTCTGCTTTCATGTTTTCTTTTTAGTGTCCATGCTTCACTACCATAGGTCAACACTGGTCTAGCCAAAGTGTTATATAAATGTAATCTGGTGTTTTTTTGTACAAGGGATGGTTTCATAACTTGATTAACAATTCCCAAACTTTTATTATAACTAGTAATTTTTTCGGGGATATCCTTTTCATCCCAGATAGATAATATCCAAGATATTTAAATAGATTAGTTCTTTCTAAAATTTTATTCTGGAAACAGATTTTACTTTGTATGGGGTCCTTCCCATGAAATGCCATAATTTTAGTTTTGTTAATTGATAATTGAATATTATAATATTAAATTAGTCACACGGAACACCAAGTGAGGGTGCAGCTGCACCCCTCAGCAATTTTAATTCTATGCTCGTATTTAAATTTTATGAACAAATGTATCTTAATTGTGTCGCAAGTGTTTATAAACAATTTTGTGAAGCTATAAGCTTCTAGCTTTCCTTACAACAATTATATGGCAACATTAGTTTTCCACTTGGTATGATGAAGGTTTATAATTGAGTTTGCTCTAAAAGTAATTAATGCTTTTTATTTCATTACAGAAAGTGTGTTATTTAATTTTTTTTTTTCATATGCTCCTTCTCTTTTCAGTTAAATTAATTATTGGTCCCTATGCACGTTTTTATTGTATGCTATATATCAAAGACTGCTATAATGACAATTTTCTGTTTCTATATTGCACCATGAAATTAATATAAATTATGATATTGTATAGGTGATAAGAATATTCAATGATATGGAAAAAAGGTCATTGTTGATTCTACAGTTATTTCAATTCCAAATCCACAATATTAAAATATCTTATGTATTACATTTTTAGATTTGAAAAATGGAAACATACTTTTGCCTGAAGTTCTCTCATGCTTATATTATGTATGCATACCATATAATATTAATGCCCTTATTGGACAAGTTACTGAAAAAGTATGTTTTTCACACCAAATTTGTAGTTGATGTGTACTTATTTTTGGTATTTTGTATCATGGATTACAATTAAAAGCTTGAATGTTTTTTTTGCAGTCTATTTAAGTAAATGGTAATATTAAAATATAATTATTATGTGCTATATTTTCTTAAAGACAAAAGAATCCATTACAAAATTGTATAGTAAAAGACGTTTTTATTTATTTTTAACGTAATTACTATTACAATAGGCTTATATCAAAAGTTTGATAGCTCATAAAATGAGAAATTCAATACATGGTTTCTCAATAGTATATCTCTTAACAATTTCATGTCTGCCAATCTTTTTATCACCTTGTATTGTGTATATTTATACAGCAAGTAAAATATAAGTAGAAATATTTCTTATCTTCATAAAATTGTCCTTCCATCACTGCCATCTCTTATACCTTATCCTTCAGGTAGTTTGTAGTTATATATTTTTGTAGGTTCATTTGGTAAATTTTATTAATTATAATTATACTTTAATGTTAGGAAGATTCTATTGTAATATGATTTTTTATCAATTTCTGATTTATTTGCTTCCCTTCTTTCTCTTATAGTTGATAATCTATAAACATATGAAGAATATGCACATCTCTTGAGAGACTACTCCAAACTGATGTCAGAAATAAATTATAGATTTTTATTAAATTCAAAGAACTCAGGTTTAATTTAGGGTAGGTTAGATTTTAAAAAAATACATTTTGAAGTATTGCTACATTTCAATGTTGTATCATGAGTTGGCATGCTATCAGATCTATAGCATTAAAAAAAAAGTAATGTCAAGAACATAGTGTAGAAGCAGAAATGCTAATTTTCTTTAAACCATCAACACATATATAAAGTATCAAAATTTTAATCTTATTTTAGATTAGTTGGATCATTATTTGGTATTTACATATGTACCCTTGGTAATATTTGTTTTCTTTTTATTTATTTTCTGTGATACCAATACTTTTTTTCTAGATAGGTTAGAAGTAGGATATACATTGGATACTATATAAATCAGAGTAGGTAAAACAGAATAATGAAATTGTATCTGATATTTATTTTTTTTTAACTAAGGGACATTTCTTTTTTATTTTATGTATGGTATATGAAAGTAGATTTATGTATTTCGTCTTGATGTATTGGTCATGTTTTATTTGGGAATAAATCATTTTCAATATAAGGCTTTTTTCTGTTACATGTAGAGAATATTTTCATTTGTGAAGAAATCTTGTTTTAAATTCTGTATCAGGAAACTATAATGCACAATAATTACTATACTGTATAGAGACAGGAACAATGAAAATTATATAATTTTTTATTAAAATATTTTAATTATATTTGAATTGTATATTTTGACTCACCTCGTATTTCTTCATTTTTATGCAGACTAGTTTCGTCGCTTCTGTGTGACATTCTCAGTGCATTACAACTGTTGCCTTACGGTTGTCTTTCCTGCAAGTTGATTTCTGCTCCCTCTGTTGGCTGACTGACAAACTTCCAAATCAATTTTTTTTTCTCTTTCACCAGGAATTTCAAAATTTATGGTTTTCTTTTTATTCTTGCATATGTAAATTTTCTCCCAAATTGTGACTTCCTTAGATTTTTCTGTAACTTTTTTAGTAATTTTGCCTTAGTTTCAATTCTGTGTTTTTTTTTTAACAGAGAAATTTAACAAATTCACAATTTGGGAGAAAATTTACATCTGCAAGAATAAAAAGAAACCATAAATTTTGAAATTCCCGGTGAAAGAGAAAAAAAAATTGATTTGGAAGTTCATCGTCAGCCAACGGAGGAAGCAGAATCAACTTGCAGGAAGGACAGCCACAAGGCAACAGTTGTAATGCATCAAGAATGTCACACAGAAGCGACAAAACTAGTCTGCATAAAAATCAAGAAATATGAGATGAGTCAAAATATACACTCAAATATAATAAAATAAACCTCATAGTTTATTTAGGTAAAATTTGATCACTCACCTCATATTTTTCTTCTTATTTAACTATAAACTAGTTTTGGAACTTAGTTTCCGTTCGGCTCTTCAAGACGACAGAACAACGGTCGTGATGATACTGAGGATGGAACAGAAACTACATTCCGAAACTAGTTTATAGTTAAATAAGAAGAAAAATATGAGGTGAGTGATAAAATTTTACCTACATGAATATAGCTCATAGTGTTATTTCCTACATATATTTAATAAAATGTTTTAATTAGAAAATATACAAGACAGAGGTCTAACTAATGCCCTGTATTGAATGGGTGATCAAGAAATATTCTTTATTATTAACTTACAACTATTCTATGCCCATGGAATCTGTAGAGAAGCACATCATGTTTGTGGAGATAGGGCAGAGCCAGAGCACATGCGCTTTTTACTTTCCCAAGTCATAGTCAGTCTGAAGTTACAATCTCACCGAGTTTTGCATAACCGCTATGCCAGCTTTCCAATTAGCTTTCTTGCTTGAAGCTCTACAGCAAAGTGAGTATTGTCATGTAATGTGTTCTCCCTCCTGCACTTCCTACTGCAGCCTCATTGACCATGCTATTTGCTCGCCTCTTGTGCAAATGGCTTATTTCGAACAGTGTCTCTACAGATTCTATGGACAGACTTTACATGAAGACATTATATTAAAATTAATTTTGGGAAGTAAACATTATGAGGTTATATCATTAATAGTGAGTGGAGAACATATTTTTAATAACTCACCTCATACAATTTCAAATTTATTTGATTTAAGACTATTGGTTTCGAATGAATTTTTATTCATCTTCAGTTGGAGTCATGAAAATAAACTGAAGATGAATGAAAAATTCATTCGAAACCAATGGTCTTAAATCAAATATATTTGAAATTGTATGAGGTGAGTTATTAAAAATATGTTCTCCACTCACTATTAATGAAGATATTATTTTGAATACTGGTAACATATTTTTCATCCATGCATTCCAAAAGTACACTATACTATTTATGCTATTCTTATTAGAGTTTTTCAGTCGTGAAAACAGCTGACGATGACGACAATGGGTCGCCGATACTGCAGTGCTGTGTTTAAAAAAACATAGAAGTATGAGGTAAGAAGAAATTACGATTCATTTAATTCTTATTAATTGAACCTCATAATGTTAAAAATTCCCTAATTTAATATATAAACAAAAAGGAGACCCCATATTTCCTTAGTTTTGCTATTAGTACAGAATATTTTCATGTATATTCTTTAAAAGTATGCATCAGGAAAACTATAAAGGGAAAAAATTATATATAGAACTTACCGTAACATTTCTTTTCTTTCTTATGTAACATTGTATCATATTTTATATACCAGACAACAAAAATTTCTTTTATGACAATGGTAGGTAAGTAATCCTAGTATTTCTTTAATATCTCAGGTTGTTAGCATCACAATTAAAATCTGGGTTTGAAAGTACCTACAAATTTTGCTGACAAGGGAATGGTATGAACAGTTGTCGTAACATGTACAATGCCTTAGACGCTATTTGAAAGTACACAAGAAATAATAGAGAATAACCAAGTTTTAGGTGCAATGGATGAGAAATAAAACTATAACATTGCTCCAGTTTAGTTGAGACAAAAGTGTACAAGTCTGTGTCCTCGTCACTGTCAGACGATAATAAAACATCATGGACGAGTGTATGCACCCCCTCCACAATTACGTCCTCCTCAAACAATTCCGTTTTATGTGATAAAATTTAGTAAGATCAATTTGGCTTTGTGTTGCCTCTGATAGGCCGAAGAAATCTGTTAATATTTTTACTACTATTGCTGGATTCATGGTTTCAATTGTAGTTTTTGTACAAACAAAACTCCTTTTTGTAGCTACTTTCTGAATAAAAAAGAGAAGAAAGCAATGGTTAAATAGTTAAACATTACAGTATAACAATCATAGTAGTATATGTACTTATATTATTTTTGGTCTGGACATCTTACCTCAATATTAATGTTGATTTGTTCTTGGACATGTTTCAAAACAATTCTCTGTTTTATCTTCAGCTTTCCCAGACTGGATAGAAGATAAAACAGAGAATTGTTTTGAAACATGTCCAAGAACAAATCAACATTAATATTGAGGTAAGATGTCCAGACCAAAAATAATATAAATTAAAATAACCTCAAAATATAACTTCCTAAAATTAAATATTAGTATATGTACACTAAAACCGAAGTGCTCATGCATATGACTATAGCATCTGTACCTGTTGTCCATTGGACCTTAAAGTTTGTATATCAACTGTTCTGATACCCTTATTTATAATGCACATATTGTGATTTCCCAACCGAAGACAACTATTTGTCCTATATTGAGGTTAAAATTTTAAGAAATGTAAAACAGTACCTGAGATGTCATTCATCCTCAATAATCAGCAGTATAAGAATTAAATTAATGTTTTTATTACCTCACCTCATATCCTTTTTCTTCTAGACTGCAGTTTCGGAGCTATATCTCCATCATCAGTAGTCTCTCGTCGACCGTTATGTCGTTTCTTGGCGGTTTTTCTTCTTCCTTCTATCGTTGGACCGATGAACCTCTGGATCAAATCAAAATTTGTGGGAGTTTCGAAATTCATGAGTTTATCTTTCTTGTTTTTTTGGATGTGGATTTTTTCCCAGACCGTGAGTTTTTTCTGTTTATCTGTGTGTTTGATTAGGCTAGCACAAAGATAAACAGAAAGAACTCATGGTTAATGTTATTCTCCCACCTCATTCTTGGTTTAGTACCATTGCATTGACTATTTAACTCATGCATGCCCAAATGGTAGTCAATGACCAATCACTTTTCAATGAATTTTGTTTTACAACCAATGACGGTCGTGTTTCACCTCGATCTTTATCAAATTCTGTTTACCAAAATAAAAAAGCTCTTCCTCTTTAATATTCTGAACAGGTAAGAACATTATTTTGCAATGACTGACTCTACAACAAATATGTTGAATATAGAAAATAATGAACAGATTCCTTCAAACTACACATTTGATAATTGTGTATTCAATAATTGTGTTTTTAAATAATGATTTTACTGAGTTGTTTCCTAAAAAAATTAATTAATAACCTATAATGTTGGTTATAATATACAGTTTGATGTGTTTCATTTTTTCTCCACTAGGGTGCATTCTTACAATATTGCGATCTTAGTGAGCTAACACTGATTGCGATCTTATTTGGCAATAAATAATATGATCAAGTTGCAGTGAATGAACATAACCACACATTCAAAGTTAAAATTGGGAAACTATTTATTAAATAACCACACATTTCTGATTTGTTTTCAAACATCGCTGTTAAATTAAATATATAAATATTTTAAAATACTGGTAACTATATTTAAATAGTGATTTTTGAGTAAACAGCTTAATTTTATTTGTTAAATAGTCCTAACAAATGCCAGTCTTGATTTCCAAATCCTCTAGATAAATTGGAAATCACTTGTGGTATTTACTTATGATAACAAAACTGAAAATTAAAAAATAATTAGATATCCGCTTATGGCTAAAGATAGAGGGAGAGGGGGCATAGGACAAGGAGAAAACAACAGATGCATTGGGTACATAACAGTGCAGTCAAAAAAATTAGAACACGTGTCTGGAATAATAATTAATCAACAAAATACATAGTAGTGTTTATTGGCTATCTACTATGAAATAAATACTAAGTATTTCAAAATAAATATTTATTTCTATTTTAAATGCAAATATCGTAAACAGTCCTTTCAGGATTACAATATGAAAGGAAGAAGAATAACTTTCTCTATATACAAAAATTATACATTTTTAACTTTTGCAATAATATAAAAAACTACATAAAATCTATGACACAACAATCCACCATAAAATGTTAATGTAGTATTCATTGCATGAAAATAACATTGTATGCCATGATATTACCAGCAAATAACAAGTTAAAGTGCAAAATAATTACCATAAATATCTTTTTTTTAAATTATACAATAATCTTCCAAAAATAGTATTATGTAATATTTCATGATTTAAGTATATAATAAAAAAAAAAGTGATCCCACTACAAGCCTCAGGAGGCCCTTAGGGTAGTAGGAGGTTAAGGCTCCCACTTTTTCTGGACAATCGGCACTTGATATCAGCTGGGTTGTCAGCCCTGCATGACGGCTGCCTTTACCCCCAGAACAAGCCTCTGGTACTCATTTCCATTAGAGGCTAAGTCGACCTCAGGGCCATAGTGCTGCCAGATTTGGGTCAGTTTAAAAATCCTGACCCCACCGGGACCTTCCGGCTTGTAGCGCAGTGCCTTAACCACTACGCTATGGCGTGCCCCCAAGTATATAATAGGAACTCATAAATACTGCTTTGGTCTGGTACTATTACTTACATTGTATGATGATTTAGTTTCCCAAAAGTCTCAGATGGAGAAGTGGTGCTTAACTAAGCAGAAGAATTTAATATTTAAAGGAAGTGACACTATGAGGTTTATATGCACGGAAAATCGAAAAATTTGGATAATCCAATTAAGTTATTCGGCATTGTGGAAGTTGACATTACTTAAATGCAACAAATATTCATAAAATTTTATATTAAATGTATTTAGGTGTGAGTCGTAATTATCATTATTTTATTTTACTCATAAATATGAAAAAAAAAAAAAAAAAGCAGGACCAACCAAGCTGAAAGTTAATGTGGATACACTGCACATTTGTGTTTATTTTAATTAGATATCTATATTCAGGAGCTCCTGGGTTTTAAAAAAGCATAAATGTTATGAACAATGTGTTTCTCTAGTAAGCAGTCCATGCGTTGGAAATAACTTCCAAGACCTATTAATTACAATTAAAATTGAACAAGAAAAAATATAAATTATATTTGAAGAGAAAAATTTTTGCCTAGACGAGACTCGAACCCAGGACCTTTGGCTTGCCAGGCCAAATGCTCTACCAACTGAGCTACCGAGGCGAGTTGCGATCTAGACGCAAATTTTTCTCTTATATACGTTGTAATTCCCTCTCGCCAAATGCTTTTGAAACCATTTCTTCTATCTAGGCGAAAATTTTTCTCTTCAAATATAATTTATCTTTCAGTGAGAAATGTTAAATCAATAATAAAAACATCAAGAAAAAATATGTTCATATTATTCGTTTTTAAACATCTTAATGATGGACAAATTATATTTGAATAGAAAAATATACGCCTAGACTGGGGTTTGAACCCAGGACCTTTGACTCTCTATGTCACTAGGTAGCTCACTTCGATAGAGCATTGACATAGAGAGTCAAAGGTCCTGGGTTCAAACCCCAGTCTAGGCATATATTTTTCTTTTCAAATATAAGAAAAAATATGATTATGCAATAAATTTAATTTTAAAATCTGAATGTACATTTAACTTACCATAGTTATTAGCATCATACAACTTCTCTTTCATTTCTTAAGGAAGAGAATGTCATCATGTTGTCTAATGGCCAGTATAATGTTCAGTTATACCAAGCATGGGCAGCTCCAAGAGCTCATAACAAATCCTCCCCGCCAATACCCATTCCACTCATTTGTACTTGCACTGGAGACGCAGGTACACAGTGAGAGTCGGTGGCGTTCAATCCAGCATGAGTGTGGCAAATTCTAAACACCGATATCATTTTAATACGGGCTGGGAAAAATGATTATTTTTGCATTCAGAATGGCATGAAAGTTGTTTGTTTATTGTGTTCTACACAGTTCCGTCGTGTGAAACACTATAATATCCGATGGTATTTCAGATCTTCACATGCAAATCAATACGCACAGGCACGATTAGAAATATATAACTATATTTTCACAGGGACATATTAATGATATATACTTTTAAAGTACATTAGGTAACATGCATGGAATTCAAATTAATAAATTAAATATAATAGACATAGAGGACATTATATGTTTTGTTTACACAGGGGATGACAGGATGGGATTTTTAAATAATCTAAAGCAGCAGACACTCCAAAACGATAGCAGACAACCACTTTCAGAAAATTCAATACGTGCTAGTTACCAGATTTCAAAATTGATTGCTGAGAAATCATACCAAATCTAAAACTCTCTCCAGATTAAACGATGACAACCTTGTCTCAATATTACGTCTCTCTACAAGTACTATTCAGCCTGACATAGATAAATTAGTGTCAGTGGTCCACTACGCACCCTTCAAACGTTTGCACAGATACACTTAAAGTATGTATGAATGGAAGGGATTAGTGCATATGTTTCAGCATGGTATGCCGAGATGACAATAACAACAGTCTTGAGTTCAATGAAAGGTGGAATGACTACCCCTCATTTGACATTCCCCATGCCTGAGTTATACCAAGACATTTAAATTGGGTCTTTTGCAAAAAGTGAGATAAAGCTTCAGGGTATGTGTAGGTACAGTATACTGATTAACACTGCCTTAAGGCAATATATACTTTTAATTCTTGTCTTTGCAATTGACTCTAAATCTATATAACAATACTCTAAGATGGGAAAAACATAACATGAAACAAACAATTTAAAAAGTTCTACACTTTCCTAGCAAATATCTAATCATCCTGAGTCAGCAAAAATTTTTTCTGTTTTATTTTTGTGAGTAATATATCTTCTTCAGTTGGTCGGAGTGCTAATGGTGGAATTAAAGCTCCAGCTATGTGCCTTCTCTCTGCATTTAAGAAGTTAAATGTAGCACAAGCCTGCTCTGTTGGAAGAACCTCTATATTGATACGATTTTTCACCATATAAGAAAGAACTTGCTTATTTAGTCTTGTACTGTTGGTTGCATCTCCAACTCCAAGAACAAGTATGTCTGCAAATTGTAACACATTCATTTTACAGAAACGTTCCAATATTAATAATGTAATAAGACTGGATTAATGTAAAAATTGTCAACTCCAGAACACTTATCCCAGCTGTTCTTTACAACATGTGACGTGACTTTTTAAATTCCTTCATCAACTCATGTCAAATTTTATTCTTAGGGTTACTTTTTTTAAATTATTTCCACCATTTATAATGATTTTTACATTTTTTTCTAACAGTTATTTCAATATGTTTTTTCTATGATATTTAACTACATATATAGCATGAAGACTGAAGACATGGCAGCCATATTGATTTTAACAAATATCCAGTGCAGTGAACATAGAGTATTTACTAATTAACTGTACACATACACTTCAGAATTTCAGAACTTACTTTTTATTTTTGGGTGTTGCATTCTTTCACAGGTTAAAGTGCTTAAATTGCGTTAGGTTACCTTTTAGATTGGTCTTTCACAGGTTTGAGTACTTAAAATTGCGTTAGGTTAGTTTTTAGGTTCGTTAAATATCGTGTATATGTTGGCTGCATCCCGTGATTCAATGGTGTAAAGTGCTTCGCGTTTGTTGGTACATGCGCATGGTGTATGTTTGGAACTGAGAAAAATTTTTCACATCACATGTTGTAAAGAATGTCCCTTATTCCAAAAATTAGTCATGACCAGAGCCGAGAATTGTGTTAGAAATGGCAGTTTAATGTTTTTTTCCTGTCCTTTTTTACATAAAATCTCAGTGTTACTTCCTAAAAAAATTAATTTAAAATCCTTTAAATTTAATAAATAAATGCCTTTATTTTATTATGATTTATAAATTTTGGGAGCTGTAAAAGTGTTAGACTGATGAAAGGAAATAACTCCACGAACAAATTAAATCGTAGCTTTCAGTCAGTTCATATTATCTTTGAGAAGTAAGAGCATCACTATGCAAAAATGTAGAAGGAAATTTTTATTTCTATGGGGTTTTATTTGGTTTCCAATAGGTTCATGCTTCCTTCAAAAGTGATAATGAATAGTAAATATTTCAATTCTTTATTGAAATAGATAATATTTCAATTCCCTTTCTCATGTATCTATCAACATGTCAAATTCAGTGTTTTTGGATATAAACTATAATTTAAATATTCATTTCAAGTAATAGTTGTAATACAATAAGCTGATAATTGTTAGTAATTCAATATATTTTAGATATGTTCTTTATTTTGTTGTTAAAATGTCACATTGTCTATACAGTAAAAGCTCCTTATTCACGGGGGATATGTTCTGCAAATATACCGTGAATATAGAATAGTAATTTGTATGGGTTATAGGGGATACATTCCAAGGTTCCAAAATAAAATAAAATAAATTAATGAGAGATGTTTATTATTGCAACGAATGACAAGTTGAAACAATACAACACTGATCGTGGTGAGGGCAGCATTTATCAACGGACATAGCGGCAAGTGAAATACAGCAGCAGTAGCTTTTAACAATGAACTTTAGGCTTAGTGACAATAAGGTTTGTTTTACTTTTATATTAATTTGCCCATTTGGTATGAATTACTGTATGTAAAAGTCGCCTTGACACGTGGCTGCAGTAAAAAAGTTAATAAAGGATACTAATGCTTCTAATATACCGAATGGATCCGCGAACAAAGAAATTTTTAGCCACGAATACAGGAAATGAGTCGCAATTTTTTAACGTGCGAATAAGGAGCTTTTACTGTATACTAATTTCATTACAAGGACATGCAGTAGTTAAAAAAATGTATTTACAAAACTTGGAAGATAAGGTAATTTAATAATAGTAGTTCCAATAATGGAGTTTTCATGATATCCTTTACATATCCAAACACTCTTAATCTTAATTGGTTTTTATAGAGAGCTTTCTCATTAATAACAACAATTGATTTTATCTGAAGAAGTTATGATTGTAAAGTCTTCTCTTCCATTTCACCATGATTAAATTGTACAGATATTAACAATTATGAATCAACTGCAATTAAAATTAACATACAATACACATTATATAGTTGATAATGAAAGTAAAATATTAATGACCGTAATAATAATAATAATAATAATAATAATTACTACTACAATTATTACAAACCTAGATATTGGCCTATATTGACCAGCTTCATGGGCTAGTGGTCAGCGTTTCTGACTACTGTTCATGAGGTCCCAGGTTTGATTCCCGGTCAAACCTAGGAATTTTTCCTTAAAGGGAATCATTCCTGTGGTTGCCCATGGTCTGGAATTTAGGTTAAGAACTCTCCTGGCGCTTCATTATCATTTATCACTCATCATATCATCAGGGTAACGTAACTCTGCCTTCCAGGTGCCCCAACTTCAGAAGTGGGTTACAATTAAGTCAATGCCAGGAGAGAACACCAGAAACATCCAAATGACAACCTGGGGCATTGAATAAATAAAATATATTGACCTACATGTGGAATTGTCTTGATAGAGAAATTTACTATATTTCTTGGATGGTTTAAACCAATTTAATTTCTAAAATTTATCAGTGCAGGCACTAAATCACCTAGTATCATTCCATCCCTTATTCTATTACTTCTTAAGACTATAAATAATGTTCGATCAATGTGTCCCTCATTCTTACTTCTAGGAGTGTAAATAATGCTCACATACCAGGTTTTGGCTCCAGCAGACAAAACAAAGAAAGAGATTCTTCATTAATATCCTCCACAATTCCTATATTCCAACTCAACACTGTTCGAGGAAATATAGCCATTGGTCCCAAAATGAACATGCCATTGTTCAATCGAAAACCAACCTACAACCTACACACAATAAGGAAATCAAAACTATATAATTACTGTAAAAAGATTTTTTTCTAAAACCTCAATACAAATATCATGGAATTATATAATGTATTTTAATCACTTCAATTTATATGATACGGTTTCAATCATTAAATTATATTTCTATACTAGCCAATGGAAGTACTTAAGAAATAATGAAAAGCTAAATAATTATCATAGTAGAGTCCCAATAATAATTCAAGTTAGTTGGTATAAAGGCTATGGTGTCTCGGATTACGTGGAAATATATCTACATCATATTCTATAGCAATCTTTTAATAATTTTTCGTCTGTCTAAGTCTTCAGATAAATTCTTTCTTATACTTTGAGCAAGTATTCCTCATCAAAACTTAAAAAAAGCATTGGTCCCAATTGAGATCTTACAACTGATTGTAACTTAGCAGAAATGAAGCAGTTAAAAATAAAAAGGTAACTTCAGTATGACATAAAGCCCATGGGACAGATGTTATTTTTTGTGCATTTATCCTGGTGGCCTAATGGTTACTAATGCTCTCCTCTTATTCCAAGGTTTCAGAGTTCAAACCTGAATATGGTCATTAGATTTTATGGGAGTAAAAATCCCTAGTATGACTTCCTTCTGAACAGAACTAAAGTAATTTGTCCTGAGTTGTATATTTACAGCATCTATAAGAAATTCAAATCTAAATTAAGAACAAAATTTGTGGGCTCTTTTACATGTTATGCATTTCTGCAACAAGATAGAAGAGTGAGCTCCTACACTTGGGACATTCTATGTCAAAGCAGACTTTACCCAACTGGATCATCTCAGATTTATATGAAACTTTCAGGACTCATTCATTGTGGAAGGACACAAGGAATATCTATCTTTATTTTTTTTTAAATAATGGCTCTGGGACCAAAAATGAGTTCTCTAGGGGGAATTCATGGAATGTGGCACAACCATCGCTGCAGCCTCATAGAGCGAGACAATTGAACATCTAAAAAAAACTCCTGGCGCAACAGGCCTACAAGGCCCTTAGCCTACCATCCGGCTGCTGGCCTCACATCCACATGTGTCAATCACAGAGGTAGATGATAATCAGCCAATGTAGGGGTGACATGTGGTCAGCATGTTGAGTCCCCCAGCCATTATAGCTGGTTTTTTCAACCTGGAGCCGCTACTTATTGTAGCTACCCAAATGCATCACGATGCTGGGTGGGCACCGGTCCCATACTGGCCAAAATACCATGAAAATTTTTTCCCCCATGGAGACTCGAACCAGCGCAAGTCCCATAGCTCTGCGCCAACGCTTCCTGCCTTAACCACTTGGCTACGGCACGGGACAATTGAACATCTACAAAGGGCAATTCACAAAAAGAAAGAGGAATGTTGTCATGAGACACTGTCCTTCTTCTTGGTGCTCGGCAGCACACTAGACAGCTGCATTTTCAATCATAAGTGTTTGACCACCCACAATACACCCAGATTTGGCTCCCTCTAATTTTCATCTCTTTGCTCATAAGAAACGGTGTCTAGAAGGACAGCATTTTTGCAGACAACAAGCTGAAGACATGCATGGAGAATTAGCTGAAAACACAGGCAGCTGCCTTCTATGACGAGGGTTTTGGAAACTTGGTACCATGCTATGAAAAGTATCTATGTCAAAGTGGTTACAATATGGAGAAAAGCTGGTAGGTGTAGGTAAATGTGCAAATAAAACTTTTTTTTTTATTTTTACTGTGGTTTTAATTTCACAACTGATTGGACCTTGAAAAAAAAATAGCCCTCATACTATACTAAGTAAATCTCAACAGTTTTTAACCTAAAGATTGCTGATTGGGATTTATTTAGGATAGTATTAATGAAGTCAGGGGAAAAATTAATTAGAATTTCACATAAATCAAACCTAGATATCATGAAAAAAAAAAAATTCCTTACGTTTTGATATATTTAGTTAACAATATGAATTCTTGGTGATTTTTTATTTTTTTGTTGTTTTACTGAGTTAAGACAATGTGATCAGTCAATGTGACAAATCAATTGGGTTGACAATTCTGTTTCCTATGATTCTGATCTAACTTGTAGAGCAGATATGTTGTTTTTTTAACATTTTTAAGTTAGATTTATGTGAATTTTTAATTTGTTTCTTCTCTATTTTTTGTACTTTTTTCCTTACCAAGAATTACCAGTACATATGTGTGTAAATATATATATATATATATATATTAAGTTATGTAGATAGGAAATAACACTATGAGGTTTTTTAATATTGTTTATTTTTTATTATTTCACTCACCTCATACTTCATAATTCATAGCAGACCCTGGGTTTCTTCACATCTTTTGTGACATTCTCAATGCTGCGTCACGTTCACAACGGCCGTTGGACGTCAGTTGTGAATGTGACGCAGCATTGAGAATGTCACAAAAGATGTGAAGAAACCCAGGATCTGCTATGAATTATGAAGTATGAGGTGAGTGAAATAATAAAAAATAAACAATATATATATATACATGAGATTGGTAACTGAATAATTGTACAACCTAATTTTTGCATTTTTTATAAAGTTACAGTATTGCACTTCTTCGCTGACAATCCCCAAAACATGTAATAAACATGCTCATTGCTAGATGGTATGATTACAATGCAATCCTCTTCAAAAATTATATGTGGACTGATGTCTGCACAAACTTACCTCCATCTTGTAAACGATGAAAAGCATTTCATGCAGTTTGTTCAAAACTATACGACCAAGTAAGTCGCTGTATTATGAACAGGTATTTAGCCATATCCCTACCTTAGAAAGACTGTAGTGATTTTTAAATGACAAACTACTATAAGGTTTGACATTACGTAAGTTCATTTATTATCAGTCATGTATTTTTATCTTCTGTGGCTTTGATTACACGCAACATATAGTAATTAATTACACTGGTCAACATGATTTTTATCTCATGAGTACCAATAGTTGTACTTAATGCAGTTTTTTATCATGTTTTCAAATATGTATTCGGAATTTCTCCATCACCCACACTTTTTTATTATTTCAATTTCAATTAATGGATTTAAATCATTATTTTTTAACAAACATTTTTTCGTCCATTTGTCCATTGTAAAATAAAACCAAATGAGCTAACTCAGGAGATTTCAGCTATGGAAAAGAGCTATCAAAGCAAATAGAATCTTAATATGCTGGCCGATTGTTGTTGGACCATCAAGAGGGATGCTCCACAGGCAAAATATAGCAGAAAATCGTCATTTCTTACTTTCTAGGTGAGTCCGAATGTTCGAATATTGTGCAGTTATGAATGTAGAAAATATTAAAGTGTTTGAAATTATAATGCCTGTCTCTTGGAAACCTTGCGTGATGGAGAAAAACCAATATCATATTTGAATCCAGGAGAAAAAATACTATCAGAATCACATATTTTTCCTTCTGAGACAACAAAAAGTTTATTTTTTGTTGCTCAGTGTTATCAAGACTCTAATGTAAATCATAAATCTCAAACCTGGCTGTAGGAATCAATCATTAATGTTTCCAATTCTTTGTTTAGAACTTGTACTGTTGTTTTACCATCAGGATCATAACTATGACATGTTAATAAACTGGTTGAGAAAGATCTTCTATAAGACCTAAAACAATAAAATGCTAAGTGAATGTTAACATCATGTACCTTCTAAATCAGCAGTTCTGAACCTTTTTAAGTCTAGAAATTATCTCTAAAGATATTATCCTCATGGTAAACTGTTTGCTCATATAGGCCTATATAGGTGGTGCTTATAAATGACCCAACATGATCAATATTTAGTACTAAATTTGAAGAGAGAAATTTTCGCCTAGACCAATACTTGAACCCGGGACCTTTGGCTTTCCGGGCCAAATGCTCTACCAACTGAGCTACCGAGGCGAGTTGCGATCTAGATGCAAATTTTTCTCTTTATATGTTGTAATTCCCTCGTGCCAAATGCTTTGATGAAACCATTGCAATGATAGAAGCAACGGTTTCAAAGCATTTTGTGCAAGGGAATTACAACGTATAAAGAGAAAAATTTGCGTCTAGATCGCAACTCGCCTCGGTAGATCAGTTGGTAGAGCATTTGGCCCGGAAAGCCAAAGGTCCCGGGTTCGAGTCTCGGTCTAGGCGAACATTTTTCTCTTCAAATATAATTTATCCTTCAGTGAGAAGTGTTAAATTAATAATAAAAACATCAATTTAATATTAAGTTTAACACTTCTCACTCAATGACAAATTAAATTTGAAGAGAAAAATATATGCCTAAATCAGGATTTGAACCCAATTTCTCTGGTTCTGTATACCAGTGCTTTAACAATTTAAGCTATTAGCAGAATAGCTTAAATCGTTAAAGCACTGGTGTACAGAACCAGAGATATTGGGTTCAAATCCCGATTTAGGCATATATTTTTCTATTTGAAAAGATAGAGCATTGACATAAAGAGTCAAAGGTCCTGGGTTCAAACCCTAGCCTAGGCGTATATTTTTCTTTTTAAATATACAGAGTGAATCATAAATATGGCTCTATACGTTTGATCGCGTTGTATGATGAAAATATTACCATTATAGGAAATATGAAATTACCGTTGGAAAGGCAATTATTCAAATTACAGCAATGGAATAAAACAAAACAGTGCAGAACTTACGTCATTAGCCAAAATGGCATTGAATATGCAACAGAAAATTACAATTGCTGCATGGACAATAACATATGCTAATGATCGTGAGGCTGCAAGACGTGAGTTTAATGTAGCATTGCAACCGTCGACTGTGGGGAAGTGGAGAAAATGACTGCTGGAAATGGGAAGGATGCAGAAAATCAAACCTCCTGGAAGGCCTCGCATTAGCATGAATGTAAAAACAACGAAGAGAATTGTGAAGGCGTTCGATGCTAGCCCACAAAAATCAACCCGCCAATCTGCACATGAGCTTCATATCAGTCAATCGAGTGTGTGTCATGTTTTGAAGTGTGAGAAGTACCACCCCTTCAAACCGATTCATGTCCACAAACTTAATGAAGACGACCCTGACAGGCAGATGGAATTTTGTGAATTTTTTGTATGGGAATCAGCAAACGACGAACTTTGGTACAGAAAATTGCACTTTTCTGATGAAGCTGTTTTCCATGGAAACAGATGTGTTAATCAACACAATTGTAACTATTATGGTAAACAGAATCCTAATGTTATTGAAGAGACACATTTAAGATGCGGCAAAGTCACTGTTTGGGCTATGATCGGATGGGAAGGACTGTTAGGAATGCCAAATTGTCCTGCCAGTAATGCTAAGTGCTGAACATGAACAATGTTTATTCCAGCAGGATGGTGCACCTCCTCACTATGCAATTGCGGTGAGGGAAATTTTGGATGATCATTTGCAAAACAGGTGGGTAGGAAGAAGAGGCTCCATTGAACGGCCAGCCCGTTCCCTTGACCTCACAGCATGTGACTATTGGTTGTGGGGTTATTTGAAGGAGAAGGTTTATACCCAGAATCCTCAAGACGTCGACATGCTGAAATTAGTGATTGAGGAAGAAATTAGAGCTATTCCTCTAAACATGTATCATAATGCAATGAATGACTTTCCAAAGCATTGCCAATTATGCTTGGATGTAAACGGCGAACAGTTTGAAGCAATAAAGTGACTTGCTTAGTGTTGTTGTGATTTGTTTTGTTCTATTGTTGTAATTTGAAGGATTCCCTTTCCAATGATATCATATTTATTTTAATAATAATATTTTCGTCACAAAATGCGATCAAACGTATAGCCATATTTCTGAATCACACTGTAATTTGTCCATCATTAAGATGTTTAAAAACGAATAATATGAACATATATTTTTCTCTTCAAATTTAATCCAACATGATCATAAAATCATACATGTGTGAGATAAGATAGTTGGATCCTGGCAATCTAACAAAGTATCCATCACAAATATCATCTCTGGAAAAAAAAAAAAAAACAAAAACACTCATAACTACACAAACCTTGAAACCATATAAGTGCACTAAATTGTACCCTATATAAAGTAAATTGGTGCAGAATCTAGAATCTGCACAGAACTCCTAACTCCATTTTACAATGTGTATCTGTCTAGTGGCATAAATTAAATTTTGTTCCATAAATTCATTTTGGTCACACGTAGAAATGCATTATATAATGGAAATGGACAGCTAGTGACAATTGAGGAAGTGGCTGAATTCAAATACCTAGGAACAATAATCACAAACAGGAATGAGATGCACAAGGAAATTAAACATAGGCTCAATTCTGGAAATGCATGTTATTATGCATTACAGAGACTCTTGTCTTCCCAACTCCTTTCAAAAAACATTAAACTGAAAATATATTATAGCAGGATTTTAATATCATAATAAATATGAAAGTTAAAGTTAATAATCTTGTATTTTAAAATTCATTTAATATTTAAATATAACTTAAATAAGAAAAACATCTAAATAATCCATTGTGTTCATTGTTGAATAAAAATATATCAGTAACAATTAAAGAAATTGTATTACATAACAGTCTTTCAACTTTTATAATATTATTTGTTGAGGAGACAGACCTTTCAGGTGAATATTCTATAATTTTATATTAATAACAGTCTTTCTAAATAATGCTTTTAAAAATTGTTTTAAGTCATTGTTGTCAGAATTATAAAGCTATCTGTTATAACTGTAATAAGAACACCTGCTTAAATTCATATTTCTAAATGAAAGTATACTAAACTCTGATTGGATGTTAAAACAATTAACTTTTTGATTTAACAAATCAAATTTAAACCTTGTATTTAATGGACCATTAACCAATATAATTTAAAATATAGCATCATGTGATGTAATAATGTTCTTTAAAATTGTAACAGAATTACACTATTCAATCTGCATACAACTTTCAACAAACATAGAAGCAATAAGAGTTCTCCTGATAAAATGTGATATTTAATACAAGAAGAATAGCTGATTCAAGAAAAGAAAATAATTTTATTTTAATTGACGGTGAAGAATAATACCACCTACACTTACTTGATCTGCTGGGAAATTAAATAGTAAATAAATTTACAATTATTTCTACAAGAAACAGTTTTCAGTGATTGTGAAGTGTTTTCCTATCCAGTGTACCAACTTCCGACCCTAAGAATAGAATCCAGCTCTACCGAAAATTAAACCCAACCTGAACCAGTAATTATTTTTATTTTTGGACACCAATCCTTCTATCAAAATGTTACTACAATATCGGCCATGAAGAAGAGAGTAGCTGCCTTCAAGATGTCACCGCACGGAGGTGGTAAAGAATTACTTCTTCAATATAAGACTATTATTCTCACTAGGTATTATTATATGCGATAGACCGAAACATAGGCGACTCTTACTTCTAAGGTAGGAAAGGAGATTACGAGTATTTGAGAATAAAGTTCTTAGCGAAAATTTGAGGACCAAAGGATGACGAACAGACAAGTGAATGGAGAAGACTGCATAACAGTGAATTACATGGTCTTTATAGGAAAGAGCCAGATATAATGAGAACAGTTAAGTCTCGTTAGACGGGACATGTGGCATGAATTGGACGGATGAAAGACATGCATGGAAGATTACTTAGTAGGACAACCCAGAGGGAAAACGGCCAGTTAGGTAGACCAGAATGACGTGAGCTTGGTGCGGAGACTAACATGTAACTATGATTTAGAGGGAAGTAGAATATACAGGGGACGGATTGGAAAAACATTTGAGCTCAGGATAGAGAATAATATGCCAGAAGATATTGTCGAGTGCACCGCCATGAACCTATCGAGGGTTCGATAGCTGCAGTGACGATTAGTTAAATTCATTGTGAAATTCCTACTACTCTGTCTCATTCTCTCTTTTTCCCCACACTGTAAAATTGATGGAAATGGCGTGTTGAGAGAGTGATTTCCATGAACTGCTGAGCGTGATAATATTCTTGGGCCAATCACATTCTAGACTTAAAATGTCTTGATCAAATCAAACAAAAAAAACAATAATTGGAAAAACTTAAAAATTTGCCGTTCACTTATTCAATTATTCTTTCTAAGTTCTACAGAATCACAATGTGCATGCACAAACACTTGTAACTTCCACCAGATAGCAGGACACATCTCAGAAATCAATATGACCAACTTTCACAATAAATTCCCACACATTTATAAGAAATGGATGTACAAAAACTTCCCCCTTCCTAACCTAACAAAATAAATTACAAACATATTATTATGAACTAATCTGGTGTACACTGACTTGTCCTATCAAAACCTAACAAAATTATGTGAATTTCTAAAATATTTTGGAATTAATTGTGAATGTTGGCCACACTGATTTCACAGATATGTCCTGCCATCTAGTGGTTATATTAAGGGTTCGCGCATGTGCACTGTGATTCTATAGAGCTTAGGAAAAATCAATGAGAGACAAATACCACAATTTGCATATATAGATAGATATTTAATAATTGTAAAATATGTTTTAAAAATTGTTGCAAAATGTTTAAAATACTACCAAATCTTATTAAAAATGGAAAAAGAATGTAGTTCAACAATGTCATAAGATTGTTTTATGAAAAAGCATTGAGCAACTGGCTCAACTTTAGATTACCTTCCACTTGATTTTCTATACTATATTCTTGTAATACTCCTGCTCAACGTACTTCTTCCATCTTTACTAACATTTCATACTATTTTAAATGTTTTGCAATGATACTTAAACATTTTTTTAGAATTGTTAAATATTTATCTACATACGGTACACAATGAACTTTGAAGTTCTGCAGAATCTTTATGTGCATGCAGCAACTATTAAAGAAACTTCCGCTAGATGGCAGAAATATCAGAGAAATCAGAATTATCAACATTTGAAAATATATTTAAAGAAATGGAAGTTCACTCACTTCATTTTGTTAGGTTCCGGTGGGACAAGGTAATTAATTTTGTTAAGTTATGAAGGGAGAAGATGGTGTACATCCATTTCTAATGTTTGGGAATTTATTGCAAAGGTTGGTCAAACCAATTTCATAGCTACGTCGTTCCGTCTAGCGACAACTAGATAAACTTTTGCGCATGCACACTGTTATTCTGTAGGAATCTGAAAATTTATTAGGGTATATAAAACTTTTTCAGAGTCGTCTATTCAAAAGTTGAGCCCAATAATTCAGTGGTCTGTATCTGGCAATTGCTCTAATGTGAGACAAAAAGTGAAAGAGTTCTGGATATTACTTAATCTAATTTAGCTAATTGGTTTCCTACCTAATCTATCAATTATTTCTAATCAACCGAAATTGAGGTACGCTAGCAAAACGAAGCTATTTAAAAACCACTAAACTAGAATTTCTCAATTAAATTACTAAAACATATCTAAAACATAATTTGAATATCAAATATCCGTCCTTATATCATACTTTTTCACTGCTGGATTGAAATTATAGGTTAGGAACGCTAAAATTCCAGATTAAAGTTTTAGCCAACGTATCTTTTCTTCTCGTATTTTGATTAATGTTAGATTTGGGACAAGGACTGCTTGTGAGGCCAAATTATGAAACAGTTCGCCAATAATAAATTATATGTAATTATCATAAATAAATAATATAATGATCGATTAAATAAGATAATTACCTTGGTAAAGATAAACAAACGTTTCTCAATACATTACAAATTGCTGAATACATTCTCGAAAACTAATATTTAATACAATTTCTTCGTGATTTAAAAACTGAGATAACTTTCTGATTATTCTAACCTATACATGTATATTAACTTCTGTTTCTAATCAAAACATGGATGAAGTTATGATAGAAATTAAAAAATAATTTCGATGAATTTAAATTAAAATTCGATCTATCGACATAGAAAACAATATGTATCGATCTTTATACTCGACCTAAACCAGGAACCAGATTAAACTATCTCTGGCGAGTGGCAGGAGGAACTAACAATTTACAGATTGCTGTATTACCGACAAATTTCTCCCGTTTACCAAAGATGATTTACCACCTCAACCCTAAAGGCAAAAGAGACCTCGGAAGACCCTTCAACCGATGGAAAGATCAGTTTTTGTAATCGCAGAACGGGCATCATCACCCAATACTGCATATGGAAGAAGAAGAAGACCGACAAATATCAACAGCGTCATCTGTTGGGTTCAGAAAATTAATATTTTTCTTAATCTCGGTAGCTTAGTCGTTATTTTCGGCGTTTACTATACCATAAGTATAATAATTTTCCTAAAGTATTTATTAATAAAAATAACATCTCACACCTTATTTTGTTTTGATTTTAGACTGATTTTTAGATGGAGCAAGGAGAAGTATGGGACATAGAGATTTGAGGGAAGAACATGCTTCAGACAGAACCTCTGGAGACAAATCACTTTGAGTTGAAGGAGAAACACTGTATTGTGGAATATTCCTAAAATAATAATAATAATAATAATAATAATTATTATTATTATTATTATTATTAATTTATCCAAGAAAAGCAACAAAAATGGTACGGGCATCTCAAGCGTATGGAGGATGAAAGATTAGAAAATAATAATAATAATGGGATGGACATCATCAGGAACGAGAAGGAAATGACGACCAAATCTCACGTGGATCCAAGGGATTAGAAAAACTTCGAAGGACTGGGAAATAGAGGAAGAATTATGTTATAATAGAGACGAATGGAAGAAAATTATAAAACGAAATTAAATACAAATCATTAGTGCCGGAAAAATGTGTCAACATAGTTAAAACCGGAAATATATATATCCACCGCTGTGGTCTTGAGGTAGCGTGCTGCCTTGTCACGTAGCGGGCCCGGGTTCGATTCCCGGTCGGGACAGGCACCTGGTTGAGGTTTTTTTCGAGGTTTTTCCTCACCTGTAAGACAAATGTCAGGAAGCTAAGGCCCAACGATCCCCGAAAATCATCCGGCCATCATTATCATCATCATCCTTCACCGGTGTGGAAAGCAACGGGAAGCCACCACACCTATAATTCCCTTGTAAAGCTGCAAAGTATAGCATGAAAATGTTATCATTGCAGTGAAAGACCTGTCCTCGGGCAGAATTACTATGGATGGATTATTATTATTATTATTATTATTATTATTATTATTATTATTATTATTATTATTAAGGTGAGGATTTTCATGTGCTAAAAGTTAATTTTGGAATAGCATAATAAGAAGTAAGACTTCTATCTTTTGTCTTAGTTACACATACAAACAATCAGTAATATAGGCCTATACTGTGTTAGTATCTTAACTTTTAGTATATACCTAATTATTAATATTACATATCCCTCGTTGCTATATGTGGGAAAATAAGCGTAACCAAATTTAGCCTAGCTAAGAAACTCCCTCTAGGGAGCACTCATGCTTCCATATGGGACGTATGGTATATTACATTTACGATTGAAAATCAGACACTATTAAACAGGTCTAGGGCTAAAGAATACAGAACCAATTTGAAGTTCCCGAGCTAATGTTTTAAATGTAAAGTGTAATTATGTAGGCATTTTCAACGACTTTTTAAGTTGAAAACTAGACAGTGTAGCAAGAAAAGAAAACCAAAATGACTATATATTTTTCTTTTCACTGCAGGTGATCCTACTGCGGGTATAAAGCATCATGCACTGATGCAATAGCTATGGGACTTGTGCTGGTTTGAATCCCTATTGGGGGATGAAATTTTCTCATAGAATTTTGGCCAGTGGTCACCCAGCATCGTGTTATTAAGTAAAGACTCTAGGTTGAAAATAAAAACAGCTATAACGGCTGGTAGACCCGATATTCTGATTTCATCTTACCCCTTTATCTGTTGGATGATCGTCCACTTCTGTGATTAACACATGTGGATGGCAGGCCAGCCGGCTGGTAGGCCAAGGATTTTCTACGCCTAATGTCCATGAAGCTTATTTATTTTTTAATACTGCTGGAATCGTTGTATTATTATGTATAATTAGCATGGGCGCAGCGAGGAGGGTGCAGGGGTGTGCGCTCGCACCCGCCCCTTGATTTTCGACCAATTAACACTAGATAGAATTATATTTTCTTCTATCCGAAAGGAGGTATAAAATGTTAAAAATAGATGTAAAAAATAATAATAATAAGACGTCCGTCAAACCCAAACGATGTTATATATCGATTTGTCAAATACTTGTCCCAGTGGACATAAGCATCTTCAGTGCGCCAGAAAATTCTAGACCTCTATTATGAACGGCTAACGCAGCATTCACTTCTCGAATTTCAGCTGAGTACCTGAGTTTGTTTTTCGACGCATAGACACTTGTAGAAACTTCGCCTGACCATGACTCTTCATTGACCGCTCACAATTCTATAATGAAAGCTTTGTTTTATATATACAGCCTTCTAGTGGTCAACGCCCATTTACCGTGATTGGTTAAATGCTCGCCATGCCTGTGTCTCTTATTTTCTAGTACGTTCGATAGGCTCAAATAATTACACTAAGCAACAAAAAAGAAATTTTTTCTCAGAAAGAAAAATATGTGATTCTTATAGTATTTTTTCTCCTGAATTCAAATATAATACAGGTTTTTCCCCATCACGCAAGGTTTCCGAAAGATTCCATCCTTTTAGCCGGGAACCAAGCATTTCAGACTGGTTTTTGGATAACTTTAAATCTCGTATGAGATCGTTAAGATCTTCTTGAGTCAATAAATGAGGCCCAGATGAACAGCTTTGTTCAAAAGTTGTATCACCAAAATCGTTTATTCTTCTTCCTTACTTCCATCAGAATCTGAGCTCTCTTCATCTAATGTCACATGTTCTGGAGGTTTTGGTATGGGCAATTCTTCGCAGTGTGGAACTGGTCTCATTGCAGATTGCAAGTCAGGGTACACCACTGTATGTTTTGATTTTGACGTAATCCCTTTAATGTTTGTTTTATTTTAAAAAAATAATTATTTAAATCCATTAATTGAAATTGAAATAAAAAAACTGTGGGTGATGGAGAAATTCCGAATACATATTTGAAAACACGATCAAAAAACTGCATTAAGTACAACTATTGAACTCATGAAACAAAAATCATGTTGACCAGTGTTATCCAGTTGATATATTATTTACTCTAAGGTTCTGTTAGACTCATGTTTTAACGTTGAACTACGTGTATTCATGCGTGTATGCATAAAAATGGATATAAGAAAATTCTTTGGTAAATACCTACACAATTTGTATCATTACAATATTATTTTTTCCTCGGATAGTTTACAATTTATCATCTCAACCTGCCACCGTTAATTTGTATAATCATAAACTTTACACTTAAGAAAATAACTCCATAGAACAAAAATAAAATAAAATTAGGAAATTAAAAAATAGCCCACATGAGATTTTAACCTGTCCCTTAATATAAAAGGTATGCAGACCAGTGACAGTTGTTAAGACCAAGCGAAATTAAGTGGATCTAAGTGTAATGAAATGCGGAATATTTTCAATTTTTTTTCATTATTTTTTTAATTATTTTGTCCAAGCCCTGGTTGTTATAGCACTAAAATTATTTATTTATAATCTGAGAATTTAATGACTAACAATTGTTTTATTTTTTAGTTCCCTAAGAGATTCAATAATTGAAATTATTTATTGCCCTTGCATTTGTTTAATTATAGTTAAATTATTGAGTGTCCTGGCCAAAAACTCGTAAGTGGCAATAAGAAGATTGCGGCGGATAACTTGAAATATTTATCTTCTATCTAGGATACCATTATCTTCTGTAGCTGTATTTCCTATAAGGGGTAAACATTGGATGAAGGCGTCTTCAGGGATTTGATATAGTGGAGAATATTGATGCCGGTGATATAAACGTCAAGAATGCTACCTACCTTTCACCACAAATTCAAAATGAATTGATTGAATTATGTGACTCTGAGGTAAAAGAAACGATTGCGAATGATGTAAAAAATGCCAGCGCTTACAGTGTTTTAGTTGGTGAAAGCTGTGACATTTCTGGAATGGAGCAATTGTCTATGGTGTGCGGTTTTTTATGAGAAACTGAATAAACTTTGAGAAGAGTTTCTGGGCTTTGTTGAACCGAATATAATGGGCGTCCAGTTAATTGCTGCAGAAATTGAGTTTTTTTTCGAAGAGATAGAAATGTGTCGGCCAGGGCTATGACGGCTGCTCGACAATGGCAAGAAAAGACAACAGGTTCCAGAAACGTTTGCGCGAGTTTCCCCCCCCCCCCAAAGATATTTACTTTTACTGCGCGAGCCACAAAATAGTTTGCCCGAGGTGAGAAACATGATAGCTACAATTAAGGATATTATAAGCTTTTTTCGAAAGTCGCCGCTGAGAAGACAGCATGTCCCAAGCATTCATATGCTCTACGAAACACGTTGGTCATAAAAATATAAGAATATTGGGATATTTATTAAACACTTTTTGAAATTGATGAACGGCCTGAATTTGTTTGCAGTAGAAGGAAACGCACCAAGCCGAAAACAAGCTGATCAGTTGCATGCTGCTGCAAGTAGAAGTACTTTCATCATTTGTTTGTGTCTGATAGCAAAATATTCTACTTATTTGGAACCTGTCTTTAATTCACTGCATAGATTTAATTAATGCACGGCACATATTGAAAGCCTTAAAAGCATGGTAATAGATCATCGCAAAAAAAAAGTGATTAGATCTCCGAAGGCATCATGAAAGAAATGAAGATTATTGCTTCTGAGCTATATAGTTGAAATCACACTAACAAGAATATCCAATAAGCAGACACATCGAGCTAATCCACAATGTAATCCCGAAGATTACTTTAAGGTGGCCATATTAAATCCCTACTTGGACTAGTTCCACACAGGTTTGTCAGACAGATTTGGAGAATCCCAGGGTCCTGCTTCTGAACTTCAAATGCTGCACCCTAAAAACCTAAAAACATCTCTGAAAGATGTTTAAGCAACGGCGAGCAAAATTTCAGAGTATTATAAAATCGAGGGGTTGTCCACCGAAATTGAACTATGGCATCGTATGTGGATGAAAGGAAGTGGCAAGGATAAATAAGATCATTTTGTTAACATTGTGGACGAGTGCGATTTTTTTCCATCCATCAAAAAAGCAATTACAATATGCCTGTCTTTACCATGCACTACGGCGTCGATTGAACGCACTTTCAGCACCCTAAGAAGAGGTAAGACATGGTACCGATCTACAATGACAGAAAATCGCCTATGTATGCTCAGTCTACACAAAAAAAAAAAACTTATTAAAATGATATTGAAAAATTCAAACAAAACGTACTCAATTTTTTTCTCAAACGAAAAGGCGAGTCTGACTGTGTGTGTAATTGTACTTTATTGGTAGCTAAAATGTAGCTAATAGTTTCAATACAATTAAGTATAACAATTAAGAAGTAATCTTGACAAAAATTCAATTAGCCATGCCTAAAAATTCTGGAATTATTTCACTATTATTCTTCATATTTCCTCTTCAATAGCGCTGTAGTTTTCTTCCGAAATACATTGAGGTTAATTTATTTTTTTAATGTCATCACATTGCCATTTCGACATTCTGGAATTCTCTTCTGATATGGCGTTATTGTAACCCACTTCTGAGTTTGGGGCGCCTGGAAGGCAGAGTTACGCTGTCCCGATGATATAGGATAAGTGATGATGTTAGTAATGATGCGCCAGGAGAGACTTTAATGCTAAACTTAATGAATATGTTAATAATGATAATGATGGCCAGATGATGCTGGGGGAACGTTTTGGCCTTAAAGTTTCCTGAAATTTGTCTTACAAGTGAGAAAAAAACCATCACCTAGAAAACTTGTCCCGACCGGAGATCTAATCCGGGCCCGCTGCGTGACGAGGCAGCACGCTACCTCGAGACCACAGCGGTGGACTTAGTTTTAAAAAATAAAGGTTATATTTTGTATTTGTTCGTTTGTACCCGGAAGGTATACAGTCGAAAAAAAATTGCACCTCCCTTAATCCAATGCTGGCTACGCCCATGATAATTAGGCCTATATATTCACTGTATACTAAGCATAAACATGACTAAATATACAAGCTAAAATAATATTAATGTATTACCAAATATTAGGAATAAATATTTACCCGGTATGAAGTTTACAAAATTCGCAACCATCTTTATGCAGTTTAAGTTAAAAAGCTTCTGCAAATTTTATATTATTATTATTATTATCTGACACTGACACTCGGTTAAAACGACGCCATGGCTGTTCCGTTTATCGTGTCATAGTTTAAATATAACAAATTGACGTAAAAATCTGGTTTTTTTTATAAAAACTTTCCCTCTTATTAAGTATTCATCTCTATTCAATTCTGTTATTTTATATACTTCATAATTTCATAAAATATTATGTAATATTATATAACGTACAGGGAAGGTGTCTATTAGTTATAACGGCTGTAAACAAACAGTTTTCCAAACTGACAACAATACGTACAGTATATAGGTGAAAGTCTGTAACTGTCTCGGCGAGAAGGGTGTAATGGCTGTTCCATTTATTGTGTTATAGTTTACATATAACAAATTAACGTAAAAATCTGTTTTTAATAAATAAAAACTTTTCTTTTTATCATTTATTAATGTCTATTCAATTCTATTATTTTATATACTTCACAATTTCGTCAAATATTACCTATATTTATATTATGTAGAGGGAAGGTGTCCACTAGATGTAACTGCTGTAAACAAAGTAATTATATTTTCCAAACTGATTACAAAACATAGGCGTAAGTCTGTAACTGTCTCGGTAAGAAGGGTGTAATGGCTGTTCCATTTATTGTGTCATAGTTTAAATGTAACAAATTAATGCAAAAAAAACGGCTTTTATGAATAAAATCGTTTCCTTTTATTAATCTATTAATTTCTATTCAATTCTGTTATTTTATATACTTCATTATTTCGTCAATTTAAATGTATAATTATATTATGTAGAGGGAGGGTGTCCACCAGTTAAAACTGCTGTAAACAAAGTCAATCCTATGATGATCGTGAAGACAAAAGTCAATCCTATTTTCCAAACTGATTAGGCGCAAGATTATTACAATTGTCTCAGTAACAACGATGTAGTGGCTGTTCCATTTATTGTGTAACTGTATCTAAAATAATTATGATATAAATTTTTGCTTTTACCTAAACACAAAAACACATTAATTTTCGTCTTTCAGCTCATTTATGCCAAGAAGATCGGAATAACTAGATTCCCGGGCAACGCCGGGTAATCAGCACGGGATCTCTAAAAATAATTACGATAAAATGTGTCCTTTTACTTAAACACAAAAACATATTAATTTTCGTCTTTCAACTCATTTATGCCGAGAAGATCAGGATAACTAGATTCCCGGGCAACGCCGTGTAATCAGCACGGGGTAGCCTATCTAAAAATAATTACGATATAAATTTATAATTATTTTTCTTTTACTTATTCAACTTATCATAAAAACATAATTTTTTTATTTATTTAGACATAGCAGCGCACGACAGATATTAGCTAGTGCGCAATAAAAAAAATAGTTCTTTGTGTTCCTATCACTGGATTCAAATTTTGTTGTTTGTAACAAAACTAAATGAATAACAAGGGTACAGAAATATACACGTTAAGTCACTTTTTTAAATGGAGTTTGAAGTGCCATGAAATTCTCCGTGGAAAGGACTATCTTTTAGAGCTGTAAAACAGTTTACTCATGGGCTTATTTACCTTCAAATTTTTGGCATACAGGAGTTACGTCATATAATTAAAATTCTATATTTAAAAAAAAATGTATTTACTTGTTTTTTTCTGCACCTTTTATATATGGATATATTATCAATAGTAAATGAACTATAATTTTTAATCTTGTTGTTTTATTAATACAGCGAGTTTCACTCGACCTGCGGCCGATAGCGGGAAAAGTGACTGCAAGTATTGAGTCATCAACTCGCGTTGCCCATGCTAGTGACCGCAAGTCGAGTGAAACTCACTTGTACAAGTTGTCATATGCGATTATTTCCATGAAAAGTCCTTTTTTGTTTTGTTGTTGTAATGTCTGTATTGTTTTATGCAAGGAGTCCTGATCAACTATTATTCAACCTCTTATCATGTTCTCCTTTTGGAAGGTCGACTCCAAATATTCCTTAATTTGTCTCCATCCTCCCGTGCTTTTCTTCACATGTGTATCCCCTCTCTCGTAAGTTGGTTTATCCATCTTCCTCGTAGTCATTTTCCTTGTGCCTTAAGATTCTCTGTGGTAGTCTTTCCATACCATTTAAAATTATTTTCTCTTTATCCGTTGTCTCCCTAATTTCATAATTTTGTGTCTTATCTCTTCTTGTTTTTATTCTCCCAGTTACATGGATGTGAAAAATAGACTCTTATGGGAGGAGAAAATATTACGAGTAGGCTATTTGAGAATACATTTCTTAGAATTTTTGGATCAAAGAGAGTTGAACAGACAGGCAAATGGGGAAGACCATATAACAATGATCTACATGATCTTTATAGGAAACCTGATATAATAAGAACAGTTAAGACTTGTATACTGTGATGGGCAGGACATGTGGCATGAATTGGAAATGAAAATGCAGTGAGGCTGGTAATAGAGAGATGGCAAACCGAAAACTTCAGCGGTCGTCGACTAAATTATTAATTTGGCAACCATGTGATGATCTTTCACATATGTTTAAGGATTATCCAAGAAGCAAGTCCACGAGATGTACTTTAAGCCGTGGGATCCAAGCCTGAAGATTTTTACACTCGTAAAAGAACATTAAGCCTGAATAAAGAGGGCTCTAAGGAAAAATTTAACGACCTTCATCATCCTAATAATACTTCAATTGCCTACTAGATGTCTCATGCCATTCATGACATCTGTAGGGAAATAATTATTTTAATAAGTTGAACAATGTCGAATATTGTAAGGTACAACTTTTACATGGTCACACATAGAAATAAGTTACATTATATAATAGAAATGGACAGCTAATGACAAATGAGGGAAATTTTAAGGAACTGGCTGAATTCAAATACTTAGGAACAATAATCACAAATAGGAATGAGATGCACAAAGAAATTAAACATAGGCTCAATTCTGGAAATGCATGCTGTTATGAATTACAGGGACTCTTGACGTCCCATCTCCTTTCAAAAAACGTTAAACTGAAAATATATAATATTATTCTACCAGTTATATTAAATGGATGCGAAACATGGACTCTTACTTTAAGGGAGGAAATGAGATTACGAGTCTTTGAGAATAAAGTTCTTAGGAAAAATTTTTGACCAACGAGAGATGAAAGGGTAGGTGAATGGAGAAGACTTCATAACAATGAACTACATGGTCTTTATAGGAAACCAGATATAATAATAACAGTTAAGTTTCGTAGACTGCGATGGGCAGGACTTCTAGCACGAATGGGGAATGAAAGAGGTGCATGGAAGGTTCTTGTAGGGAAACCAGAGGGAAAACGCCCAGTTGGTAGACCAAGAATGAGAATAACATTATCCATCATTTGAGGGAAGTAGATTATACAGGGGATGATTGGAAAACATTAGCTGAGGATAGGGATATATGGAGAGCTTATGTCCGCGCAACCATGAACCTACGGGTTCGGCAGAGTCAGTGAGTTATTCCGAATGTTGTAAAGTACAACTTTTATATATCATGCATTATGTCTAAATATGTGATAATTTTTATTGGGTTTTCTGTAGTGTTAACAAAATGTAGACGGTATAAAATAATGTATACTGTTACGTGATACAGCTGTATAGAAATAGTTTTAACTTTTCGCGCCACATAGTATTTTATCAGGAATCCTCGGCCTAGTTGCTCATAAACACCCATCCGTCGCCGTGGCCGTAGTCGGTAGAGTCCCTACCTTCCACTCCGGCGACCCGGGTTCGATTCCCGGCGGGATAGGAGATTTTAAATCTCTACACTGGGTCTGGGTGTGTGTCCTGTCCTTGTGTTTATATGTGAGAATAAAATAAAGTTAACGAAAAGGTAAAAACAAGAAAGAAAAACAGTGTAAAAACGAAATGAGAAAAAAAAACAGCAATCAAAACTGTGCTGCCAACTTACAAATAAATTAGATTACCTTATGGATTATAGATGGCACGCAAGAGCGGTGTGTTTAAAATTTCTCCAATGAAGATGCCAATGACGTAAGATCCCTGAATCGACTAGTATATTATTTTCAATTACCCAACATTCAATAGGGTGCTCCTTGAAACCGGATATAGACTCTTTCTTCCGCAATTCTTACTTCTACTTTGGAAGCCGCTGATACAACAGGTTGAAGAGTATTGTGCGCGATTTTATTGTGTGTCGCATTTTTAAGAAAAAATATCTTCATGACGCAGTGAATTTATTTTTTTTGTGAGTATTATATATTTCATATAAATAAATAGCAATTATAATTTCATGTACCGGTATTACATTTTATACATTCTCAAATATTCTAAAGATGCTCTAGCAATAATTTTACGAAAAATGTCGATAATAAAAATTTGTCTTATCGTATTATGTAACGAACTATATTTAAATATAAATCAGCTAATACGAAAACTTTAACTACAGAAAACTAAATTTTACAGAAACTCGTATCCTCGCTGAATTAGGTCACTTTATATGTGGCATTTAATGAAGTTGCTCTTAGAATTGATCAGTACGAATGTTTGCAACATGGAGTAATTGTATCACTACTTCAAATATAGTTTAGAGCAAAGGAAAACTATATATATATATATATATATAATTGATGCGTTTATTATAAATTTCTGGTAAATATAGTTTCTAATCATCGATTACCCACTAGAAGACGCATTATCACGAAATAAGTTTGGGACAAAATGACTGACTTATGATCTTTACATGCCCTCGTATTACTGATAAGGCTACACAACAATATAAATTTTAATAATTATCTTTAACTATATCTTTCTCGACTGAGAATTATATTTAAAATATATTTGTTTAGACGCCCAGTTTGTAGACCAAGAATGAGGTGGGAGAATAACATTAACTATGATTTGAGGGAAAACATTAGCTCAGGATAGGGATTTATGGAGAGCTTATGTCCGCGCGGCTATGAACCTACGGGTTCGATAGTGCCAGTGAGTTTGTTCAGATTTGTTTGCAGTGCTTCAAATGTTATAGTTAAAGCTACTACTATATTCTGCATAGATACTTTTTTCATAGCGTAGTAATCGAATAAGTGAAGCGGAAAGGCTTCTTCTATGAAAGCCATTTTTATTCAGCCTACATGCACAACAACGCTTAACACAACCGCCATTGTTAGACATCTGATTTATAGCCTCAAATAATGTATTTAGGCGCTTAAAAACAATAAAATTGTAAAATAAGTTTTAAAAATAAGTAACATATCTATTATTATAATAAAATGGATGCATAATTACGAAATAAATATATTTTTTTATTTAAAGGCGCCTTTAACATCCAGGTCACCTAGCGTCTTTTCATTTAATATATTTGAATATTATTTTATTTTCATTAAAATGTTTTGAAATGAATAATATAAAATTATTGAATTAAACCCCAGCACATGCCTTGACGTGTGAAGAAAACCAGGAAAAATCTCAATAGGTTTGTCGGCACTGGAATTTGAACCCGGACCTTCCAATACGAGTAATAACCGCTACAGTTTGACCCAACTCGCTCGGTATTAAAATAAATTACGTAAATGAAATGTTATTTATTGAGTACAAAGGGAAGAAAGTATAATTTTGTTTGACATTTTTTTTCGTTGCTCTGATAAAATTTTTTGAAGATATTGAGTCATGACATCTGTGTGATGGGACGAATTTTGTAGAGTAACACTAAAAAATTGGGACTGGAAGTAAATATCAATAAAACTAAATATATGTTCAAATATAGAAATACATTATATAATGGAAATGGACTAGCCATAGGAAATTTTGAGGAAGTGGCTGAATTCAAATATCTGGGAACAAAATTACAAAAAGGAATGATGCACAAAGAAATTAAACATAGGCTCAATTCTGGAAATGCGTGCTAATATAACTGAAAATATATAAAACTATATAGGGAATGAAAGACATGCATGGAAGCTTCTTATAGGAAAACCGGAGAGAAAATACCCAGTAGGTAGGCCAAGAATGAGGTGGGAGAATAATATTAACTATGATTTGAGGGAAGTAGATTTTACAGGGAATGATTAGAAAACATTAACGTAGAATAAGGATGTATGGAGGCCTTATGTCCGCGCGGCCATGAACCTACGGGTTCGATATTGCCAGTGAGTAATTTTAGGTTCAAAAAACACAAAATAGGCTATAGCTACACCGAGTAAAATAAGTATAGTATAACCAAACTAGACATGTAACTAATTCTTTGGATCTATTGAATCGGAGGTTCATGCCCTCGCGGACTTAAGTTCTCCACGTATCCCTATCCTGAACAATTTTCCAATCGTCCCCTGTATAATTTACCTCTTTCAAATCATGGTTAATGTTGTTGTGCTCACTTCGTTCTTGGCCTATCTACCGAGCGCTTTACCTTTGGTTTTCCTTCGAGTTTCCATTCCCTTGATATATAGTAAATATTTTTTAAAGTAAGGTCGAGTTCGTTAACTAGCAAAATTGGAGCTTTAGGAGCAGGCGTTCATCTGAACTATAATTTAAAAATCCCTCTACCGCCTTGCAATTTTAGAATTTTCGCGACCAAACTCATTATAATAAAACGAAGAATATATATTTTTACAAAATCCTAAATCCATTAGAAATGGGGGGGGGGAGGTTACCTGAAACCCAAACAAAAAAAAAAAATCTAGCCTATATATATATATATATATATATATATATATATATATGGTATGATAAGAAAAATAAATGCTTGGATGGGATTCGAACCCGGAACTCTGAGTCTGTACCTCAGCGTGTTATCCATTATATATATATATATATATATATATATATATAAACTGGCACTATCGGCCGTCATGTGTGTTTCGTCGAAAATTTAACTGTATACCACACAATTTAATGTTATCAAAAGAAAAATAATACAATCCGTGACTATTTTATACTACCTATGAATATTAGATCGGAGAACAAATGATTTCTAGCGTCGTGTTGGCCAATGTAATATATAAGGCTCGGAAGTTGAAGAAAAATCCTTTTTTGCGCGATAATGAGTTTCGTCGTACTTACAGCAATGGCGACCATGATTGAAAGCTCAACTTCCTACAATTCGTAGTTGTAGCCTAAATAACTATACTGTAATAAAAATAACAATACTGTAGTATTACTCATTACAAACACGCCCTCTATGTATACTACATAGGCCCTACAATGTATATACAAAAAATATCCAAAAGGTAGTGTTAATATACATTATACGAAACAAATCACTGCATTTTAAATGAACTGAACTTTATTTGAAATAAATATAAAACAATAAATACGTACTTGCCACCATTTCATCATTAAATTGGTCTTACGGCTTCCTGTTGTTTCAACTAATAAACATTGCCCACACTGTTGACGTTAGCATTATTGTTTATAATGAACGCACATATTTCCAACAAAGATGTAATTATTTGATTATTACTTATTATTTTGAAAACATCATCCCGCAAAAAATAATGTACAACGCACGTTTGTGGAATGTTGTAATTTTCCTCGATTCTGTAAAAACCACTTCCCAACCTCGCATCGTAATATACTAATTTCTTTTTATGTCTGAACACGAGGCCCAACTTAATACATTTTGGGTCATTGTAGGCCAGAAAATGGCAGGTTTTATCCGTCCCTTTTCGATGTTTTTTTCATATTGGCCCTTATTTAGGATCTCTTGGCGGTTTTTATTGCAACTTTACCTTCTTTGATCACATACATAGCTTTGTTTAATTCAAGAATACGCAGAGTCTAGTCTCAATTCAAACTGTCATGTAGAAAGACAGATGTTTCATTTACTAAACAAGCGGAGTTATTGAGTACATCGGTAGTTGATGTTGCGCGTTATCTGATCGCACGTGTAGTGAACTGCCACACAAAACGAAAACAAAGCGCATGCGATAGGACATTATTTGTCTTTAAAACGTTTCATTACCTCGTAAGCAATGCATAACCTAAGTATATTTTATTGTATTATGCACCTTATATTGCTTATTAATGTTTATATTACGTAGCTCTAGTACAGTCAATACCAGTATAAGAAACAAATTCCTCTACTTATAACGATGACTCGAAAGTTGAGGAGAAATCCTGTTTTCATTTTATGTCTGAAGACGAGGCCCAACATAATATACATGTGTGTGTGTGTATATATATATATATATATATATATATGTGTGTGTGTGTGTGTGAGATCCGGGTTCGAATCCCGTCCAGGCATTTATTTTTCTTATCATTCCATATATATATATAAGCCATGATTTGAGAGAAGTAGTTCTAGCAGTCATATTATATGGATGTGAAACATAAAGTTCTTAAGAAAAATTTTGGACCAAAGAGAGATGAACACATAGGTGAATGGAGAAGACTACATAGCAGTGCACTAAATCGTCTTTATAGGAAGCCAGATGTAATAATAACAGTTAAGTCTCGTAGACTGCGATGGACAGGACATGTGGCACGAATGGGGGAATGAAAGACGTGCATGGGAGCTTCTTGTAGAAAAACCAGAGGGAAAGTGCCCAGACCAAGAATGAGGTGGGAGAATGATATTAACATGATTTGAGGGAACTAGATTATACAGGGAATTATTGGAAAACATTAGCTCAGGATAAGAATATATGGAGAGCTTATGTCCGCGTTGCCATGAACCTACGGGTTCGATGGTGCCAGTAAGTTAGAATTTACGCCACTATGGTGCCGGCACCCAACAAGCATCGTGAAGATGTTTGTAGCTAAAGTAATTAACGGGTATTATTGAAAAAACTAGCTATTATTACTGGGGGACCCGACATGCTGACCAGGTCATCCCTAAACTGACTGGATGATCGTACACTTCTGTGATTAACACATGTGGATGCGAAGCCAGCAGACGGCTGGTAGGCCAAGGGTATTCTAGGCATGTCGCGCCATGGTTTTTTTTTTGTAAATCGTATTGTTGTACCCGCAGGTTGTGTGGATATATATTATTTTCTTATTTGCTTAAAATGTCAGGCGGGTTTGTAAAGAGAATTCATTATGGATTAGTGATTTTAAACATTTTGTTTAATCCAAAAATGACATGCTGGACTTAGTTTACTTATGCTCTGAACCTTCGAGTAATAAGCCAGTCACAGAAAAGATTTTAAAACAACCGTTCTTTAGTTATCAACCAATCAGGGAGGATATTACAAAATGACCGCTCTTTTAGTCATCGGAGAGAAGATTTCAAAATGAGCGCCTTTTTTGCTGTTCTGACGGGTCCGAAAAACGCGATTATTTTTAAATGTTCTGGCTTGAATTATTCCGTCGAATCCCGAAATTTTGGATGCAATTAGAATGCACAACAGCAGGAGGTATGGCGGTTCGATTCAAGGTAAATATTTCACTAAATATACCGCATTGTACATTGGTATTTTACCGGGCTTCATTCTAATTTTAGTAGAAAAAATCCTTATTATTGCATCAATAGTATTCGGGAGGTACCGAATCAGATCCGTATTCAGATCCCGGTGTCGACCACAACTAGACACTTTTTTTCTGCTTTTCGTCAATTATTAAGGCAATGTTTGAGACTAGTTTTCGGGAGGTTCCGCGTTCAAGTCGCGGAACCGACCAATCCGAGTTCAAGCCCCGGTCCCGACTCTAACCTGACTTTTTTTTTTTAAGGTTTTCTCAATCGTCAACCTGAGTTTGAGACTTGTATTCTGAAGTCCGGGGTTCAGATCAACCTGAGGTTTTTTTCTGTTAAGACAGCGTTTTGAATTTTGTTTTTGGGAAGTTCAGAGTTCAAGCCCCGGTGCTGACCACAAACTGACAGGTTTTTCTCAATTGCAAAGACAAATGCTGGGTTAAAACTTGATCACCAAAATAATTATTTTCGTAATAGGCTTAGGTCATTATTATAATACCTAGGTATGTATATGTATGGGAGCATGCCGTAGCATAGTCGTTAAGGCAATAAGCTACAAGCCGGACCGTCGGGGTTCGATTCCCAGTGGGATCAGGATTTTTAAAATTGGCCCAAACCTTCTGACTGTACCATCCCCCTGGGGTCGACTTAGCCTCTAACGGAAATTAGTACCAGACGTTTGTTCTGAGAGTAAAGTCGGACCTCAAGCAGGGTTGACAATATGGCTGACATCTCGTGCTGATAGTCTATAAAGATGGGAAACTCCTAGTACCTCAAAGGCCTCCAAAGGCCTGTATATGTCACTTTTTATGCATATATATATATATAGTAGATTGTCGCGGATATTAAGAATGATTAAGAAAGATTTCTTGGGTTTTCTGCATCATGGATTTAAGGTTGGCCTCTGGTCACTGATTCCAACGTTTTAACATGATCACACATGTCATTATCAAGGAATTATTAAGAAACTGGTTCAACAGTAGATTACCTTTCCCTAGATTTTCCAGTATATTCTTGTAGTACTGTTACTCTTTGTACTTCTTCTGTCTTTACTAGTATTTTTTAATATTTTTAACATTTTTCAATGATGCTTATAACATTCTTTTACAATTTTTATGTATTTATTTATTTATGCGGAACACAACATTACGACATTCTTAGACAATATTCTGATACTTGCTATTTTCTCTCCTCTTACAATCTTTCCACCATCAACAACTCATTTAACCTATTTTGTTAGGTTAGTGTTAGTCTAAACTTCAGTAAATAATATGCATATAATTTATTTTGTTAGGTTAGGAAGGGAGAAGTTAATGTACATCCATTATTATAAACGTTTGGGAATTTATTTCAAAGGTTGGTTATACAAATTTTGCAGTCACATGCTGCCATCTAGCGACAGCTCTATAAACTTTCTGTAGGACTTCAAAGATATGTGGTTCCAACTAGTGATAGCTCTATAAACTCATGCGCATATGCACTGTTATTCTGTAGGACTTAGAAAAGTATCGGGAAAGGTAAACTGCTGTTTTTCCAAGAAAACTTTCTTAATCATATTTATATATATATATATATATATATATATATATATATATATATATATAGCCTATCATGTGTAGCTACTTTAAGATACGATGCGTTGGTGAAGAGCAACGGGACATGTGCTGATATAAAATCCCCTGAGGGAAAAAAATTCTCATAAAATTCCAGTGCCCACTCAACGTAATGAGCAGTGTGGAGCTCCAGGTTAAGAAAACCAACAGTAACGACTGGGAAGTCATCCACTTTGCAAATTACAGCAACAGCCTGGTAGACCAAGGGCATCATGGAGTTACTTTATTATATATATATATATATATATATATTAGCTAATACATGGCATGCGTTGCTATGCCTTAATAAATGAAATATTGAAGGTTAATTAAATTGTATGATACATGCTGAAACAAACCAAACATGACGGTTGCCAGTCAGTTTTTAATTTCGCATTTCAGGTAAATATCCACTTCTAATTGTCGGATTTTTGCTAATTTTTGGTCAATACCTACCTCAGTTTATTTTAATATGATATACTGAGTTTCATTGTGATACATTGAAAATTGTGACTGCTAGAACAATTTTTAAATTTTCACTTCAGGTGAACCCCTACACCTCATTGTTTTAGAGGGTCCAATTGTGAATCTATAACATCCACAGACCTACTTTTCCCATTAAAATAATATCTTAGTTGAACTTTTATAGGAAATATCACTATGAGGTTTAATTAAAATTTAAAATAAAATTCTTTACGCCTCACCTCATATCCTATCTTCTAATTAGACCAGGTTAGAAACTTTATTGGTTACATCTTCAGTAGTTACATGACCGATGTTCTGTTGTCCAGGAGCACTGCTTCTTACTCCATCTGTTGGTGGACCGATGAACCTCCCAATCAAATCAAATTCTTGGGAATTTCAAAATTCATTAATTCTTTCTTATTTTTTAAAAAGTAAGAAAAGTTATGAAAGAAAAAATCCTAATTTTTTTTTTTTAGTTTTTGAAAAACTAAAAAAACTAAAAAAGAAGAAAAATTAAAAACAATTAATTTTTTCTTAATATTTTGAAAAAAGTAAAAAAGAAAAATTAATTAATTTTGAAATTCCTATAGAAGTTGATTCAATTGGGAGGTTCATCTGTCCAACAACGGATTGAGTATGAAGTATGCTTCTGGACGAAAGAACATCGGTTGTATGACTACTGAAGGCATAACCACTAAGTTTACGAAACCGGTCTAAATAGAAGACAGGATATGAGGTGATCTGTAAAGAATTTTATATTTTAATACTTCAGTTGCCTACTAGGTGCCTCTTTAAGGCAATGTCCTAAACACATTTCACTCATTAGGATCTTTAGGGAAATAAGCGTTACTAAATTAGGACCCTTATCCCTACATGGGAATTACAGGTATATATTTTATTGACCAATACTCACTAGGAGAAAGGAAAATTACATTTTATGTACTTTTTACAAAGAATACAAGAAAACCACTAATTGAACAGTTGCCCTGAAAAGAGATCTAACCCACAAACATTCGAAAGTTGACTTCTTCTTCTTCCTTCCAAGTATTAGGCCAACGCCTGTTACGATCCTATAGAAAATTTTCCCTCCAGCATTTCATAGGATGGCCCAGAGATCTTCGTCCTCTTGGTATATAATTATAAACAGCTTTAGGGATCCGATTTGAACTCATTCTTTCAAGATGGTGTTACCAATTTAGTTGGTACTGTTTAATATATTTCAAAATTGGCGTAGTCTTCAATTCTTTTAAGATATTGGTGTTCCTTTTCTGATCCCATCTGGTGTAACCCACTGTTCTGCGCATGAATTTCATTTCACAAGCCGTTATTCTGCTTTCATGTTGTCTTTTTAGTGTCCATGCTTCACTACCATAGGTCAACACTGGTCTAGCCAAAGTGTTATATAAATAAAATCTAGTGTTTTTTTTTGTACAAGGGATGGTTTCATAACTTGATTAATAATTCCCAAACTTTTATTATAACTAGTAATTTTTTCAGAGATATCCTTTTCATCCCAGATAGAGAGATAATATCCAAGATATTTAAATTGATTAGATCTCTCTAAAATTTTATTCTGGAGACAGATTTTACTTTGTATGGGGTCCTGCCCATGAAATGCCATAATTTTAGTTTTATTAATTGATATTTCCATATTAAATTTGGCAGCTATTTTTTGTAAATCATTTTTGGAAAGTGCCAGAAGAGCTAAATCATCTGCAAAAAGAATAGCATCTAGGTTCCTATTGATGGGTACATAACCCCGTTGTGTTTTCCTCCATTCATTTATTATTCTGTTCATATATATAATGAAAAGCACTGGTGAAAGTCCACATCCCAGTCTTACTCCAGAGTTGATCTTTTTCCAAGAAGATAGTTCGCCATCTTGTTTAACAGAGATTTCATTATCTTTATAGATGTTGAAGATATTAGTAATATATTGTTGTGGAACGTTATCATCAGCTAAAATTTGTAATAATATATTTCTGTCTACTTTGTCAAAAGCCTTTATGAAGTCAACAAAGACGATACGAGATTCTATATTGAATTCCTTGTGCTTTTCTAATAGTAGTTTTAAAGTGAAGAATCCATCTATACAAGATCTACCCTTTCTGAATCCATTCTGCTCTTCTCCAATTATATTTTCATAATTTTTTTTCAATTTATTCTTAACTATATTAGCATAAATTTTATATCCAGAGTTCAACAAGCTAATTCCACGATAGTTATCTTGGATTTGGCGACTTCCTTTTTTGAAGATTGGTATTACAATGGATTTGTTCCAGCTTTGTGGTGGTTCTTGAGTTTTCAGTGGATAAGTGATCTATCCGGAGAGTATCATGGCATGGTGCATGTAAAATTATCTACACTCTCTTCCAGACCAGTTTTATTTATTTTTAAAAGTTGGCTTTCAAGCGAATAGTGATCTATATGTAACAAAATGGCAGAAGCACTTAGTCAAGTCATGAGTATCAGTGCAGAAAACAATTATTGCACATGTGCAAATTCATTCCACCACAGTTCCGTGAATTCTAATCAGAATCTTAGAGAAATTGAGTGAAAATAAGAAAGACACAAAGAATGTAACAAAATAACATTAAATGGAAAATCAATACTGAAAACTGATTAAGTTAGAAATTTTTCTAACTGAATCAGTGTTCAATATGTATTTTCTATTTCTTATTATAGCATTTTTATTTAAATATGTGTTAGATCATTTTTCCACTCTATAGAGATAGATCACTTTTGCACTAAATTCTGTATTAAATTGTTAATATTTAGTTAGTAGCATGTTATTTTGCATTCAAATTGGCTGTATATGATTTCAATAGGATGAGAGATTAAAATGTATATGATATAATAAAGGTAATAGCCTCAAAATGAACATTATACTTCCCCCTCCCCCAACAATTTGTAACTTGTGGGTTAGATCTCTTCTCAGGGCAACTATTCAATTTGTGCCTTTAATGGTTCAATATGTTGTGTTATAATGTGTGCATTTCTTTGTTTGCAGGTGTGGTGTAGATAGCTAGTCTTTTAATGGCAGTTAGGGCCCCTTTTAAGGGGTGAAAACGGTCTCGGTTGTGACCGAGGCCATGTAGCAGCCTTCCATCGTTGGAAAACAACAAACATCGTGGGAAATATCCTCATCGAATAGTAAGAGAAAAAAAAACAAAAACTCACAGACAACCACGCACAGCAGTACATTGCGCGTACGAGTGTCAGTGCTTCTGGTTTAATGCTGCTAATGCCCAGGTTAAAACAGAGCTAAACCAAATCCAGATTACGGAATGAAATAATTCTGTTTTCTGGATCTAACAATTTGGCTGGTCTGGTACTTGCAGACCTCGCTGACACTCAGGGAAAAGATCTGAGCACCGAACGAGTACTGACATAGCAAAGGGTGTTCCCCCCTGACGCTATGTCTCTGCGAGTATGGTGCTAGGAGCTTCGTAGATATGATGTTGCAAGCATCTGGTCTGCGCACTAAACAGCACTGATGAAGTCCAGGCAAGTCCCCCCCTGAACTACATCTCTGCGCACCTGCTGCTATGATCATTGAAATGATGCTGCAACCATCATGATCTGTGCACAGACTAGGACAGATGTAGTCCACCAGGTAAGTCCCCACCTGACCCACGTCTCTCCTGGTCTGCTGCAAGGATCTTTGTTGTTACGATATTGCATTTCAGGCATCATTTGTCGGCCAGAGTGTAAGTTTAGGTAGGGTTTATGTTTAAGAAGTCGACAATGATGCTGGCTCTATCACTCCTATCTGTGCTTATGTGCAGGGTGGTCTGTGGTTTGCAAGGCATGGCTATATAGCTGTGTCTTGCATAAAAAGAGGACGATGCATTATGCATCTTCCTCAAACCACATTCATATACTAATATGTTGTTTGCTTTTTGTTTCAGGTCACCAGTTACTGCAGATCTACAAGAAGGGATTAGATTGTCATTTATTTTGCTCAAAAACATGTCTCTTGTAATTTGTTTCATTAATATTTTTTGTTTTTTTTTTTTTACAGAATTCACATTATGGCTCATCGGAGAACATCACTCCTCTTGGAAACATAGGGCTTTTGTCAAAGCAAACCACTGGACTCTGTTTCTTGCCAAATTTCTGGCTTTATTCCAAAGCTTTCCTTGTTCAGTTTCTATTGTTACAGTGCTGCACCATATAATTTTTGGTCTTCCACTTTTTTCTTTTTTTTTAGGCAATTCCTATGGATTCCATTCCAGTGCTCTCTTTGGCACACTGTCTAGAACTCTTCTGAGAGTGTATCCAATCCATTTCAATCTGCAATATTTAATCTTCATCCAGATATCATCCTGTGATGTTATCTTCCATAATTCCTCATTTGATATGGTTTTTTGGCCACCAGATTCTTAAAATAAATTTCAGACATCTGTGTATATATACTTGCAATTTTCTATATAATGTGATAGTTCATTACAAGTCTCACACCCATATAGAATTATATTTTTCACAGTACTATTAAATAGTCTTAATTTAATTATATTTGAGATTTGTTTAGATCTCCATATGGGTGACAAATTTTGAGAATACAGCTTTTGATTTTCTAATTCTATCTTTAATATCTTACTCTGGTCCTCCTTTTTATATTGTGCCTCCTAAATTATGGAATTTGGCTATCTCTTCTATTTCATTACCAGTGATCTGCAATCACATTTCTGTTACATTATTTACTCTCATTATTTTGTTTTTTTGTTTATTCAGGCACGGTTGAGCTGTGTCTGCTGCCTTCTCCAGAACTCTTAATTTGCTTTCGATGCCAGAGAATCTGGATGCCAATAAACGAACATCGTCAGCATATTCTAGATCTTCAAGTCTACTGTTCAGATCTTCTTGAATCCCTCTACATCTTTGGTTTAAATGCATTTGGTATTATGTCATCTAAGACCAATATAAATAACAATGGTGACAGCAAACAACCTTGTCTTACTCCACTCCAATGTGACAGGAAAAGATTCAGATAGTCTGCCCTAGTGTGATTGTACAACATACATAGTTTTCATACATATTGTAGAATGCAGCCTTTCACGGCAGATATTCATGGCATTAGAAGATTCTGGGCTATAAAGCCATGGTGTTTCACCCTCCACTATGGAGGGCATCTTCAGTTCTTCTACGTTGTGTTCCCTGGTTGGAAGCTCAGCCATGTATGACTAACAGACTATTGGAACCTGATATTTATACTTGTGCCAGTTCGTGAATGGCTGAACGAAGTCAAAGCTGACTGGATGGCCATCTGATTGGTTTGTTTCTGTATCTTCACTATTAAGTCGGCTTATATGCCTGTTATTTAATTCATGATACCAGGCTTTAGCCAGTTTTATAACTTCATCTTTTCTATTGAAATTGTCCTTATGTTTATAAATTTCTATGCCCTCTCTGTATAGTCTATGGAAATAATTGGATGTTGTGGCTAAATCCTGAGTATCCTCATACAATCTGATGTCCATTTTCCATAAAAATGTGCTCTGCTAGAGCCAATTTTTCTGTTTCTCCTAGTCTGCAGTTTCTTTTAAGTTCTGACAAACATATAGCTATGCTTCTTTTCATAGTTCCTATATATGTTTTGTCACATGAACATGGAAGCAGATATACGCCGCAAGTGGAGATACATGCTTCTAATAAGAGTAATAATCTTTCCTGACATTCCAATTTGTGTCAACTTTTTCCATATTTCTTGTCTTTTCATAGACAAAAACTTCAGCAAAGTCCACAAAAGTTAAATATAAGGTACTTCTCCATTCTAAAGACTGTTCCATGATTATTCTGATTACATTTATAAGGTCTAAAATTATGGAATATTCACCTGAAAGGTCCGTCTCCTCAACTTATTTAGTTATTTAACTGTAGCGCTTTCCGGACTTGTCCCATCATCGGCAGGATAAGGATTATAAGGTCAGTACATGATCTCTGAAGTCTAAAGCAGAATTGTTTTCCACTAGCAACTTTTCAGTTGCCCCTTGTAAATGACATTTTGCTTGGAGTTTATAGTAGCATAATGCCTCTCCAATTATTACATATAGACGTATCTCCTGTTTTGGGATTTTTAACTATTTTCTTTCATTCTTGAGTTTTTTTTTTTCAGATTCCTCTATTTCTGTACCATTGAGCTGCAATCACATTTCAGTTGCATTATTTACTTTCACTATTTTTGGTCTTTTGTGTATTCAGGCACATCCAGCTGTGGTTGCTGCCTTCTTCAGATCTCTCAATTTTTCTTTCAAAATCAGGGAATCTGGATGCCAATAAATAAAGATCATTGGCATATTCTAGATCTTAAAGTCTACCAATCATATCTCATTGAATCCCTCTACATATTTGATTAAATTTATTTGACATTGACATCTAAGACCAATATAAATAACAATGGTGAGAACAAAAACCTCATCTTACTACATTCTGACAGAGAAAAGATTCAGAAGTTTGCCCTGATGTGATATATATAACTTACATAGTTTTCATTCATACTGTAGAATGCAGCCTTTCATGGCCAGTATTCATGGTATTAGAAGATTCTGGGCTATAAAGCCATGATGTTTCATCCTCCACTATGGAGGACATCTTCAGTGGCGAGTTCTTCTATGTAGTGTTCCCTGGTCTGAAGCTCAGCCATGTATGAAAAGCATACTATTGGAACCTGGCATTTATACTTCTACTAGTTCGTGAATGGTTGAACAATGTCAAAACTGACTGGATAGCCATCTGATTGGTTTGTTTCTGTCTCTTCATTATTAAGTCGGCTTGTATGATTGTTATTTAATTCATGATACCAAGGTTTAGCCAGTTTTATATCCTCATCTTTTCTATTGAAATTGTCCTTGTGTTTATAAATTTCAAAGTCCTCTCTGTATAGTCTATGGAAATAATAAGATGTTGTGGCTAAACTGTGAGTATCGTCATGCGGAATCTGATGTCCATTTTCAATAACAATGTATGCTGCTACAGCCAATTTTTCTGTTTCTTCTAGTCTGCAGTTTCTTCTATGTTCTGATAAACATGTAGCTATGCTAAATTTGAAGAGAAAAATTAAATTTGAAGAGAAAAATTTTCGCCTAGACCGGGACTCGAACCCGGGACCCTTGGCTTTCCGGGCCAAGTGCTCTACCAACTGAGCTACCGAGGCGAGTTACGATCTAGATGCAAATTTTTCTCTTATATACGTTGTAATTCCCTATCATGTAGCTATGCTTTTCATAGTTTCTACATATGTTTTGCCACATGAACTTGGAAGCAGATATACACCCAAGTGGAGATAATACTTTTAATAAGAGTAATAATATTTTCTATCATCCCAATTTATGTCAACTTTTTCCATTTTTCTTGTCTTTTCATAGACAAAAACTTCAGCACAGTCAAAAAAAAGCTAAATATAAGAATTCTCTATTCTAAAGGCTGTTCAACGAGGATTCTGATTTTATTTATAAGGCCAGTACATGATCTCTGAAGTCTAAAGGTGGATTGTTTTCCACTTAGTAACTTTTCAGTTTCCCCTTGTAAATGTTTTAAGATTGTTCTAGAAAACATTTTGGAGTTGATTATAGTATAATGCCTCTCCAATTATTACATATAGATGTATCTCCTTTTTTTGGGGATTTTTAGCTATTTTCCGTTTACTTTATTCTTGAGGGATTTTTCAGATTCCTCTATTTCTTTACCATTGAGCTGCAATCACATTTCAATTAAATTATTTACTCTCATTATTTTGGTGTTTTTGTTTATTCAGTACTCCAGCTGTGATTGCTGCCTTCTCCAGATCTCTCAATTTTCTTTCATTGTCAGAGAATCTGGATGCCAGTAAATAAAGATTGGTATATTCTAAATCTTCCAAGTCTATCTTCAGATCCCATTGTATCTTTCTAGATCTTCAATTAAATTAATTTGACATTGTCATCTAAGACCAATATAAATAACAATGATGATTGCAAAAACCTTGTCTTACTCCACTCCGACAGGAAAAAGATTCAGATAGTGTGATAAACAATACATATATTTCATACACATTGTAGAATGCAGCCTTTCACAGCAAATATTCATGGCATTAGAAGATTGCAGTCCATGAAGCCATAGTCCATAATTGGTGTTTCACCTTCGATACGGAGGGCATGTTCAGTGGCAAGTTCTTCTACATAGTGTTTCCGGTACGAAACTCAGCCATGTTTTGAGCGGCATACTATTAGAACCTGGTATTTATACTTCTACTGGTTCGTGAATGGCTTAACAAAGTCAAAGCTGACTGGATAGCCATCTGATTGGTTTGTTTCCACCCTTCATTATTAAGTCAGCTTATATGCCTGTTATTTAATTCATGATACCAGGCTTTAGCCAGCTTTATAACTTCATCTTTTCTATTGAAATTGTCCTTATGTTTATAAATTTCTATGCCCTCTCTGTATAGACTATGGAAATAATTGGATGTTGTGACTAAATCCTGAGTATCCTGGTACAATCTGATGTCCATTTTTCATAAAAATGTGCTCTGCTAGAGCCAATTTTTCTGTTTCTCCTAGTCTGCAGTTTCTTTTAAGTTCTGACAAACATATAGCATTGCTTCTTTTCATAGTTCCTATATATTATGTTTTGTCACATGAACATGGAAGCAGATATACGCCTCAAGTGGAGATACATACTTTTAATAAGAGTAATAATCTTTTCTGACATTACACTTTGTGTCAACTTTTTCCATATTTCTCGTCTTTTCATAGACAAAAGCTTCAGCAAAGTCCACAAAAGCTAAACATAAAGGACTTCTCCATTCTAAAGACTGTTCCATGATGATTCTGATTATATTTATAAAGTCAGTACATGATCTCTGAAGTCTAAAACTGGATTGTTTACTACTTAGTAACTTTTCAGTTGCCCCTTGTAAATGATTTAAGATTATGCTAGAAACAATTTTGCTTATAGTACTGATAGCAGTACAATGCCTCCCCAGTTATCATACTTACTTACTCACTGGCACTATCGAACCCGTAGGTTCATGGCCGAACGGACATAAGTTCTCCCCAGTTATCATATATAGATATATCTCCTTTTTGAGGATTTAACTATTATTCCTTACAATGTTTGTTATTATTCATTTCATACATATAAATGATTGATAAATTATATTTGAAGAGAAAAATATATACTCACACTGGGGTTTGAACCCAGGACCTTTCATTTTCTATACAAATGCTCTTCAAATTGAGCAATCTGAGAAACTCCAATCTAAATGCAAATTTGCGGTTTTCATGTCTATAATAAACTGTTTTGATAAACGATTATTTGGCTTTCTTTGTACATGTTCAAATAATTTATATTTATTTCTGTATATTCTCTCATTTATATTATACACTTGTAATTCATCTAATATTTTGACTTCTGTTTTGGTCTCTTAGATACACCTGCAACAGATCTCAGAAATCTCAATTTTATTGTCTCAATTTTATGTTTATCAGAGATCGTTAAAGGCCAAGACTCAGAACAGTATGTTAACATTGGAATGGCTACTGTTTTGTAAAATTTCAATCGAGTTTCTCTTGTGGTTTTATTTCTCAAATATCTTCTCATTTTCTTTTATCTTTTCTAAAATTAAATTTTACTCTTTGTTTTAGAATTATATTCCTTGTTAAAAATATATTTCTCTTTTTTTTTGTTCCAGGTTTGAGATAATTTAATTTATTGAATTTTTTTCCACTTCTCAATTAAATTCTATGATTTCTTGGAGATACAGGGTTTTCTGTTTGTCTATAATGTGGAATGTCTTCCCTAACTTCAACATACATGGAATTTCCCAGATTTTTTCAATAGATTGATCTGGCTTTTCTTGTGATAATATTAATTACATGTTTTGCAGTTCGAGAGAAAATTTTGTGTTAATCTTCTTGTCTTTCAATTTGTTTGTATTGAATTTTCTATTTTTTACTTGGATGCTATTTTTGTCATAATTTTCAACCTCAATTTTGCTACCATAAGATGGTAGTCATTTCCAAAATAACACCTCTCTTATCTCGCACATCCATCAGCGAGAATCAAAACTTTTAACTAATGCAAAATTATTAATTATATTTTGTGTCTTGATCTCTGGAGACACCTATGATTTTTCTGACATCTTTTTGTATTTCAGATAATTACAATTTGAACATAGATCTACAAATCTTTATCCATTACTAATATTTTTCCTATTCAGTGTTTACCCATTGTTGACTCTGTCTTCATTACAGTCACCTAAATGGACTTTCATGTCCCCCATCACTCCTATAAAAAAAGGTTTTAAATTACAGGTAACATCAGATTTAACGACAAGAGTGGAAGGGAAAATAACACAAATGAAAAAGGCCATGAATGAAGAGACTGAAAGGAATACACCAAGAGGAAGACACAACAAATGAAGCGGCCATTAATGAAGAGGCTGGAAGGAATACACCAGGAGGAAGACACAGAAAATGAAGTAGTCATGAATGAAGAGGCTGGAAGGAATACACTAAGAGGAAGATGCAGAAAATGAAGAGGCCACGAATGAAGAGGCTGAAAGGCATACACCAGGAGGAAGACATAGAAAATGAAGTGGCCATGAATGAAGAGGCTGGAAGGAATACACCAGGGGAAGACACAGAAAATGAAGTGGCCATGAGTGAAGAGGCTGGAAGGAATACACCAGGAGGAAGACACAGAACATGAAGTGGCCATGAATGAAGAGGCTGGAAAGAATACACCAAGAGAAAGACACAGAACATGAAGAGGCCGTGAATGAAGAGGCTAGAACAAATGCACCTGGAGGAAGACACAGATAACGAAGTGGCCATGAATGAAGAGGCTGGAAGGAATACACCAGGAGGAAGACACAGATAATGGGAAGGTCATGAATGAAGAGGCTGAAAGGAGTACACCAGGAGGAAGACACAGAAAATGAAGAGGTCAGGAATGAAGAAGCTGGAAGGAATATATTAACCTTTAAGCGCCCAAGTTTAAATGGCCAGGTAGCGGCAGGCTGCCCGGGTTTAAATGTCCACCTAGCTTTTAAACTCCTTGACTTTTGACTATAACTTTGCTGATTTTATTAACTCATATTTTAAAATCTGTGAACATGAAACAAGGTTTAAAGTGTTAAATATTATTGTAAAATCAGTGGTATTCACGGCAAAAACCCATAGTGATATTTTATATCATAGAGAAAATTTTTAAATTCACGATAGTTAGCAAATAACTTTCGGGATTTTAGAGTGTTGTGAATCAGGTTAGAAGTGAAAAACTATACATAGATTTAGGTATATTCTCACCCTCGTTCATTCTTTTGTTTATTATGTTGCATCCGGTCAGTTTTCCCCCAAAGCAGGAAAGTTTTGAAGAAAAAAAACAGGTCACATTCCACCCACAGCCCTTATTCATTCACTGTTTTGTGACTCAGAGTGAAGTTTACGATATGTCTAGTACAAAATCACTACGTAACGCTGAAATACAAGACATTCTCGGATTGTGAGAATGACAAAACGATATCAATGACGAGCTACAATCAACTGACACTTATAGATGTGAGACACCTGACGTTTGTCAGGTCTTGGGTTCGTGAAACTAGAATTGACGGCGAAGAAAAATGTACTTTTCCCCCTGACATGACATAATCAGAAATGTACCTTTTTCTTGGCGTAATTATTCTAATGTGAAATGACGTGTTGTGGGATAGTAAGACATAAGAGAAAAGGGATAATGCCTAATAATCTAATAATAATAATAATAATAATAATAATAATAATAATTCCATGGTGCGACAGGCCTAGAAGGCCCTTAGAGCCTACCATCCAGTTTCTGGCCTCACACTCATATGTCTCAATCACAAAGGTAGATGATCATCGAGCCAGTGCATGGGTGACATGTGCTCAGCATGTCGAGTCCCCCAGCCGTTATAGCTTGTTTACTCAACCAAAAAAAAATGTTTTCATTTGTTAGACTTAACCATTCTATACAGTTTTCTTTTTCAGACTTAATTGGTGCCAATAAAACACATAGTGACTTCTGACTTAGACTTGTCAGAGACGTATTGCAAACAGGCTGATAGAACACCCTGTAGACGACTCCCTGGATAGACCTAGTATATTGAGTACAGACATTTCGTGATTTGAAGTCAACTTTAGTCAACATTGGGCCAAAACAACACATACAGACTTCCGACTTAGACTTGTCACAGACTTTTCGGAACAGGTTGGTAGAAGACCCTGTAGATGACTCCCTGGTCGGTAGACATAGTAATGAGTGCAGATATTTCGTGACTTGAAGTTAATTTTAGTCAACATTGGTCGGTAGCTTTACAAAGACTAATTTGTCGTGTGTTCGGCGCGGGGAATCAGAAAACGTGTGCAAGTGAAGTGTAAAAAGTGTGATGTCGGTTTGTGAATATTGGTGATTGTTTCGAGGCTTATTACCCAAAAACAAACATTTAATAAACGAATGCTATCTTCACATCACGTTGCCAAGCATCTGATAACCCTGAAAAAAGGTATGTTACAAAAGTAGTATTATCCAGTATAATTTCAAGCAACCAAACAAGTCCGCCTGCTCAGAACCCATACGCTGGGTCTGCGGGCAGATTGGACGTACATTTTAAAACCCAGCATATGGGCTCCTGGGCGTTTAAAGGTTAAATGGAAGACACAGGAAGGTAGATGAAATAAGTGTCAGGAACTATGAATTGAAGTGGATAAATGCCTGGACCCATGATTCTAGTCAAAAGTATGCCTGAGGCAAGACATGAGGTCCCAGGAAAGACACTGGTATCCATGATGCTGAAGAAAGATGCCCAGAGGGAGACCCATAACCCATGATGCCAAGAAGAATAAATTTAAAATGTTGAATTGTTATTACTGATATTGAAGGGTATTTTCTGTTCATCGTTGAGTGTTTTCTAATATCTTGTTTTAGATCTGTTCACAATTTTATGACTTATTGTTTCTCTAAAGAACATGAAGATGCTTTGATAGACACCAGGTCCCATGAAGCCAGGAATTAAGTCGCCAAAATGCACGAGATCTTAAAGCATGATGTTACGAGAGAAGATGGCTAGTGAATTACAGAAGGAATGAATTCATGATGCTATTGTTAACATCTAATTTTGAAAAAAGTACTCAAGAAAATATTTGTACAAATAGATATTAATGGTCATTGAAGAATAAGATGAAACAAAGAATTATACAACAAATACAATGAACTTGACCTTGTCACTTTTATTAAATTAAAGAAATTGGAATGGACTGGCCATGTATAAAGGCTCTCAGCAGACCAAGCACCAAAAAAGGTGCTTACAACAAGTTTTATGAGGTATAGAGGAATTAGAAGACTGAAAAAAATGATGGGAGGATGGTATTAACGAAGATGCTGCAAACCTACTTAAGTGTCACTATTGGAGGCTTGCCATGCAAAATAGAAATGATTGGAGGGAGAAGTTAAAGGAGGCCATAGCTTGAATTTGAGCCAATCAGCCATTGGATGGATGGATTGTTAACTGCAGAATGTTTCCTTTGGATGGAACAGAACTTTCTTCCAAGCTAAGTGTCTCAAGTCTAGAATATGTTTATAAATGTTGGGATTTCCAAGAGTATATACATGCGATACAGTTTTGTCTTGTTTCAGATGTGTTGGTACAGGCACTTGATTAAAATTATTGGTGATTGATAAAAACATGAAATTGTTTGGAGGGTAGACACCAGGACAATAAGGTCAGGAAGGAGTATACTAGGACCCATGAGATCATGAGGGAGAAGCTAGACAGCAGATTACAGGAGGAATTTACCCTTGATGCTGCTGGTAACTGTAGAATCCTTTCCTTGGATCTTGCAGAATCTTGTTCCATGGTGATGTAAGTAGATTGATAAATAGTTTCCTTCGTTGAACTGTTCCTAGGTTTTTGGTGAATGATATGGTGCATTGCAATTAATACAGCTAAAGAAAACTGAGATATGAACTCAGGATTTCCAGCTTTGCATGCTTGGTAGAGAGGAATATGAGATAGAAAGATTAAGAAGGTAGAAGTTAAAAACATCTTGTAGAAAAACATTTGTTAATCCGAAGAAATAATTTAAAAAATTGAAATCATTAATCTACATAATATATTATGGACCATTACTTTAAGGGAGGAAAGGAGATTAGTATTTGAGAATAAAGTTCTTAGAACAATTTTTGGACCAAAGAGAGATGAACAGTCTGATGAATGGAGAAGACTACATAATAGTGAACTACATGGTCTTTATAGGAAGCCAGATATGATAAGTCTTGTAGACTGCAATGGGCAGGACATGTGGCACGAATGGGGAATGAAATACATGTGTGAAAGCTTCTTGTAGGAAAACCAGAAGGAAAACACCCAGTTGGTAGACCAAGAATGAGGTGGGAGAATAACATTAACTATGATTTGAGGGAAGTAGATTGTATAGGGAAATTGGAAAACATTAGCTTAGGATAGGGATGTATGCAGGGCTTGTGTCTGCACGACCATGAACCTACAGGTTTGATAGTGCCAGTGAGTTTAATTAGACATAATATATTAATACAATTTGTTTCTATGTCACTGAACTGAACTTGAAAATTAAGGAACAGTTCACCAAGGGAATCTCCTTAATTACCCTATATTACCTGATTAAAATATTTTGATCTCAGAGTGTGTCCACAGCTGAGTGAGTTTTGTTTAGATGTTTCTATTATTAATTTAACACTTCTCACTGAAGGACAAATTATATTTGAAGAGAAAAATTATACACTCAGACTGGGGTTTGAACACAGGACCTTTGGCTTTCTAGGCCAATGCTCTACCCATGAGCTATCTGAGTATCCAATCTAAATGCAAATATTTCTATTAAGAAATAGCCCATAATCATCCCATTTCAGACAAGGGCCTCCTGCGACTGCAGGGTGACTTACGTTACATCCCTGGGTTAGCCAACCCCTTGGGACTATCACTTCCACTTTTTTATGGATTGCTTCCACTTTTATCTGTCTTGCGCTATTCTAGTCCACAATCTTCCTAGATGACACTTAAACACTTCACTCCAATGCTTTTTTTTTTGTCTTCCAACTTTCCATTTCCCTAGTCTGGGTTCCCACAGTCACTGCATAAGTCTACTTTTTAGGTTCTATTTGGATCTCATGACCTCTCACCATTTCCAATTGAACCCTATTGCTAATGTTGCTCTTAAGATTTTTCTCTTAAACATTGTTAATTCCTGAGCACCGAATGCTACAAGCCTTTGCTCGATCATACAAATGGCGGCTTCTTAAATAACACATTTATTGGGAATTTAAACACTACTTTATAGAGCTAAGATAGCATGTGGTAGAGTATTGGTATAGAAACACCAAAGGTCCTAGGTTCAAACCTCAGTCTGAGCATATAATTTTTCTCTTCAAATATGAGTTTTCATTATATGCTCAGAATGGGGCTTGAACCCAGAATCTTTGGCTTTCTAGGTCAATACTCTACCGACTGAGCTACCTAAGCAAGTTCCAATCTAAATGTAAATCTTTCTCTTACATACACTGTTAATTCCCGCACACCAACTGCTTAGAAACCTTTGCTTCTATCTTGCAAATGGCAGCTTTTTTTATTAAGAAGACATTTATTTCGGAATTTTAAATTACATTATAAAGCCAGTACAGGTTCTTCTTTTGATGTTTTTGTTATTCATTTCATACATCTCAATGATGGATAAATCATATGATTTATCCATCATTGAGATGTATGAAAAGAATAATAAAAACATATGAGTTTTGTTTTGTTTCAGATGTGTTGACCTAACACTCGTTGCCATACTGCAGCTGCGAAGAACATGAAGATATTCTTAAAATCACAACTCAAGTTAAGTATTATGTGGTATTTTAATTTCACAGTAAAATGTATTATGCTTATTGATTATTTTTGTTGCAGGAGATAACAACTGAGGCAAGAGGTACCACAATTCATAGCTGGCCATGAACAAATAAATAAAATTTGCTCAAAGATCTAGTTTTTTAGGCTACATGGAGTGAATCTACATCATGGGACCTTGTGATGGATGCCAAACTTAAAATTTTTACAGCATAAAAAAAAATTCATTGTCCAAAGCCAGGTTTGAACCTTGGTACCATAGGTGAGAATGGTAACTTCTAGTCCGGTGGGGACTGATATTTTCATATAATTTTGAAAAATGTCTTTTTTTATTACAGAATTTTAATACAATTTGACAAATGTATTACTCGTGCCACTGTCGACCAGGGTGGATCTCTGGAAGTGAGCCCATTCCTTGTCGGCAAGGTCGCAGCGCGACAACCTCGCTAGCTCACTCAACATTAGAGGGTGGATCAGGAAGAACTCGTGCCACTGTCGATAAGGATGGAACATCTCCGGAAGTGAGCCCATTCCTTGTCTGCAAGGTCGCAGCGCGACGACTTCGCTGGCTCATCCGGCTTTATATACTAGAAATCAGGAATACACGAAGCACGAAAAGAGATAGCAGGGGTCTATCCAGAGTCGAGAATGATGCCAGGAAAACCGCGAAGAAAAAGTCGTACGCACACATGGATATGGTCCTAACGAAGGGACAACGAATATCGTCAGGGACATCAGAAACGTTGAGACACTAGATGAGAATACTAAAGGAAACACAGATAACGATTGTGCGACCGACGAGGAGAGCCAAGAGAGACAGATTGACCTAAGTGGGGATATTACATACAAAATTAGAAGTGAAACACATAAGGGATATATGGAATGAGAGGCTAAGTTCATAAAGGGTACACAAATTAGGGGATAACCACCTAAGGTAGTACATAAAAGGAGATCTCGGGAAATGAGAAGTTAAACTCATACGGTAGTACATAAAAGGAGATCTCGGGAAATTAGAAGTTAAACACATACGGTAATACATAAAAGGAGATCTCGGGAAATTAGAAGTTAAACACATAGGGTTGGACATGAACTTAGAGGTAAAAACCATATGTAGGATAGGGAATAAGTCTACACGTATGAGACCAGGAATTAACTCGAAAACATAAATGGAAATTAAGTGGAAGCCAAAGGATAAGAAATGATGAGGGAGAGGTTAAACCCATAGGTAAGATGGGACCCAAAACACGAAATAAAGTCCACGCATAATCGGGAGTAATGTAAAAAGCTAACTAAAGAAATTCACGAGAACAGATGAGATATTGCGAACGAATCAGGAAGGGCTTAAGGGAATATTGCCGAATGAATTTGGAAGAACTTAAGGAAACAACACCATTTAGACGCATTTTTATTAAGTTAACTTGTAGGCTGTAAAACGAGAATTCGACAGACAATTAGGAAAGAGAGTATTTGAGACGCAGAGACGCATTTTTTTAGTTTAACTCAGTGGGCCTAATACGAGAAAACGACAGGCAGAGTAGAAGCGAGAGAATTTAAGATGCAATACGCATCCCGGATTAAAGAAAGGAAATGCTCTCCCATTCAGGACCTCACGAGGGAATGATAGACGGAATTCAGGTTACCAAATCGTACAAAGTAGGAGTTACATCTTAAAGCCCTAGGATTTATGTGTAGGCGAGCACACTCGATCGAACTCAGGACTCTAGAGAGGGAAAGCAAATTTGAAAGTTTATACAAACTATGGAAAGTTTGAAAACTAGCGGTAAAATACGATGAGACAATGACAATTTTTGAACCTAGTAAAACCTGAATTGCAATAAGGGCGTAAATGATTCATGAGAAATCATAAGGCCAGAAACATAAGAGCATTTCCTTTACAACCTGAGGCTAGCTATAAAGGACAAATAGGAACATGGGTGCACCAAACTAAACAATACATGTAGGTAACAATGAGATCTAAAGCCAGGACGTCTAAATATGCAATGAGGTAAATTAAACATTCAATGACCATTTATGATGAAAAGGATGCGGACCCATGTGGTACGGGATAACCACCAAGCCCATAATCGATGTTTTCCCAAGTTTTAAACAAATGGCCTGAGATTACAGTTTCACGCCTGGACCTGCGGCCACCACCACAACACTACATGATGGGAAGAAGATTAAGAAGGCGCAAACGCTGCGAGAACCAACTACAACCCTGTACATCTAAGGACGCAGGGCAGCTGCCAGGACCATCTACACATCTCGTGTCGGAGCATAAGAAGAGTGGGTGTCCAGACTCGCACTCAACTGAGGCAAAAACCTCATTAGCAGTAAAAAACAAACCCAGGCAGTTATAAAAAAAAAATAATAATGACTTTCTCCAAAGCCGAACCTTGGCCTAACTTCCTTCAGTCCACATTTTTTCTATAGAAGAGTAAAGAAAACAAACTCCACATCAAGATTAATTCCTATCAAACCTTTCACAAGTTCTCCTTGGACCTAACTGGGTTTTGTTCAAAGAAACCAGGCCTAACTAAATCCCACGGCCAACCTGGACCAACGGCAGCTGTAGATGAACAATGGACTCGAGCATTAGAGCATCGCATCCTCCATCGAGGCAAGCAGACATGAACCTGGATCTCCAAGCTAGCAACAACAGACACCACAGTTCTGATAATAATTTTTTTTTAGTAATCCGGTTCACGAAATCGAACCGTCAAAGTGTATCACTAAAGAAAAAGAAACCGTCGAAGTGCATAACAGAAAGTAACAAAATGTATTTGAGTGCGTCGGAAATAACAGTGAAAGCGAAAAGTAACAAAATGTATTTAAGTGCGTCGGAAATAACAGTGAAAAGTGCGTCGTTTCAAAATAAACCACAGAAGGTTAAATACGGAAGAAGAAAGAAGACGAGAAGAATTTTAGTGGAATTTTTTTTTATATAATCGGTATTTTTTTGTTTTTTTCTTTCAGCAATAAACATTTTGAGGACACGTGCCTAGGCACATTGTATAAAAGCCGCGAAGGCTTGTTATTTTTGCTATATTGTAATTTTTGTTGTTTTTTTTAAGTATAGTGTTCTCACTAGGTAAACTGATATTGCCGATATTTCACCGCAATTAAAGGTATCCGGGGCAATTTACAAATAAAAACGATCTAACCTCTTAGGATGAGAACAATATACTTCCAGGACAGATGGAATCGCCAATTGATGACGTCAGATCCACTCCCACTTAAAGTTGAGTTATTAAGATAATGGCCAGGCCAAAAAACCCCGAGAGGCGAGAGATATCCGATAAGGAAAAAAGACTTTCGGTTTTTCAACCCTACAGTCTTATTTAAGGGGGGGGGATGTTGCGCCTACACTAGGCCTAACTTCTATAATAATAAATACTATAAAAAAACCGATAAAGGATATATTTTTTCATCATAGCAGAAATTAGGAAATAAATAACCGCATTGAAATACAATTTAGTCTTGTCTCAAAGGACCTTTAAATATAAAAAAGCTAGTACAAATCTATAAGGTTTTATATCCTGGATCAAACCATGTCACAAGATTCCAGGATGTAAAGTCATAATTAAAATTATTTAGTCAGAAGAAAGAAGATCAGAGATGTCCACATTAGATAAGGGAATGGAGAGTCGTGCAATAAGAGAAAGTGGGACAAGTTGTCCATTTTGACATAGATAAAGTGAACCAGATCAAGTGAAAGAGTAAGTGAAAACCGAGGGGGAAAAACACCACATGTATTGAAGGGAAAAAGCTAAAGTTCCACCCAAGTTGTCCACGAGTAGAAAGTTAAAGTTTATCATATAAAACTCGCGGATTTTTTCCCCAAGGGGACAGATCGGTGGGGGGGGAACGAAGGGTTCGGTCCCCTGGTGACCAGGCAATTCTACATGGGTAAGAACATCCTTTCTTTATAAATTGGTTCATTTTTCGTTCATAAATTTAATTAAAAGGACCAACTGGTCCAGAGAACTTAGAATAATGACCAAAGTTGGTGTTGTTGCTTATTTTAAAAATAATTATGTTCTCTCTTTCTACATTTTAGCATTTCAATATTTTGAAATATGTTCCCGTTTAACAAGGTGGCGATTTCCAGCTGTTTTTAAATAAATGTTTTTATGTTATTAATAAATCTTCAGGTTTGATTTAGTGCAATAAATTTATGTTTATTTTTCGGTTATTATGATTTAATATGTGTATTTCACAGGTTGTAGAACCTTTCCTCCAAAAACCAAGGCCAACCGCTCGGGCCTAATACAACCTAAACAATAGGGAACGTAACGCTACCTTTACGCAGGGGCTTAACAGTCGCGGTGCGTAACAGTATTTTTTTGCTATCAAGTGATTACAATTATTTATAAATGTCTAAATTATATTATTTTTTAAAATGAATTTCATTTATATTTTTGTTCTAATATGTTATGTGTATTTTTAATGTATATTTTATTAATAATTGGGTTAAATAAATTGTATGTAATATTTTTAAAATTTTGTGGAATATTATCTTTATTTTAATATTTTGATTTAGTGTTTAAATTGCTGGTACCGGTACCTTATTGTAATTTCGTACCTCGTTTTGTTGTAAAATGCTTGTTTCATACTGCAATATCACTGTTGTATTATAATATTTACTTGAATGTCTTATTTACGTCTTTTGTTTAATTCGTGTTATTACATTCATTGTTGTTAAATTGTTATGAAATTGTATGGCACATAATCTTGTATACTGTTAATTGTATTATTTTTTACTTTATTTGATTAGCACAAATTACAGAATATAACATAATTCATTTTCTCGAGTGTATTTCAGGTTTATGAATATTGTCTCATTAAAATAAAATAAGGAAAATCAAGATGTGGAAATGAATGAGACAGATTCACAGGTAAAAACTCCAACTGTTATTTAATACTCTTTTATTCACAGGTTATACTAATATTATTTTCAGCTTAAAATATTATATTATTTATATTTAGGAGTGTTGGATGCCCATTTACTAGATGAGAAGATTCATTAAATCCCACTTGATGTGAAAACAGGTCAAAAGGGCCTAATTTCATGAAGATTTATATATAGGTAATGGTAAGATATATAATTCATAAAAATGCTAATATTTATTTCCAGGTCATAATAACGTTTCTTACAGGATAATAATAATTTTATTTTCAGCACTAAATAATGAGTCATAAATATTGAAAGAAATGTTCAGTTTTTATAAGATATTTTATTTTCAGAGTATCTATACAGTGAATACATTGTTGAGAAATGTCTTGTTTATTAACAAAGATAGAAGAAAACAGGATAACAAAAATATTTTATTAATGGATATTACAAAGGGTAAGGATTTGATCATGAGGTTCATCTGCCAAACACCAGCCGAAGAGGATGTCCATATGTTCCAATGGAAATCAACAGTTGATTTCTGGCTGAGGATGAGGAGAGATATTCGAAAGCAGACCAAGAGAGAGCGAGCTTACAAGCTTGTAAATGAGGTGAGACGTGAATAATTGATTCTCTTTTTTCTCTCTTAGCAAAAAAAAAATGAATTGACAGGTCTAGAAGGCCCTTAGCCTAAGAGTTTGCTGCTGGCATGTGTTGATCACGGAGGTATAACCTGTCCGCTTTTAGTGATCCTCATCAAAACAAAACCATGTGAAAACCATGTAACCTGCTCGCTTTTCATTGGTTATGGACACAGATAAATGTTGTAGAAGCAATAAGTACACAAAAAAGTAGTTCCCTTCATTAAATTAAAAATATGTCTTCTGAATATACTTGTCATTCCTCGTGAATGAAAAGAATAATATTCAAAACATACAGAATATTCTAAAATATACCTAATCAATAATTACAACTTATATAGTTTATTTGACTCGTGCTTCAGTCAATTCTCATGAACAATATGGCTAAAAATAAAACGCGTCTTCTGTTCCCATGTCATCTCCCTGTCAAAAGTGACAGTAATTGTGGCGCGAATGGCGGAAGGATATTGCTTTTATAACGTACGTCGGTGTCCATAACCATTGAAAAGTGAGCAGGTCACATGGTTTTGTTTTGACGAGGATCACTTTAAGAGCAAACAGGGTATAGACGATCATCCAGCCAGTATAGGGATGGTCTTCTCAACCTGGAGCTGCTATTTATTGTAGCTACACAAATTTCTCGTGATGTTGGTTTGGCACTGGGTCTAAATGATGGTGAAATTCCATGAGAAAATTTCTTCCCTCATGGAGACTCAAACCAGCCCAAGTCCTGCAGCTCTGCACTAAAGCATGATGCCTTAAACTGCTTGGCTACAAAGCAGGACGACTTGTTGGTGATATCCTATAAAAAGTTTAATGAGGTTGAGGACACTGATTCTTTCATTTTATAATTTTATAAAAAATTCAGCCCCTAGACTGTAGAGACCAAAGTACCTTGCATTAATAACACTAAAATTTTGTTTTCAGAGTTTGGTACAATGCTGACTGCATTCCCGGGGAAACATGACTCAGAGTTGTTTAAAATGTCCATCATATATTTGTTTATATATATATATATATATACCATTGACTTGTAAATGTTCCTGACACATTAGCTGATGGATAATTGCTGCAGCAGTGCAACTTCTCTCATAAAAAGAGATCTAACAGAATCATCAGGTGAGTTAAAAGCAAACTGATCCTAATACAGGTGTTTGAGGTAGCATGAGGTCAAGACTCACACCTATCTAGATAGTCAGTACGAAATAACTGCTGTCTTTACCACCCACAATATATCTGGTACTCATTTTTGTTAGAGGGTGAGTCAACTCCTGAGTCATGGCATCATTATGGCTCGAATCTATGAATGCATCAGACCGTAAAAGTTGTTCTCTGCCTGTACTCTGCTGAGAAAGTTGCATCCAAATACATTTTTGTGTACTCAAAAATCTGTTCATGCGATAATAATTGTTTGAAATTCCTAAGCTACCTGGCAAGGTGACTTAGCAGAGAAACGAATCGTGAGCAACCCAATGGGAACCGTTGGTAACTGATGTAGTTTGAAACCTTGCCGCTTACCTTGCTGCTTTATCCAAGATGTCGGACCTTGAAGACTTCGATCATTTTTTCGGTATACGCGGAGAAGAGGAATTTGATAGAGTCTACCAAAGAATTCAACTGGAAGAACAGGAGAATCGGCGTAATATTGTGCGATGCAGACGTCGTCGTATACGGTATTATTTGCGGGATGCAAGCATAAATGCATTCCTCTAGCAGACGAAAATAATGGCCAATATTACAAAACGACGACTTTCATGCATGACCAGTTAGTGGGTAGCTAATTCGATCTTTGCACTTGCTCACGGAAAGTCAGCTCACCAGTGATTGGAAGTAATTTGAGTAGAGACTAATGTATTTGCATGCGGCCCTAAAAGTTTTAGATTGGTTTGAAAATCCTGACTTCATCAGGTTTCGTATCCTGGACCTTCTGGCTTGTAGCTATAAGTTACTCTTTTACAATAAAATTCACTAATTAATAATTTTGCAAGAAACTCCTCACTGCCATCTGTTGTGGCTCAAGAAGCATGCATTGTGACATCACATTGTTGTCACATAGAATGTCGGTAATGCAGATGACTACACACCTGACATAAAAAAAATTCCTATACCCCGATCATAGTGCCACCTACACTATTACTCTGTGGCATCACCTACTGGGTCCAATTGTGAATCTAAACCATCCAGGGACCAACTCAAACACACAAAGAATTTTATCAAAATCAATCCAGTCATTTAGGCACATTCTAATTACGGATTTCAAGTAAACCTCCACTCCTAATTGTCTGATTTTGCTCATTTTTGCATAATACCTACCTCGGTTTATTTTAATATGATATATTGAGTTTCGTTGTGAAACATCGAAAAATGAGATTGCTAGAGTGATTTTTAAATGTTCACTTAAGGTGAACTTTTACACGTAATGGTTTTAGAGGGACCAATTGTAAATCTAAACCATCAGAGGACCCAATCAAACACACACAAAAAAATTCATCAAAATTGGTCCAGTCGTTCAGAAGGAGTATAGTGACAAACAGATGTACAGAAGGATTATATATATATATATATATATATAAAGATATGGAACTTAGCCCCATAACTATTGAAGCTGATGTAACTAGAATTAATGACATTAAAATTGTGTTTTCAGAGTTTGGTATGATGCTGGCTGTATTCCCAAAAACTTGACATCATAGAGATGTTTGAAATGTCCACCATATGATTGAATATACATATGAATGTTCCTGACACACCAGCTTATGGATAATTCCTGCAGCAGTACAACTTCTCTCATAGAAAGATGGCAAATGGAATCACCAGGTGAATTAAAAGCAACATGATCCTAGTACAGGCCTTAGAGATAATGATCATGCCTCCTTAGCCAGTCATTATGACGTAACAGCTGTCTTTTACCACTCACAAGATATATCCGGTACTCATTTCTGTTAGAGGCTGAGTCAATTCCAGGCCATGGTGCCACTAAAAGGTTTAGATCAGTTTAAAAATCCTGACCTTCTGGCTTGTAGTATATTGCCTTAACCAGCTATGCTGCAGTATGTTCCAGGGACAGAATAAATATATATATTTATTGTCCAATGCCACCTGATTATCTTTTATGATAATTCTGGCTTTCTCCCCTGGCATTGGCGGAATTGTAATCCATTTCCTAGGTTGGGGCACCTGGAAGGTGGAGTTATGTTACCCCAATGATATGATGGGTGATATGTAATAATGAAGCCCCAGGAGAGTCCTTAACCTAAATTCCAGATCATGGGCAACCACAGGAATAATTCCCTTTAAGGAAAAATTCCTATGGTTTGACCGGAATCGTACCCAGGACCTCATGAACTGTAGTCAGAAACACTGACCACGAGTCCATGAGGCTGTTTTGGTTAGAATATATATATTTGAAGAGAAAAATTGTATGCTCAGACTGAGGTTTGAACCCAGGACCTTTTGCGCTCTAGGTGAATGCTCTACCAACTGAGCTATCAGAGAAACTCCAATCTGATTCTAAATTTTTCTCTTATATATGCTGTTAATTCCTGCTCACTAAATGCTATGAAGCCATTGCTTCTATCTTGCAAATGACGGCTTCTTTATTAAGAAGACATTTAATTGGGAATTTTACATTACATTATAAAGCCAGTACGACTTCTTTCGATATTTTTATTACTCAATGATGGGTAAATTATATTTGAAGAGAAAAATTACCCACTCATACTGGGGTATGAACCCAGACCTTTTGCACTCTAGGCAAATGTTCTACCAATGAGCTATCTGAGAAACTCCATATATATATATATATATATATATATATATATATATATATATATATATATATACAGTATATAGGCTATTAGCTAATACCCGGTGTGCTCTTTCTACGCCTAAATAAATGAAATATTAAGGATTAATTATATTATATACACTGTGACAAATCAAAAATGGTGGTTCCAAGTCGATTTTTAATTTTGAATTTCAAGTAAACCACACTTCTAATGGTCAGATTTAGATTATTTTTGGCCAATATCTACCTCTGTTTATTTTAATATCATTTACAGAGTTTCGTTGTTAAACATAAAAAAATTCTTCATAGTTAAATATGGGAAATAATATTATGAGATTCTTAATTCAATGAATGAATGAGTCACTTCTTATCTTTCCTCATAGTTAACATTTTTGTAAACATGGGAATGCAGATTTCAAGAGGATATCCCTCTCATTTTCAACCGATATACTGAGTCAGGGCTAGAGTGCTGCTGCTGACAAATCCATCTTAAATATGACCCAAAAGAAATAACAATATGAGCTTACAAGTTACAAAAAATATTTTTCTAAAATTCCCTAAGTAACTCACTGGCACTATCGAACCCATAGGTTCAAGACAGTGCAGACATAAGCTCTCCATACACACATATCCTGAGCTAATGTTTTCCAATCATCTCCTGCATAATCTACTTCCTTCAAATCATGGATAATGTTATTCTCCCACCTCATTCTTGGTCTACCAACTGGACGTTTTCCTTCTGGTTTTCCTACAAGAAGCTTCCATGCAACTCTTTCATTCCCCATTCATGCCACATGACCTCCCATCTCAGTCTGAGACTTAACTGTTCTTATATCTGGCTTCCTATAAAGATCATGCAGTTGACTGTTATGTAATCTCTCCATTCACTGTCTGTTCATCTCTCTTTTCCTAAGTACCGGTACTTTATTTTCAAATTTTCCTCCCTTAAAGTAAGAGTCCATGTTTCATATTCATGTAATGTAACTGGGAGAATAACTGTTTTATATATTTTCAGTTTAACTTTTTGAGAGAAGTAGGGACAACAAGAGTACCTACAATACATAATAGCACACATTTCCAGAATTGAGCCTATGTTTAATTTCTTTGTGCATCTCATTCCTATTTGTAATTATTGTTCCTAGATATTTGAATTCAGCCACTTCTTCAAAATTTCCCTCATTTGTCATTAGTTGTCCATTTCCATTATATAAAGTATTTCTATGTGTGAACATACATTTAGTTTTATTAATGTTTACTTCTAGTCCCAATTTCTCACTGTTACTCAATAGTGTGTGTGTTGGCCTTTAGTATCTCCTCGCTATCGCTCAATAATACATACTACATCATCAGCATAAACTAACAGCCTATTAATACCATTGAGTTGTAGGCCTTCTTCATTCTCCAAATATATATATATATATATACGGTATGATAAGCTTGCATTGCTCAATGTTAAAGATTTAATTATAACATATATATATATATATATATATATACATACATACATACATATACAGAGTGCTAAACATACAAAGTTTTGAAACTCGAGTTCAAATCCCAACTTAGGCACTTATTTTTTCTTTTCATGTCATATATATATATATATATATATATATATATATATATATGTAATTCCATAGTAATTAATTTTCAGAAATTTGTTCTTGTTTTTATTTCAGTGTTTAAATATTGGTCATCTCGTCAGAAAGACATCACAACAGCTGATAAGAAGCATGTGACTGAAAAACTTGCTGCAAAGTGACAAACGTTTGTCTTTATTTGAAGAGAAAATATACACTCAGATGGGGTTTGAACCCAGGACCATTGGCCTTTCTATGTCAATGCTTTATCAACTGAGTTACCTGAGCATTCCAATCTAACACAAATCTTTCTCTTATCATTCCCGAGCGCCGAGAGTAGTTGTCTGTGTTTAATATTTTCATCAGTGCCTTAGAAAAAAATTATATATTGTGATATTTTAAGCAATGAACATTGAATTTCCTTAAATTATAAAATGTTACTATTATGTAATTTATTTTCTAATGTTAAAGTTTTTTTTAACGTTAATTTGTGAGTTTTGAGTGAATGTTAAACTAAAATGAAAACAAATAGAATTGTAACTAATCATTGTGCTGTTCCTTCTAAATGATTTTTACACCAGGAAAATGTCTATTTAGGTAGTGTTTTTAAACAGTGAATATCCTATTTCATCCTTGCAGCTTTCATTTTGGCAACATTGTTATATATTTAGTATGAAGTTATGTACTAAATATGTTGTGCCCCATTAAGAAACAATTGATGTATTTTATACACCATTTCACTTGCTTGTTTATTCCAAATTTTATGCTGAAGCTTTGGTTTTTACAATTTATGTTAAACTATGCTGGAAAAATGTTTTAAAATGCAAAGAAAATGCTAATCAAATTATCTATACTTAACTGATGATGTGGCTTTGCTAGCAGAAGATGCAATGACACTGAGGAACATGCTATTGGAGCTAAATGCATTCATACAAGTTTCCTGGGTTAGGTTTTTATTGGGGTTTTCCCTAACCTGTAAGACAAATGTCAGGAAACTTTAAGGTCCAAATATACCCTGAACACCATCTGGCCATTATAATTATTCATAACAAATTCATATTGTACTTAATAATTTTATAAGTAAACAAGCAAGTGTAATCAATAGAAACTGTATGGACATAAATTCATATCATCAGTATTTATTTCATTTTAGGGATAAATAAAAAATAAATTATTTCATGTTACAAAAATGTATTTTTAATTATTGTGTTAGAATTTGTACTTCATTTTGTCAATTGTCAGAAAATTGTTTTAATTTATAATAAAATGTAAATAACTCAATCTTAACTGTAAGTTTATGCAATCATTAATTTTTGTTGGTATATATTTTACATATACAGTGTGTACATAAAAGAATATAGTAGTTTCAAATAATAATATCACTAAGATGAGGCGTAGGATGTTGTGTGTAGACTGAAATGAAACAGGAAATAAGATAGTTTTAGTTGTGTGAGTGAGCAGATATTTTTTTTTTTTTTAAATTTGTGTTGAGTTGTTTTTGACTCGCCTCATACTTCTTAACTCCCTCGCAGACTCGAGTTTCTTCACTGCATTTGTGACATTCTCAATGCTGTATCACATTCACAACTGACGTCCAACAGCCTCCTCTCCTGCAGACTGACCTCTGTGCCATCTGATGGCTGATCAATGAACTTCCAAATCAATCCCCTCTCCTTATCACTGGGTATTTCAAAATTCATAGTTATGTTTTTATTCTTGCATATGTAAATTTTTTCCCAAATTGTGAGTTCCTTCGGTTTTTCCAATTGTTTAAGTAATTTTGTTCTGGTTTCTATTCTGTGTTTTTCTGACCAGGCATGTGCAGCTATTGAAGATTTTCTGTTTCTCCATTTTTAACGTTTTTAAGGTGTTCCTTTAATCTTGTATTTAAATTCCTTTTTGTTTTTCCTATGTATATCCTTTCACAATCTTTACAATTAATTTGACTATTTAACTCATGCCCCAAATGGGAGTCAATGACCAATCACGTTTCAATGATTTCTGTTTTACAACCAATCAGAGTTGTTTTTCACGAAATATTTATCAGTGTTATAATTACCATATTAAAGAAAGCTCCTCCTTACAATATTGCGTTCCTTTGGCAATAAATAGTATGATCTGGTTGCAGTGATAAACAAAAGAAGCAGTAGAAGCGTACCTATTGTTTCTCATTTGTTTTCAAACATCGCCGTTTACATTAAATATATAAATATTTTAAAATAACTATAGTTAAATAATGATTTGTGAGTAAACAGCTTAATTTTATTCGTTAAATAGTCCTAACAAATGCCACTCTTGATTTCCAAATTCTCTAGATAAATTCACTCCTCACTTCGTGAGTCGTGAATTTATCGATAATTTGGAAATCACTCGTGGCATTACTTATGATAAATTCCTGATTTTTTTATCTTTTGTTTTGTTTCTATGACAACAATAACAACAAAGATGCCAACTCAACAGAAAATGTTTTGTGTTTTGCAGTTCGAAAGTTGTAAATCAGTTGTGACAATTCAACGTACATTTTGTAGGCAGTTTAATCTTGATCCCTCCAATGCTAACAACATTTTTCGATGACATAAGTTTGTAATGACTGGTTGTCTGTGTAAAGACAAGAGTGTGGGGCGACGAAGAGTGTCTGAGGAGAATGTTGCTGCTGCAACATTTCAAGCACAAAGTCAGCATTATCAGTAGGCTTTACAGCCTGTAACAATTGTAAACAGTAGGGACGCATATGTAAGAATTTTCATAAAACCTTCCATACTATAATTACTGGATTGGTTGTCATGGTCCAGATAACAGGGCTTATCTTCAGTGGGCTCCTAGCTAAAGAATTATTTAATAACAAACTAATTTATACACCTCACTGATAGTATTCTTTTAACAATTAATAAATCATTTATGAACATAATATTAAAATTAAATATTTTCATTTGTTTAAATATTATATAACTGTAAAATTAGTTTTCTATATCTCATTATTTTTCTTTGTTTTTTTTTATATACATTAGAGAAGGACATTCTATCAACAATTTATCTTGCTTGAACACATTTTATTATTAGTTTGTCTTAATATTAACCACCATTAACTGGTTGTATTACAGATTGTAATATAATAGATATTATCTTATTGATCATATCTTCATTTAGTACCGGTATTTAATATTAGAGTAATTTATGATTGTTATATTCTGATGTAAGATGTTTGTCCTGCTGAGTGGAAGAGAAGGCCACATGGCCTTAACTCCACCAGGCTAAATAAATAAATGAATAGATCATCCATGCAATTTTTTTCCTTTGGGGTTTTGTGAAGGACAGTCTACATGTCTCCATTTCCTGCCAATCTGCCTGAATTGAGAGACAGGATTTGAGAAGCTGTTGCTGGCATCAATCCAGACATGCTTATTAATGTATGGAAAGAATTAGCCTACAGGTTGTTGGATGTGTGTTGTGTAACAAACGAGGCTCATATTGAACACCTATGAACTTATAATGGAAACTGGAGATGTTACTCTTCCATTCAACATGAGTTTTGTTTTTGTCATAGTTAAAGTATAATTCCACACCTTTAAACTTGCTATATTCTTTTATGTACACCCTGTATTCTGTTCATTCGTATTTTTTTAATATTTTGAAATAATCTTATTCCATACGAGCCAGTTAATTGTGGATATTTTTAGGGGGTGTTGCTTTGTATCACTTGTTGAATACAAGGTTAATATTTATTTACATAATGGTTAAGGCACTACGCTACAAGTCAGAAGGTGTCGTGGGTTCGAGTCACAGTGGGGTCAGGATTTTTAAACTGACCAATACCTTCTGGTGCCACTATGGCCCTGGGGTCGACTCACCTTCTAATGGAAATGAGTACCAGACGCTTGTTCTGGGGGTAAAGGCGGCCATAACACAGGGCTAATAATCTGGTTGGCATAAAATACCAATTGTCTACAAAAAGTGGGTGCCTTAACCTCCTACTACTCAAAGGCCCTTCTAAGGCCTATAGTGGGATCACTTTATCTTTAAAATGTGAAATAAAATTAAGTACACTTGGCAAAAAAAAAAATGAGCGGTCTCTTGATCTCGAACATTCAAAGTTTTAACATGCGATTCACACGAGTAAACTAATTGCACAGTAGAGCTATAATACGTCCCCTTCCTCCAATGAAAAGCTTTCTTCTTTGCACAGTAAGCCAGCGAACGCTTAGCTCACTGCCTTATGACTTGTTTTGTATGCAATATGAGGTTAAATTTTTTAATTGTTACAACACTTTCTATTTTATTCTGTCTGTCCACTCTTAAAGAAAAAACGAACTATCTATTTGGAAGTATTACTATTTTGGTATTATTATTATTGTCAACTTTTTTCAATGAATTTTGAAAAAAAAACTGAAAATAATTTATAGTTAAAGACATCTGAAAAGTTGGCAAAGTCCTTGAATTTTTTCTGAAGAGAGCAAGAATGAAACATGCGAAAATTGTTTACGAAATGACATTGCTTGTGTTGAGCTTTCAATTTTGTTTATAAATGGATGGAAATGGGTAGGGTACTTTTCATGTGACTGAGTCAGCGTGACTGGTTGAAATTATGTGTCAGTCAAATTTAGATGGTGTTATGGCCATTGTAAAAATTTAACATTGAGAAGCGCCTATATCGGTTCTCTAATGCACTTGACGAATTCCAGATGCAATTTGCCAGTGCAAACAAAGAATATAGAAGCTATTATCTGTACTCATTGCTAAAAAGGCTAAAGACAAACCAAGATTTCATGGCAAAATGTCGGTAAAAGAGCGCTTGGTTTGTAATTTTAGCAAATTCAATGATAAAATTTTAATTAGTTTCGTTTCAAACCCTCGTGTTTTATACGACATGAGTATGAAGGAGTACAGAGATGTACAAAAAAAAGAGTTATTGTGGCTTGAACTTAGTCAAGAAATAAATAAATGCTGTAAATATTGTATTCTATCTTAGGGATATTATGGATGTACAGAAATTTCGTCTTCTATTAAATTCTAAACCTGATAAAACTGGTCTGGCAAAAATCTGAAGTATTCTAAAATTTGGTATTATCATCAACCATATGTTTATTTAAGAATTTAAGAATAATTAGTTCTATTATTTTTCCATACAACATTCATATGATGCTGTTGCTCTAGGTGCCTTTTCTGTCTTTACTAATATTTCGTACTATTTTAAACATTTTGCAACGATACTTAAAACTTTTTTATAAAGAATTATTATATGTTTATCTTTGTACACAAATTATGACTTTTCCTCTCAATGATGTTTTAAAGTTCTTTAGAATTGAAGTGCGCATGCACGAACGCTTATAAAATTAAATCCACCAGACTGGCAGGACATATGTGTAAATGACCAACATTTGCATTTAATTCCAAAACATATTTTAAGAAATAAATGCTCAATCACTTCATTTTCTTAGGTTCCAATGGGTCAGTTTAGTGTACAACAGATTAGTTTATAGTTTACTAAATAGTATGTATGTAATTTATTTCATAAACACGTTTGGGAATTTATTATGAATGTTGGTCATTTCGATTTCCCATATATGTGGTGCCATCTGTGGCGACAATTCCATAAACACAAGCGCTATACTGTATGTACTCCATGCAAAACCAGCATCACGCCGTGCGTAACACGAGCTTGCATCACATCGGGTGTGACACGCTGTATAATAAACCATAGCATTATAGGGATAACCCACTAACATAGAGAACTAAATTATAAAATTTTTTTACCACATAGTACCTCGGTCATCTTCAGATGCCGCTGTAGTCAACTCTAAGCCATAGAGGAATTACTTCCTAAGCTCTAATTTTCTTACAAGCAGCCACTTGTCGAGTGATATTACCAAGTTTGAGTTATTGCCTGTTGCCACTAAATGAAAGACAAAACTCAGTTCTATATTCTGGAAGAATTTTAAATTAAAATTTTCACTAATGATTTTAGATTGTCCAATTTAAACCATCCAGGGTTCCACTCAAGCACTCACAAAACATTTAATCAAAATCGGTCAAGTCGTTTAGGCAGTTTTTAATTTCGAATTTCAGGAAAACCTCCACTTCTAATATTGTGAAACATTGAAAAATATGACTGCTAGAGCAATTTTTAAATTTTCACTTCAGGTGAACTTCTATGCCTAATGATTTTAGAGGGTCCAATTGTAAATCTATATCATCAAGGGATCCAGTCAGACACACACAACACATTTCATCACAATAAGTCGAGCTATTTTTGAGTTTTTGCGAGACTAACGCATGGAAATTTATATATATATATATATACACCCATCCATAGTAATTCTGCCCGAAGGCAGGTCCTTCACTGCAATCATAGCATTTTCATGCTATGCTTGCAGCTTTACTAGGGAATTGTAAGGTGTGGTAGCTTCCCGTTGCTTTCCTCACCGGTGAAGGATGATGATGATAATGATAAGGATGATGATGATGGCCATATGATTTCGGGGACCGTTTGGGCCTTAAAGTTTTCCTGACATTTGTCTTACAGGTGAGAAAAAACCCCGATAAAAACCTCACCCAGAAAAACTGCCCCGACCAGGGATCGAAACCGGGCCCGTTGCATGACAAGGCAGCACGCTACCTTGAGACCACAGCAGTGGACATTATATATATATATATATATATATATATATATAGATTGCTCAACTAATTGAAATAAATGGTATGAACTCAGTTTTGTTAAGAACCGAACTTCGTGTTAATCCATTTCACCTAGTCACTGTCCAACAGTTTACTAACTCACTGGCTCTATCGAACATGTAGGTTCATGGCCGTGCGGACATAAGCTCTACATCCCTATCTTGAACTAATGTTTTCCAATGATCCCGTGTATAATCCACTTTCCTCAAATCATAGTTAATGTTATACTTCCACCTCATTCTTGTCCTATCTACTGGGTGCTTTCCCACTGGTGTTTCAATGCCTCTCTTTCATTCTCCATTAGTACTAAATGTCCTCTACATGACTTAACTGTTCTTATTATATCTGGTTTCCCAAAAAGATCACATAACTCACTATTATGTAGTCCTGACTGGGAATCAAACCCAGGCCCGCTTAGTATGAGGCAGCGACGCTACCCCAAGACCAAACACTCTGCTAATTGGTAATAAAAGATTCCGGGCTATGTGGCCGTGGTCTATAACTGGCGTTTCTTCCAGACGTTTCTCCCTCAACTGCAGAGGGCATCTTCAGTGGCGAGCGCTTCCAGCTGTTGTTTCTCTGTCGTAGAATCTTTTATTACCATGGTTACCGGCCATGAAAGCCTGCATTCCACTACTCTGCTAATTGTTAATAGTATTATTACAACTTCTTATTGGGACATGCCGCAGCGTAGTTGGTACCAAATGCTTGTTCTGGTGGTAAAGGCAGCCGTCAAGCAGAGCTAACATCAAGGGTCGTTTGTTTTAAAAAGTGGGAGCCTTAACCTCCTACTGACCCAAGGGCCTGCTATGGCCTGTACTGTGATTACTTTATCTTATTATTTTACTATAATGTTATTAATTATTATACTATTGACATTATATTATTACTGTTACTCCATATTATTATTATTATTGATTTTCCAAATTTTGCAATTAACCCAATATTTGTTATGTCAGATTTTATATTTGATTTGAGTGAAATAGATTATACAGAGGATGATTGGAAAATGTCGCCTCAAATTAGGGATGTGTGGAGAGCCTATGCCCGCGCAACCATGAACCTATGGGTTCAATTGTGTCAGTGAGTTAGTAGATGTATAAAGTTTGAAAAACATGGTTAATAAACATGTAAATCTGTTAACACAATATAGTTTGATAAATAATTTAGAGATGGCATTGCTGTTCATTTTTCTTCATCTCTGGGCAATCCAAAAGTAGGTCAAAGGCTCTGTGTGAAGTTTCAATCACAATTAGACATTAAATTATTTTTAATATTTTCACGAAATCTAGCAAACTAACATAACAAATTTTCATTTTCATATAATCTTGGGAAAATATGCAATTAAAATATACTATTGAAATTAAAATATACTATTGAAATACCTCTGAGTCAGACAGAATATATATTTTATTCTTATTTTGAAGTTTTTAATTTCCTTTTGTTAGCATTGTAAAGACAGCTTGTTCTTATTGCCAGGATTTGTGACAACTTCATCAAGGTCATATGAACATTTCCACTTATCGGTCGTTTTTGTTTTATCGGCAACACCGGTTTTTTTTCTTCTTGAAATTGACACAAAATTTGCTCTACAAAATTTATGTTATTATTTGATAATCAGGAATAGCTGGTTGGGGCACCTGGAAGGCATGGTTATGCTGCCCCCATGATTTGAGAGTTGGTGATGATGGTAATGATGCACCAGGAGAGGAAAAAGAAATATAGAACCATGAATTTTGAAGTTTCTGGCAAGCAAAACTTAGTATCCAAGTTCATAAAATCAGCACCAGATAGCAGTTTGGATGATGGCATTAATGGCAAAATTTCAACAGTTGGAATTTGGCCGTAGATGAAGGTGAGATGACCTTTGAAACTGGTATTGTGAAAATATATAACTTTATGAGGTGAGTTATAAAAACATTTTCTCCAACTCATTTATAAACTATTACATATATCTTCCGTTCTAATGAAATTTCCAATATTAAAATAATTGATATGTAAATATATTATTTGCTAACACAATACATTATGAATCTAAGCAATATTGGGGATTCTAATTTGACAAATTTGCCAAAATGTTCTTTTTGTAATTTAAATGAAGATATGGATCTAAACTATCTTCTCCATTATCCAGCTTTTGTAAAAGAGACCAGTCTTCCTGCTAAATATTGGAGTGAATGATTTCATTGTCAAGAGCTCGACATTAGATACCAACCAACCAATTTAACAATTTTTTTATATTTTCCCGAGATGTGTCTTTCCTCCACTAACATTTGTGAGGAACTACAAAATGGTCATATTTGAAATTTCGGAAGAATATAATATCATGTGACCAAATTCTACCTTACTATTGGTCAAAGCTTAAATATGCAAGTACATACATTTCAATAAGTAATTTCAAAGTTTTAATAGTTTCTCTTTTTAAAAACAACCAGATTAAAGATAAGCAAATTAAATATTCAATTAAGATTATTAATGAGTTGGTTATTTTGATCCACCTCATATTTCTTGATTTCTTTTGGAAGTTGGAATGCATCGAAAATGTCACACAAAATCGATGAAACCAGTCTGCATAAAAATCAAGAAATATGAGGTGAGTCAAAATAACCAACTCATTAATAATTAAAAGATACCTCAGAGTGTTATTTCCAACATATATTTAATTCAGTTAAGAGTTTCAAGTTTTTTTTTATACAATGCCACCACTTTGTCATTTTGGCATTCTGGTATTCTCTCCTAGCATGGTGTTATTGTAACCCACTTCTGAGGTTGATGCGCCTGTAAGGCAGAGATACACTGCCCCGATGATATATGACAGACGATGGTGATGATAATGATGAGCCAGGAGAGGCCTTAAACTTAATGAAAATGTTAATAATGGCTATCTGATGTTTGGGGACCATTTGGGTCTCAAAGTTTCCTGACATTTGTCTTAAAGGTGAGGAAAAACCCCGAAAAAAAAATCACCCAGAAAACTTGTCCTAACCGGGGATCGAACACGGGCCCGCTGCTTGACAAGGCAGCATGCTACCTCAAGACCACAGCGGTGGACTAAATTATTATACTGTCACCATTGATTAATTTTTCCTATAAACATTAATACACTGTATAAACCTTGCCAATATCTTTTAATTAGCATGACTATTTAACTCATGCCCCAAATGGGAGTCAATGACCAATCATATTTCAATGAATTTTGTTTTACAACCAATCACAGTCGTGTTTCACCTCGATAATTATCAAATTTTGATTACCAAAATAAAAAAAGCTCCTACTTTTTAATGTTCTGAACAGGTCAGAGCATTATTTTGCAATAACTGACTGTCTAACAAATACATTGAATATAGCAAATAATGAACAGATTCCTTCGAACTACACATTTGATAATTGTGTGTTCAATAATTGTGTTTTTAAATACTGATTTACTGAGTTGTTTCCAAAAGAAATTAATCAATAACCTATAATGTTGGTTATAATATACAGTTTGATGTGTTTAATGTTTTCTCCATAGGGTGTATTCTTATATTTTGATCCTATTTGGCAATAAATATATGATCAAGTTGCAATGATAAACAAATGAAACATAACCAAACATTTCTCATTTGTTTTCAAACATTGCCGTTTATATTAAATATATAAATATTTTAAAATAACTATATTTAAATAATGATTTGTGAGTAAACAGCTTAGTTTCATTTGTTAACTAGTCCTAACAAATGTCTCTCTTGATTTTCAAATCCTCTAGATAAATGGAAAATCACTCGTGGCATTACTTATGACAATTTTTTATGTATAAGAAATCTTTTCCTTAATAAAATTAAGTGTATATCAAATATTTTATCAAATAAAAATATCTCCTTTTAAGATATGTTTTGATTATCCTAAATATTCAGCTGTAGAATGCATATTGGGAGAAATAATTCTGGTTAGAAAATTAAATATGCAGATTTTAATTATGAATTCCTTCTGGCAAGAATAGTAGAATTGGGTCACAAATTTCTAACTCACTTGTCTTATCAAAGTCAGAGGTTCATGGCTGCACTGCCATAATCTCATTGTACTTCCATATCCTGAACTAACATTTTTCAATCATCTCGTATGTAAATCACCTTGCTTAAATCATAGTTAATGTTATTCTCCCACCCAATTTTTACACGCTTTATATTAGCTTGACCTGTATCTATCTATCTATCTATCTATCTATCTATGTAACAGAATTTTTCAACGCGATTTTCACCCACTTAAAATCATCGGATCGACTTGAAACTTTGTATACTTGTAGAGGACCCATGACAATACAATAATTTCATATTTATTTTCTAAAATCCTGGCCATAATCATCAGAAAAAAAAAAGTGTTTTTGTATCAATGTGACGGAATCTTTCAATGCGATTTTCACCCACTTAGAAACATTGTATTGACTTGAAACTTTGTATACTTGTAGAGGACCCGTGACAATACAATAATTTCATATTTATTTTCTAAAATCCTGGCCATAATCATCAGAAAATAAAAAAAAGTGTTTTTGTATAAATGTAACGGAATCTTTCAACGCGATTTTCACTCACTTAGAAACATTGGATCGACTTGAAACTTTGTATACTTGTAGAGGACCCATGACAATACAATAATTTCATATTTTGTTTCAAATATCCTGGCCAGAATCATCTGAAAATAAAAAAAATTAAAACTGGTATAATAGGTTGCGTACTTGTCGAGTTTTTAGTCAATCGTTGTAAGAGCTCAGTTGGTAGAGCAGTGAACTCTTAGTGGTATATAATTTCAGTAATCCATACATCGCTGGTTCAAATCCGGCTGGGAGGGTTTTTTTTATAGAAGAGTATTACTTTTAGCTCATACCACAATAGTATCGAATTTAAAGATATTTACATTTTTATCTTATTCTGTAAAATATTAAAACTAAAAAATAAAAAATAAATAATAGTTTTAAAAAACTAAAAGAACACGCTTTATTAGAAAACTAAAAAATGAAAAATAATCTTAATTTCCAGTACGCTTGGATAAAATAAAGTGGTCAACAAAAAAATAATCTCCAACACATATAGAATAAAATTAGAGTTATCAACAAAAAGAAAATAATTTTACCATCAAAAGCGTGGGGTGATTTTTATGATTTATACATTTTCTTCTTAGAGAGCTTACTTTTACCAATATCTGTTTATTATCAAATATAATAATTGATATAGAGCACCCCATGCTTTTGATGGTAAAATTATTTCTTTTTGTTCATAACTCTAATTTTATTGTATGTGTTGGAGATGATTTTTTTGTTGACCACTTTATTTTATCCCAAGCGTACTGGAAATTAAGATTATTTTTCATTTTTTAGTTTTCTAATAAAGCATGTTCTTTTAGTTTTTTAAAACTATTATTTATTTATTGTGAAAGCCACAACATACACATTGTAATCGTTCATAGAACTTGTCCTTATCTACTGTGAAACAATGTACACAATTATGCCATTTAGCCTTTAGAATTATTAATTCTTCATTCTTCATTAGGTGTATCCAGCCATAGTTGATGACACAAATCCATTGTTTACTTATGCTATAAGTTGTGATGGGGCTGCATTTGAACATGCAGCTTATGTGGGCATTCAAGGTGAGTGCCCACAAGGTTAAAAGAAAGAGATATAGGAAAGACAGAAATTAACACTTCAGCCTCGAATACCCTAATACCATCAGGGTTGAAGAAAACAGGTCGAGCAAGGGAAACTGGATAGGATAGTAAAAAGAGGGATCCATCCACAGTAATTCTGCCCAAAGGCAGGTCCTTCACTGCAATCATAGCATTTTCATGCTATGCTTGCAGCTTTACTAGGGAATTGTAGGTGTGGTAGTTTCCCATTGCTTTCCACACCAGTAAAGGATGATGATGATGATGATGCCACATGATTTCGGGGACCGTTTGGGCCTTAAAGTTTCCTGACATTTGTCTTACAGGTGAGGAAAAACTGTCGAACCTGGGCCCGCTGCATGACAAGGCAAAAAAGAGGGATCTGATACTAGAAAAGGAAGAAATACCAGATCGGTCTATAATCCATTGTGATTATAATTATATTGTTTTATTAATTTAAGTAGCTTAAAAGAAAGATCTGTGATCTTGAGGTAGCGTGCTGCCTTGTCACGCAATGGGCCTGGGTTCAATTCCCAGTCGGGACAGGCTCCAGGGTGAGGTTTTTTCGGGGTTTTTCCTCACCTGTAATACAAATGTCAGGAAGCCAAGGGCCCAACGGTCCCCGAAAATCATCTGGCCATCATCATCATCATCATCATTATCATAATCATTCTTCACTGGTGTGGAAAGCAACGGGAAGCTACCACACCTATAATTCCCTAGTAAAGCTGCAAAGCATAGCATGAAAATGCTATGAAGGACCTGCCCTCGGGTAGAATTACTATGGATGGGTGGAAAAGAAAGAGAAGTTGACCAGTGCTAATTTGTGGGTAGCCCATCCCTTTGGTTCATATTGCATAAACAATATGTTAACAGCTGCACCACAAGAAGATAGGGATTGGATGCTGGGTTATTGTCTGGTTGGTTCCTTAAGCTTTCAATTTAGAAAGGATTAGAGGGTCTCTTCCCTGTTAAAAACAATAATCCTTTACAGCCACCTTTTAGAATTATGTATGATATCATATTGCTAACATCTAGGATAGCTGAGAGAAGGTCACAAATTACAGTTTTCTCAAATAAAAAAATGTAGGAACGCTTTTTTCTCATATTAAAAAAGCTAGGAATGTATTATTACTTTATAATGATGGTCTTATTTTCACAGAGTACATAGGGGATGTGAAATTGAACATTTTCCAATAGTATTCATTAGTAAAATATCATAATATGTCAATTGCAATGTTGTAGTTCACCTAATATTAATGATAATGTGTATTACATTGTCTCGTTTTATTATTTATGCTAAAACAGACTAAAAAATGCAAAGCAAAAAAATTCTCCATTTCAGATCTATGTACTGCGTGTAAATTGAACCAGTACTCATTGTCATCATCATCATCAATAATCACGGATTAAGCCCATGTGGCTTGTTCCGATCTCATAGATTCTCATTCAAAAGTTGCATCCATCTCTTATTCGGTCTACCAACATTCCTGCGTCCTTTTGGTTTGTATTCAAGTATAATTTTGGGAATGCGATCATCTTCCATTCGTTGAACATGTTCTTTCCATTTTTTTCTAGATTCTTTTATTCTATCTAAGAGTTTAAAGATATTTAGCTCATTTCTAATATCTTCACTTCTCTCTTATCTAGAAGTTTGCAACCAGCCACACTTCTCAGAAATCTCATTTCAGCTGCTTCTATGATCTTCTCTTCTCTTTTAGTTAAAACCCAAAATTCACTACCATACAATAGTAATGGGACTGCCACTATTTTATAAAATTTTAGTTTTGTTTCTTTTTTTGTGCTTTTAAATATCCTTTTGATTGTTCCACATATATAATTAAATTTATTAAGTTTGTTAAATATATCTTCATTTTTAAAATAGTACTCATTGTTATAAACTAAAACATCAATCAATTTCTGCACAAAATATTAAAAAAAAACATAGTTTTGTAAGCCAAAATCTATAAGACTTTTTATTGTATATACTACAAAGAATTATTATCATCATCACTAGCACTGCAGTCCAATTTGAGTCTCGGTTTTCATCAGAACCCTCTTCCAGGCATCTCTGTCTCTGGCAACCACCCACCTTATTCTTGCTAAGTTGTGAAAAGTTGATCCACCTGGTTTTATCTGATTCTTTGGGTTTCCTAGAAAAATATATAAGAATTAAATGAATCGTGATTTCTTCTATGTTTTTTTAAACACAGCACTGCAGTATCAGCAACCCATTGTCACCATCATCAGCTGTTTTCACGACTGTCAATTTTTTTCTTTTGCCGGCAATTATCCAAACTGCATCTGGTGTTCCTTTGAAGGAATTATTTTCTAAACTGCCATCTGGTGTTCTTTTGAATGAATCATTTTCTAAACTGCCCTCTGTTGTATTTTTGAAGAACTTTTTAATCAAGCTCGGTTCATCTGGAATCTCGAAGTTCATGGTTCTAGTATGGTTTTTTTGAATATATATTTTTTCCCAAACTGTTAAATCCAAAGGTTTGGATAGATGCTCATAGAGCATCATAGAATTGAAAAAGAAGCAAAACTTTTGAAACATCTATCCAAACCTTTGGATTTAACAGTTTGGGAAAAAATATATATTCAAAAAAACCATATTAGAACCATGAACTTCGAGATTCCAGACGTACCAAGCTTGATTACAAAGTTCTTCAAAAATACAACAGAGGGCAGTTTAGAAAATGATTCATTCAAAAGAACACCAGATGGCAGTTTAGAAAATAATTCCTTCAAAGGAACACCAGATGGCAGTTTGGATAATTGCCGGCGAAAGAAAAAATTGACAGTTGTGAAAACAGCTGACGATGGTGACAGTGGGTCGCTGATACTGCAGTGTTGTGTTTAAAAAAACATAGAAGTATGAGGTAAGAAGAAATCACGATTCATTTAATTCTTATGAATTGAACCTCATAATGTTAAAAATTCCTAAATTTATATATAAATTCCTAGAAAAAGTTTTTTAAAGAGTTAGGTAGCCAGCCGTAGACCCAACCATCCAGCGTTCCTGAAGGATGTCAATTTTCTGTGAGAGCTTTATCCCCTGGTTGATAGGCCTCAAGTATAAACATCAAGAACTCACTCTTTACCCTCACATGACTTAGCATTATCGAGGGAACATGCCATGGACATTTGGGTGTCCCAAAAATCAAAGTCTTTTATTTTTAACCCTTACCCTCTTAATTTATTTGTATAATGTTAAAACAATTATAAGTACAATTTGGTGTATGTAGGCTCATGGCAACCCGTGCCGACTTGCTTTGAAACATGTCAGTACTTGCAAACTTTGAAAAAAAAATTTGAACAATAATGTTTTTTTATTGTAAAATAGTAAATAATTATGTTTTGGGCATATTGATATTTTATTTCTTCTTCTTCTTCTTCCTTTCCAGGATTAGGTCAATGCAACCTGTTCTGGTCTCAAGTCCATCGTTTCCTTGGCCGTCCCAAAGATCTTTTTCTTGTAGGTGTTGATCTTTTTGAGTAATCTTGTATTGTCCATTCTGTCTAAATGTTCTTTCCATTGGTATTTATGCTCTTCTAGTTTATCAACTATTGAAAATATCTCCAGTTCATTTCTTATTGATTCTTTGTGTAAATCTATCCATGCGTGTACATCCTTTTACGGATCTTAAAAATTTCATTTCAGTGGCTTCAATGTGTGAGATATCTTTTTTTGTAAGTATCCAAGATTCAGATCCATATAAAAGAACAGGAACAGCCATAATTTTATAAAACCTGAGCTGAGTTTCTCTTTGAGTCTTTCGGAGGGTTCTTCTTATGGTGCCGCACATCATTTGATATCGGTTTAATTTATTATGTATATCCCAATCATAGCTATATGTTATATCTGAACCAAGATAGTTAAAGTGTGCTATCTGTTATGTTATTTCATTATTGATCACTATTGATATTTTATTTACCAAATAAACTTTTAGTTAAAGAATCTTTCTATACTAACTCAGTACAAATTTTCATGTCTTATGTTTGGCATGAAGTCAGCATGGGTTGTCATCATCCAATTACAATATTTGTTATTTGAGTTATTAAGGTCAAACAGAAAAAAAATAGAGGGTGTGCGTATTTGATTTTGCAAAAAGAACCTCCTTTATGTCTTGAGATACCCTAATGGACATGCATGTGTAGGACTTGTAGGATTAAATGGCATTTCCCAAGTTTTTAAGTGGTATACATCCATCAGCGAGATGTGCATCCTCAAGGCTAGAAAGAATACATATATTGTTTATTTTTTCATTCACTCACCTCATACTTCATAACTTCTCTCAGACCCGGGTTTCGTCACATCATTTGCGACATTCTCAATGCTGTGTCACAACTCACGAGTTGTGAACGTGACACAGCATTGAGAATGTCGCAAATGATGTGACGAAACCCGGGTCTGAGAGAAGTTATGAAGTATGAGGTGAGTGAAAGAAAAAATAAACAATATTAAAAAACGTCATAGTGTTTTTTCCTATCAACATAACTTAGAAACAATACATTCTTAAACTTGTGGACTTTATTACTTTCACTCTGTATAATGAAAAAGTGATTTCATACAGGTCTTAGTAGGGGTAGTGACAGGTTATCTTTGCATGCAACCGATATGGGATATCAATCCTGCATGATGGTTGTCTTTACATGCAAAACTTAAGTCTGTGGTACTCATTTCCATTAGAGTCATGATGCTGCCAGAGTGTTTATGGCATATAGGGACTTCAAGTATTGACTCTTTCTGGCTTGTAGTATATTACCTTAACCAACCATGCTAGGATGTATCCGTCATTCTTCATAGTCAGAAAATAACTTTTTTTTTCACTTTATAAGCTTTCATTTTTAAAAAATACAAAATGTCTTCAATATGACAATTTATTTTTACACGCTTTATATTAGCTTGACCTGTATCTATCTATCTATCTATCTATCTATCTATCTATCTATGTAACGGAATCTTTCAACGCGATTTTTACCCACTTAAAATCATTGGATCGACTTGAAACTTTGTATACTTGTAGAGGACCCGTGACAATACAATAATTTCATATTTATTATCTAAAATCTGGCCATAATCATCAGAAAATCAAAAAAAGTGTTTTTGTATCAATGTAACGGAATCTTTCAACGCGATTTTCACCCACTTAGAAACATTGGATCGACTTGAAACTTTGTATGCTTGTAGAGGGCCCGTGACAATACAATAATTTCATATTTATTTTGTAAAATCGTGGCCATAATCATCAGAAAATCAAAAAAAGTGTTTTTGTATCAATGTAACGGAATCTTTCAACGCGATTTTCACCCACTTAGAAACATTGGATCGACTTGAAACTTTGTATACGTTTAGAGGACCCGTGACAATACAATAATTTCATATTTTGTTTCTAAAATCCTGGCCAGAATCATCCGAAAATTAAAAAAAAATTAAAACTGGTATAATAGGTTGCGGACTTAACGACTTCTTAGTCAATCGTTATAAGAGCTCAGTTGGTAGAGCAGTGAACTCTTAGTGGTATGTAATTTCAGTAATCCATACGTCGCTGGTTCAAATCCGGCTGGGAGGGTTTTTTTTTATAGAAGAGTATTTCTTTTAGCTCATACTACAATAGTGTCGAATTTAAAGATATTTACATTTTTATCTTATTCTGTAAAATATTAAAACTAAAAAATAAAAAAATAAATAATAGTTTTAAAAAACTAAAAGAACACGCTTTATTAGAAAACTAAAAAAATGAAAAATAATTTTAATTTCCAATACGTTTGGGATAAAATTAAAGTGGTCAATAAAAAAAATCATCTCCAACACATATAGAATAAAACTAGAGTTATCAACAAAAAGAAAATAATTTTACCATCAGAAGCGTGGGGTACTTTTTATTATGTTTACATTTTCTTCTTAGAGAGCTTACTTTTACCAATATCTGTTTATTATCAAATATATTAATTGATATAGAGCACACCCCACGCTTTTGATGGTAAAATTATTTTCTTTTTGTTGATAACTCTAATTTTATTCTATATGTGTTGGAGATGATTTTTTTGTTGACCACTTTATTTTATCCCAAGCGTGTTGGAAATTAAAATTATTTTTCATTTTTTAGTTTTCTAATAAAGCGTGCTGTTTTAGTTTTTTAAAACTATTATTTATTTAGATAGTTAATTGAGGTATATACATGGTGATTCTATATGATTGGTCCAGTTTGGCAATTTTTTAGTAGGCTAACAGTGAATAATACAACAGTGGTATTAATTGATGTTTTTTATTATTAATTTAACACTTTTCACTGAAGGATAAATTATATATGAAGAGAAAAATGTTTGCCTAGACCGAGACTCGAACCCGGGACCTTTGGTTTGCAACTCGCCTCAGTAGCTCAGTTGGTAGAGCATTTGCCTGGAAACCCAAAGGTCCCGGGTTCCAGTCTCGGTCTAGGCAAAAATTTTTCTCTTCAAATATAATGTTGTTAATGTTACATCACAGAATGTCTTTCGAAGTTTTATTGGAAATTATTTACTCGCCATAGTTCCACCTTCTACCGGTAGACAGGGGCTATGCCATGGCATATTTGGTTAAGGCAATTTTCTACAAGTTGGAAGATCAGTGGTTCGAGTCCCAGCAGATTTCTGAAAAAAAAAAACACCACACACCCATCCCAGCAGTATGTCGTACGAAGACATGAAATTATGAGGCAACACCACATGTGAAAACAATTTTTCAAGGAAATAAATGGAATAAACAGGAGGTAGGATACTTAACAAAACTAAGTTCATAAAATTCCTTTATAAGTTGAACAATGCCGAATACTGTAACGTACAATTTTTATATATCATGCACCATGTTTTAATATATAATTATTTATATTGAGATTTCTGTATGGTTAATAAAATGCAGACGATACCAAATATTTGCATGAAACAGCTGCATATAAATATTAATATTTATAAACTCTGTTGAGGTGTTATTCACAGTTTAGAATTATAATATCAAATTATATACCATTTAGGTCTGTCTCCTCACCTGTTGAAACATGAAATTACTGTAGGCCTTTCTGAGACTATCCCATCATCAGCAAAAAGTATGTTTGTAACCACTGGCTTCGAATGTAAGAATCAACAGAAAGTACGTCTGCAACCAATGGCTTTGAAAGTAAGAATGTCTTACATTTGAAGCCAGTGGATGCAGTCATACTTTCTGCTGATGATGGGACTAGTCCCTAAAGGCCTACATTAACTTCATGTTTCAATGGTTGAGGAGGTGGATCTAAATGGTACAGGGTTCTTCATTTATAACCTAACTGCACACAGGCAAAATGCCATGTGCCCATTTGGTTATAAATGAAGAATCCTGTATATAATTTTATATTATAATTCTAAACCATATATAAATAGTTCTAAATTGTCATGCCAGATGGCATGCTATTAGAAATTCATGGAGTAAGCCCTTCCTCCTAACAGACTCGACCTAGCCGCTATTAATTTTCTTATTGGACATAAAAATATGTTTATTTTCTCATTAGACAATTGAAATTTGAATTAATCAAGTTAATTAACGTAAATCTTACAGATAGAATCACTCAGCTGTTATTAAAGTGCAAACCAATAGGACAGAGAAGTGTTGGACGCCCATTTACTAGATGGGAAGATTCATTAAAATCCCACTTGATGTGTTAAACAGGTCAAAAGGCCTAATTTCACGATGTAGAAGAAGAAGAATTAATGTAAATCTCACTTGTGTTGGTCAGAAATTTGAGATAGAATTTCTTTTATTCTAAATTAATAACTTACTGCAATATGATACAGAAAGTGAAGCTGAAGAATGTAGCTAATGGAAGGTAAGTCAATGATTGTATGTATGGTTTCTTTTTCTGAAATAGCTATATAATTTACTTTTCAAAAAAGTGTTTTGAAATATTAGCTATGACTTTTTAACTCTGCCCCAAATGGGAGTTAATGACCAATCACGTTTCAATTAATTTTGTTTTACAACCAATGACAGTCGTGTATCACCTCACTCTTTATCAAATTCTCTTTATTGCCTCCAGCTTCTGTGATAAACTAAGCTCCTCCTTTTTAATATTCTGAACAGGTCAGAGCATTATTTTGCAGTGACTGACTCTCCAACAAACACATTGAATATAGTAAATAGTGAATAGATTCCTTTGAACTACACATTTTATAACTGTGTGTTCAATAATTGTGTTTTTGCAGAAATGGACTTTTTAAGAAGATCGGCAAGAATATCAAAATTGGATAAAGTAAGAAATAATACACTAAGAGAAATAATTAATGTAGAGAAGGAGATTGAAGAAATCCAACTAAGGTGGCATGGACATATAATGAGAAGAAGGGACACAGAAACAAAGAAGTATTGAAATGGAAACCTCCTGGAAAAGGGAAACGTAGTAGACCAAAGCCAACGTGGATAAAGGGAATTCAAGAAACGAGAAATATGACAGGAGCAGACATGCAAGGCCGGGAGATGTGGAAGAAAAAAAATTGTATATTTTGGTTGAGGATACCTGTGTAAATAACGGAAACAATCCTGAAATTAAAAAAATAATTGTGTTTTGAAATAATGATTTTACTGAGTTGTTTACTAAAAGATAAATTAATGGAATTAAATTTTAACATGTTTACTGTATGTATATTTAAAAGTCAGTGGTTCACCCAACTCAGATCGTTGTGGAAAAGGTTCGGGAGACAAAAAAGGTTAGGAACCGCTGCTCTAGATATCTATGCTCTAAAGATAAATTCACCAGTCATTTCTGGTGAATTTATCGATGATTTGGAAATCGCTCCTGACATTACTTTTGATTAATTCAAGTTTCAATCGTCCAATGAGAAAATTCAAATTTATTTCAATCATCCAATAAGAAAATTAGAGCTTAATCACAGAAGAAGTAATTCCTCTATGGCTTAGAGTTGACTACTGCGCCATCTGAAGATGACTAATTGTACTATGTGGTCAAAAATATTTCCAAAATCTCTATAAAGATTCACAGCCTGATCTATCGATACAATAATCGAAAAATAAAGTAAAATTTACCTGAAAACCTGAATTGACAATATTTCAGATGGACGAACGCATTCCTAGTTCCTGTTAATGTTCAACTGTTTAAATAAAAAATATTCATATAAATATATGACAAATATATTGGTGCAGTTTAATTTTTTCAGAACTAGCTGCGAAATCTCGGAATCATCTTTCTATGTAAGTATATTTGAAATAATTAATTTAGGGGGGGGATCTAACAAGGGAACTATCAACCATTGCATGCCAAAACCTACCTTGGAATTTCTTCCAGAAAAGCGTTGTGATGTACAAAGGCCGTGTCCAAAAAATATGTCAATCTCCTCATTTAAACTATAGGGAAGTAATACGACTGTTGTATTGGCAAACTGGAAAACCCTCACTACCAGCCGTCCGCGCCGTGTCGCGCTTCACTCCACTTACCTCATGCAGGGATGTACATCTGTTCCGTACAGGGACTGCCATTACTGGATTCTGGCTTCGATTTCTTTGCCTTGCACTTTAAAATGACATTTTTTGGACACGCTTTGGTACATCACAATGCTTCCTAGGAGAAATTTCAAGGTAGGTTTCAACACGCAATGGTTGACAGTTCCCTTGTAAGATTGAACTGCATTTTTAAAACAGTTTATAAAGCTTAAGACTGGCATTCACGTAGG